>JAKTTJ010000028.1:0-170899 GCA_030581495.1 Waltiozyma xylosica | reverse complement strand
ACCACTTCAGAGTGGCGGTTGATGTCAAATGCAACTCGGAAGGTGCCTTTGTCGATGTCGACTACCATACCGTTCAATGTTGAACATGTCTGTAATACTTTTAATGAATAATGAAACCTTAATAAATTTGCCTGGAAGAATGTAGATACCGCATAACTTTGCAGCATTAGACCTTTTAGAACGTTACTGCTACTTGTTCTTTCTTTCTGTGCGTCAGTTTGCAATTCAAAATTCATTCAACATGTATATAAGCTTTAGAAACTATACAAGAACTCTCTCACTTTATTTCTCTAAAAAAGGATGTAAGCAATTAAGTAATTAAGCAAGGTGTCTAGTTTTCCTTACCTGGAACGACAGAGTCGTCTGGCTTCAAAGTAGGGAATAACAAGACTTCTCTGATGGTGTTGGAGTCGGTCAAGAACATAGCCAATCTATCGATACCACAACCCCAACCACCAGTTGGAGGCAAACCGTATTCCAAGGCGTTACAGAAGACTTCGTCAACCATTTGGGCTTCGTCATCACCTTGAGCCTTTTGTCTGGCTTGTTCTTCAAATCTTTGTCTTTGATCGAATGGATCGTTCAACTCGGTGTAGGCATTACAGATTTCCTTGGTAGCAACGAAAACTTCGAAACGTTCACATAAACCTGGGGTTTCACGGTCGGATTTAGCCAATGGGGACATCATTTGTGGGTGGCCGAAGATGAAAGTTGGGTTGATGCACATGTCTTCCAATTCACCAACCAACTTGTCCAACATACGAGCGTTGGTTAAAGGAGGAGCACAGTCCAATTTGTTCTTGATCAAGATGGACTTCAAGAACTCACCGGTTTCAGCAGTGTGCAATTGGTCACCGGCTGGGAACTTGACGTCGAAGACTCTTTCCAACTCTTCGATCATGTTGATTCTCTTCCAAGGTCTGGCAAAGTTCAAAGTCAATTCCTTACCTTCTGGACCTTCTGGATGGTACTTGATTTCGTAGGACCCGGTGATTTCTTTAACCATTTCTGAGAACAACAATTCAGTCATGTCCATCAAGTCGTAGACATCGGCGTAGGCTTGGTAGAACTCACAGGTGGTGAATTCTGGGTTGTGGGTCATATCGATACCTTCGTTTCTGAACTGTCTACCGATTTCGTAAACACGGTCCATACCACCAACAACAAGCTCCTTCAAGAACAATTCTGGGGCAATACGCATGTACATGTCCAAATCGAGGTCGTTGTGGTGAGTGATAAAAGGCTTAGCTGTGGCACCACCGGCAATGACGTTCATCATTGGGGTTTCAACTTCAACAAACTCTCTGTTGTCCAAGAACTTTCTGATGTAGGTGATGATTTTGGATCTGGTGATGAACTTGTCTCTGGTGGAGTTGTTGACGATCAAATCGAGGTATCTCTTTCTGTATCTGGCTTCTTGGTCCTTGAACCCGAAATGTTCGGTTGGCAACATGTGCAAACAAGGAGTCAAGAGTTGGACCTTGGTGGCAAAGATAGAGAGCTCACCTTCACCACCCTTGGCTGGTTGGGTTCTACCTGGGTAACCAGTGACACCAATAATATCACCTCTCTTCAACAACTCGTGGGCTTCTTCAAAGTTTTCCACGGAATCTTGGGATTGGGCCATAATTTGGACTTGGATACCATCCCCTCTCAAGACGTAGAACTTCAAGTTCTTACCGGATTCTCTCTTGGTGACAATTCTACCGGCAACAGAGACAGAGATCTCTGGTAAAGTTTGACCTCTGGTCAAGTGACCGTACTCGGCTTGGAAGGCCTTGATGGAAGTGGTGACGTTGAACTTGTGTGGGTATGGGTTTGGAGACTTGGTGGTTCTCATTTCATTGATTTGTCTGGATCTGATTTCAAAGTATTGGGATGGAGACAAGTCTTGTAAGACATCCTTCTTCTTGGATGGAGGAGGAGCTGGAGCACCGCTGGCAGCCTTTTCTTGTTGCTTCTTCAACTTTTCAGCATCTCTTTGACGTTGCTTTTGTCTCTTCTTTAATTCGGACTTGGAGACTTGTTCACCGGTAACTTCATCCAAGTGGAGCTTTTGCACAGCTTCAGCAGCTTGTTCGACTTGTTCAGACATTGTGTGGTTTGGCAAAGGGTTCGATGTAAGACCTTCTTCTTTGTTAGGTGATTATATGTTGGAGCCTAATGACGTTTTTCCTTTTTTATAAATTTTTTTTCCAACGCACTGCACTTAATCTCACCCTCGGAAATCATGACTCAACATGTCACTCCCCTGTTCGTCCCGACCGGAAGTTGTGGAAACTTTTTTTTTTTGCTTTTTGGCTAGTGCAAGCAGAACGAGAGAGTGTGAGAGACAGAGAGAGCATGTACCAGCCGCCAGCAGCGTGGAGGAACCAACAAGCAAAGAAGCATTTAGATCAGACCCTGTCTGATAACGGTGTTTCTTGTCAATTTTACTATTAATCTTATTACTACAATTACTATTATAATGTCTGAATCTAGATCGTAAGTCAATTTACGTTGCCACAACATTTTGCAAAACAAGGTGAAATTTACTGACAAATTGGGAAACAGAAGAGGTGAATACACCACTCCAACCATCAAGTCCGTCCAACTTGAAACATCTGTTGCTCTAAGAATCGTCAAGCAATCCCAAGAATCCGCCAACTCCGGTGTCTGTGGTCCACTATTCGGTACCGATGTCCATGGTGATGTCTTGAAAATCACACACTCTTACAAATACCCATCCTTCCAAGCTGGCCAGCCTCCTCTAAGAATCAGATACAACCAAGGCTTCCACGACGCCTTAGTTCAAAACTTAAAGGATGCCGAGGTCTCTGTTCAGAACTTTGGTTGGTTCCAAACCACTGAACAAGGGAAGTTTGTTTCAGAATACCTTCTTTCTGCTTTGGCTCAAGCCCAATTGAAATCCTCTCCAAATTCCGTTTTAATTGTTCATGATCCATCCAAGGCCGCTTACGGTGTCTTGTCCTTGAGAGCCTTCAGATTGACCAAGGATTACTTACAAGCCTACATTGACAACAAGTTCACTCCAGAATCGCTCAACAGCAGAAACCTATCCTTCAACAATGTTTTGGAAGAATTACCTGTCTCCATCCATAACAACCATTTGATCTCCTTATACTTAGCCAACTCTGGTGCTGATTCTTTTGAGACTTGTCAATCTTTAGAATCCACCGAATCCAAAAACACCTCTACTTTGAACAACATCCAAAGCTTGTTGGAATCCGTTGACGATTTACAAAACTTCTTCTACCAATTAGGCAGAAAGAAACAACACCAAGCCAACCAAACTTCTTCCTCTTCTACTGGCATTCCATCGGATGCAAACTTATTCGAATTATTGCCTTTGTCCCAAAAGGTCAACTTCATCACTCAGGACATTGAACAAACGGTCTTAAGTCAGTTCTTCGTCGACTCCGCCATCAAGCCATAAATAAATTCTTTCATCTGATGATGCTTTAATCTTTATGCAACTTTTATAGAGATCTATACGATACATTTATTTGTCTGTCTACACGTAATTATTCCTCACAACAGCGTATAAACTCACAAGATCTATCTTGACAAACAAATAGACAAACAAACTAAAGAATATGCGCTAACGTTGGAATAATTGTTAAATGGTTCTCCACAAACCGAAAAACTTGACAGCTTCTCGGAGAAACCACAGTTGTCCGATTTAAGAGAAAAAAAGCTGTATACCTAATAAATAATCAGCAAAGATCGCGCGCCACCTTACCGGATAATTCCTGCTTTTGTTCCAACAACTACAACTACAGCTAAGACTACAACTGAAAAACTAACCAAACAACTTTCTCTCAAATCTTTGAACAGCAGTGTTATTAAGAGACAAGAGTGGACACACAAAAAACCAGCAATTCAAGAAATATGGGTAGACCAAGGGTAAGTTAAGTTCCCAGCTGCACTTGAGCCTGCTTGCTTGCATTGCATCATTGATTGATTGTGGCACAAATCTAAGGATTCAACAACCTAAATAACAATAACATCAACAAGAAGAACAACTAACTAACATTCTCCCCATCAGCTAATCATCCTCGTGAGACACGGTGAAAGCGAAGGTAACTGTGATAAGTCCGTCAATAGATACATTCCAAACCACAAAGTTCCCCTAACGGCAAGAGGCCATATGCAAGCACAACAAGCCGGTGTCCAATTAAAACAACTACTAAAGGAAAACGACTCCATCTTATTCTACACATCGCCCTACAAACGTACAAGGCAGACACTGGATGGTCTCGTGGACGGAATCAAAGACACCGGTGTATCGTATAAGATCCATGAAGAACCACGAATGAGAGAACAAGATTTCGGGAATTTCCAAAGCTCTGCTGAAGAGATGGAAGTCATTTGGAAAGAAAGAGCCCATTATGGACATTTCTTCTATCGTATCCCTCATGGAGAATCCGCTGCAGATGTATACGATCGTTGTGCTGGTTTTAACGAAACCTTGTTCAGACAATTCCAAAGTGAGAAGTTCCCTAGTGTCTTGGTCTTAGTTACACATGGGATTTGGGCAAGAGTGTTCCTTATGAAATGGTTCAGATGGACGTATGAAGAGTTTGAGAGCTTTAAAAACATTCCACATTGTCAGTTCTTGTTGATGGAGAAGAATCCTGATACGGAAAGATACAAGTTGTTAACAAGATTATACAAATGGGATGACGATGACGACGAAGATGATGATGAAAACACGGAGGGAAAAGCTGATCAAAGTGTTGAAATCTTAATTGATAAGCTTGAAAGAGAAGAAGAGCAATATGAGAATGAAATCAAAGAAGAAGTGTTGACAAACTCCAACAGTTACACAGATATGAAATTCATGGAATATAGTTCTTTGGCGAAGATGACACAAAAGGAAAAAGAGAGGAAAATCAGAGAGATGTTCAAACAGTCGATGGAATGTAAGAACAATGATGATTGTCCTGATGATCAAGAAGCTTGATCCTTCTGTTAGTTAGACTCTACGCATATAAATCATAATACAGTTTCTATGTATGCTCAAGCATTTTCAAATTGTATGCAAAGCATCGAACTATTAATTTACAACACCGAACCATTGCCGTTCATCGAATTAAAAAAACTAAAAAGTACTATCAATAATAAATTCCAAGCTGGCCACTCAAAAACGCAAAATAACACAAACCCAAAGAGACACAGCTCCCACTTGATCAAGCCAAAATCGAATTAGTGACAGAGTTGCACAAAAGTGAATTAACACAAAAGCTAACTAACACAGTAACACAAATAATGAAATAACACAAAGGCGAAGTAACACAAAAGCTAATTGACACAAAAACTCAGTACCAAAAAAACACAAGAAAAGTGATCAGTAACGCAAACATAACACTAATTAGATAATATCTCAATCACATCTACAAGTAAAATTGGACTATAGTGAAAGTGTCATTAAGTCATGAATTCATTGTAAACATAATAGTAATCGTTTCCGAACTCCAAATGTTTATAAACATTCACTGTTGTTCAGTTCAATAGAGAACCCACGCTGAGTCTCTTGTCGGGACCACTAGCCGGATTAGTAGCCTCACCAATAGTCGTACCAGACGACAGTGTACTACTCAGCGTTATTGTATTTTGTGTTTGGGTGGTGTAACAGACGGATTTTCTCATATCAGGAGGTGCTATGGGCTGTTGAAGAGAAGTACTGTTGGAAGTTGTAGGTATGCCTTGGATAAAACCGTAAAGATCCTTTAATGGTGGTAATGAGTTTTGTCTATTTCTAAACTCATTATTTTGCTGTGTGATTGGTTGGTAATTAGACAATGGATAATAATTGATGTTGGTAGAAGCTGATGGTGAAGGATCAGGTGAAGCTGAAGACAATTCCAGTGCGTTAAAGGTGTAGTTATAACTAAAGTTATTTTGAGCTTGGCTTGACATCGTGACCTGTGGAAAAGCCAATACAGATGACTTTGGAGAATAAGATGACTCCTGGATGGAGCTAATACTTGACGTATGAGAACCAGAAGTGTGATTATTATTATAACTGTTATTTAAAAGGAAACTGTTGAAATTTGCAGGAGCTTCTGTTTGAGAAATAATCAGTGGATTTGATCCAGGGCTCATTAAAGGTGTTGGTGATGGCGAGATGGATGATGTGTTCATCGAATAATTAGGCTTAAAGCCGTTTGAATTGATAGCATGGTTTTCAAAATTAATGTTCTTAGGTTTGGGGGCACTTTTATTTCTCTTTCTGTTGCCCTCATTCGGACTTGGGTTTGATGAAACAAATGGTTCCATAACAAAGCTAGAAGAACTGACAAAAGACTGTACTTGTTCTTCGTTTGATTGATAATTAACAAAGACCGCGCCCTTCTTGGGCCATTCACACGTTATATTCTTTGAAACACAGAAATTACAGCTTGGTTTCATTTCGTCACACTTCTTGTGTCTTCTTCTGCAACAAAGACATCCTGTCCTTGTTCTCTTAACGCACATGATACAGTAATGCCTTTATAACATGTATAATGGTTTACCCCGGACTCCTACGGGGATTTACAGATATCATTTACTGTGGATATGTAAAGAACTTTATACAATTTGTTAAAACACAAGCAATTGCAATAAAAAGTGCCATCGGTCCTGAGAGAGATCACACGCATACAGCCTGACAGATCAATAAGAAACAAGAAAAAGCCGCCAAAATCCAGTAATGCGTAGCGCTCGTGCAAAGAAGGAAACAGTTGCCCTCATTGGGGTGGGGCTAATTGATGTTGGAGTAGTCATCTGCTGTGCGTTGGGCGCGCCCAGACAGTCATGGGAACCGTTGACATTTACAGCACCTAAGGAAGGAGACGCTGCCGCGTGTGATTCCGCACAAACCTGAACAAATATTCTTTTAGGGGGATCCGGAGCGATGGGGATCAACGAAGTTATAATCATTGATTTGAGGTCCTTTGCTCCAATATCATTATTACACATATTTCTTATTGATCAAAAATAAAAAACGGTAGGTGGTAGTAGGCTTGTGCTCGAACTATCTACAGCGCTAGCTGAACTAAATATATATTATAGCTTCAAATTGGCTCAATGTTTGTCTAATCTGTAGCCGCCATTTTTAGCATTCTGTGTTTATATGTGGCTCTCTATATTGGATGGATAACTTTTGGTAGACTACGTAATCAATCACCTTAGTGTTTTTTGAGCGAATTTCTTCCTTGTAGAAAGGGGAATCCCATTAATTAATTTCGTAGTAGGGCTGTCAAAAAGTTTTGATGTTATTAATTGACCTCCTGCCCGGTTCAATTAGTCTTTTGTTTTCGTTTTTGTTTTAGAATCAGCAAGCACTGCACTCAGACACTATGGAACAATTTTGGAGGTCACTTTCGCCACTTTTAGGCGTCAAAGGAGTTACATTCAAGCGAGTAAAGAGTGATAAAGTTGGGGTAACAATTTAATAAATTCGGCCAACCGCGGATATCTGGAACCTTTTAGGCAAGCATTGGACTAGCAGTACAGCCGCGGAGCTCCGCCAAATTAGGCTACGATAGCGTCAGCATAAGCTTTTAAGACACCTGATACAACATGGTTTTTAGAAACAAACTGGTATGGAATTACAACAATTTCATCATGGTTCAGTTTATATGACAACTTCAAAATAGCATGAAGTAGTCAAGTATGTGATCTTCTGGATTCCAAAAGAAGCTCAACTAGATATTTGGTAGGTTTCAACAAGCACAAATCAGCGAGTGAAAACATATAGTAACCAGTACTTTTGTAAATGCCATAAGCTGAGGTACCACCAAACCGACGCGTGACCGGGAATAGAAGTTTCGGGCCGCGGCCAAATAATAGGATACTCGCATCAGGTTGCATATACTATTGTAATTTTCGCTGAAATTTATTAGAAAACATCCGAATGAGGAAATTTTTTCCGTTTACAGTTATTCGTGTTGCTCCCCACAATCTAATCTATTGTGTAAAAGGGTGTCTAATTAATTGCAATTCAAAACTAATAAACCAATTTACAAACTTGTCTAATAATATACTATTTTATACACTTTTCAAAGAAACTATGAGCTTACTTGAGAACATATCCAAAGCTGTGAACCCGTCCGCTTGAAGACTGTCTTGCCTGATCCTTCTTGTTCCGTTTTCTCAGACACTGCAGTAGGCACCATCAATAACAATATCACTACCAGAAGTATAGGTTGAAGCATCACTAGCAAGATACAAGTAAGCACCGACCAATTCTTGTGGCAACCCTTGTCTTCCGAAAGGAATCAAACTGTTCCATTTTTCCAAAATGGCAGGATCTAAAGCATCAGAAAGACCACTGTCGATGTAACCTGGACTGATTGAGTTCACTCTACCGTTGAAAGAAGCCCATTCAACAGCTAAAGATTTGGCCAAATGTTTGACTGCAGCCTTGCTGACGTTGTAAGCGGATTGGTAGTTTGGAACATTACAAATGGAACCGGACATCGAAGCTCTCAAGATGAAAGAACCGCCCTTTTTCTCCTTGAAGATTTGGCCGACTGATCTTGCAAAGTAATAGTTGGCATTCAAGTTAATATCCATGATACGTCTCCATTTCTCAACACCATTGGCCAAGCCTGCATCGGAAATAATGGCACCATCGATCCAAATGATACCGGCATTGCCAACAAAGACATCAATAGTGCCCAAATCCGAGACGATTGCTTGGATGACTTCATCACATTTGTCAGGTTGAGAAACGTCCAAAATGTAAGCTTCAACTCTACAGCCGTACTCAGCAGATAACTGTTTGGATGACTATTTAACTTGTTCGGCGTTATAGTCGATCAATGCAACGGCAGTTGCACCGGCTTGACAGTAACATTCAGCAACGGCATAACCGATCCCACGGGCACCACCTGTTATAACTGCCACTTTACCCTCTAAGGAGAAGTTGTCAAAGATGCTCTTTTTGAGGTTTGGAGATGGTCTTGGAAGTGGGTCCTTGGAGTCTTCAAGGATGTAGGAAGTTGTGGTGGATGGTTGTTCTGGAGAAGTGGTTTGGTCGGTGAGAGTCATTAGATTGATGAACAATGGGTGGACTGGACTGTTTAAGTAAACTTGGCTTCTTTAAATGTATAATACTAATGTATATGTTATTAGAAAGAAATTAATTGGTTTATATAGAATTCTGAAATATCGACATAACATTATCCCTGGGTCTCGAATTAAACGTTGCTGGTCATCTATGCATAAAAATAATCCGATCTCGCAGATCTCCAAGATATAATTAGGTTGTTCTGGGCTTGATAACCAGAAAGACGCAACAAACAACCCCTAGAAAACCTTAGGTTTTGTGTTTTTGAAAGAATTATTACAAAATAAGAAGGGTTTGACGCTGATTTTCTTCAGGATTTTAGGAGTAATGTTTACAGATTATTAATTAATCATACTGATAACGCGCCATTAACTTTCAGACGATAAATTTACTGCACGAACATTTTGAATACATCATCCAATAAGAACCATGAATTTCCTTCTATGTTCTTTCGTTTCAAGATATACGCTCAATAAAAAGAAGTTCAATTGGAAAGAACCATTTCCAGATTATTGCCTCAATGCTCGGAAAGTTTGATTTGGGAAAAACTGGGGAAAAGAAACGCGACAGAATGTCAATCTCCAGGTTTGGCCACGTAATCCGGAGGTTTCAGTTGACAGGTTTCGGAAGGATTCTCCGGTCTCTGTCTGGTACGCGCAACGACGTAAAGTTTCTAGGTGACAATATATACTGTGTTACGTAATTCGAGGAAAGGACCTAGCGATATGACGTTGTTATAAATCCGTGTTCTATTTAAAACATCTAAAAGTGTAGCTGAAGCTGTGGTTTCCATATTTCCTTACGAATACGAATGTTCCCAAATTCTGCTCTGATAATGGAACAGAATTTATAAAAGATGGGTCTTTTACTAATATTCGCGACTTTCCATGATTCACGTTTCCGACAATAAAATTAACTACTCGGACATGCGTAACGATGGATCAAAGTGGGTTCCAAAAAGAGCAGGTATAGGCCATTGAGGCTCACTCTTTATACCCATTTTTCACAGTACAGTTGTGTCTAAATATCTAGTGGTTTCTCTTCTATCTTCAACAAGAAGAAGAAAAAGGAAGGAAGGAAAAAGATAATGGTGAAAAATGCATGATCATATTGACAACAGAGACGCTTCGTCTATATTCATCACCTACCAAGATAGCAAGAAGCTTGACATTAGAGGTAAGTTTCAGTAGAACAGATACGTGTTCCATTCAGCACACTAACGAAAAACGTATAGCCTACCAAAGAACGTACGATGGTGCATATACCAGAGCTTCGATTGCCATTCTTATATTTTCCCTCCTCATCACCAAATTGTTTTCCAAATCTTTCATTCCCATTGGTTTAGTTTACACCATTTATGGTTCCTTGATTTTCATAATCTCTATTCACAGATCCACTGTTGTCAATAATTTTATCCTTGGTGATGGTAACAGGCTTTATTATAAGACTGCGGGTAATATTGTGGCGTTGATTGGCTTTGTGAGTCTTTCGTCATACATTGTTTTGCTGGTATTGATTCTCAGATTGGAATAGTGTTTAATATAATAAATACATATGTACGCTCTTCAGTAGTATCCTGAAAGCCAATGGACCACAACGATCAGAGTCATGAGCACAGAATTGAACAACTCCTTGAACATGATGGAGAACTTTGTAAGTCCGTCATCTTTGAACGAGTCAATGATTATAATGTCTCTGTGCCAAGAGATATAAGCCAGGATCAAAGTCACTGAGTAGTAAGCCACGGGAGACCATAACAATATGAGAAATATGATTCTATAAGAGTTGGTTCTATAGTCTGAAGGTAGTGCTTTGAGTCTTTTGGAAACCATTGTGAAAAGCGTGAAGTAAACCAATGATAACAAAAGGGAAACAACCATGACAGTGTACTGTGCGAGATATCTGTCAGCTGATCCCATTCCCAAGATGTAGTAGTTCAAAGGAAAGAAATGTTTGTTGAAATTGACAACCAATTGGAAAGCAGCGAACAGCAAGAGGAAAACTTGACGCTTGATGTTGAAGTTATCACTTTGATGGAATTTCAGGAAAGCTTTTCTTCTCAAAGCATTGAATATCACACGGAACAAAAGAATGGGCGAATAGGTTTCAATGAGAATGACAAACAAGTTCAAAAGACTATTGGATCTGAAATATTGTGTGAAATGCAAAGAAAAATTCTTGAAATTGGAATAAATGAACATAACAGTAAACCATCTGATCATATTTGTCTCCACTCTCAATACAATAGCAAGAACAATTGGGATCAAAGTGAGTAAAGATGCCTTGAAAGAATACGAAGAAACAAACGAACCTAAAGTAAAGCCTTCGACATTAAATTTCAAATTGACGTTTTCAAAAGGAGTAGTTGAAGCACAATAGTAACCCGGTTCTTCAACGACATATTGAAACCATGGCGAGTCTGAAACGTCTAGTGCTTCGGCATCAAACCCAACAGCAAATGTTTCAGCATTGTGTATGCATCTACAGTTAGCTCTGTTGTTGTTGCTGTTGCTGTTGCTTCCTGCTCCTGTTGACTTCTGGTCAATTTCATCGTTGAAAGAGCAGGCAATATGAGGGTTTCTTTCTCCAAATTCACCTACGGTTCGATGATTGACAAACCTGCTCAGTGTTGACTGTTTGTAAACGAGGAAAATATTTTCAGTGGCAGGTAATGAACGGTCTTTAGATGCTTCGATCGAGCTGCCCACATCGAGATATTGACAATGTAAATTTGTGAAGAATCCTAGGACGAACTGTAGAAGTAGGGTCTTCATTTTCAAGGTCGGGACGTGAGATTTTGTGTTCCGAAGAATCTAACTCTAAGTTGTAGAGCAAACCAGGTGAGTGCATTGATAACATCCTTTGAGATCTCATCAATTACCATTTTGTTATACGTCGGCGCTGGGTAATGCGGGCGGGCGTGCGTACAGCTATTTTAGCCGAGGCCCGAAAATAGAAACAAAAAACGGTACCGCGAAATTGTAGATCTGGGGCGATGATCCGACAAACTTGGGAATTAAACTTCCTTATAAGATTAAACGATTGTATAGAACCTTAAAAAATTGAAATAATTGTCTGTTTTATTCAGTACGAGATCGTCCTAGACCAAGCTCTGACGGAGCTCAATATCTTCTTCGGGAACTGAATATCTAATTGTCTTTTCCCCCCAATGGATGTAAACCAATAGAGAGACGAAGACCAAGAAACTGGTATTGTCTAACATGGAAGAGCCCATGGCAAACCAATCATCCACAAAATTGTCCAAGAACTGGTAGTTTTTCATCCAGATGAACAAATGAAGGATGATCCAAATAAAAGTGTAAATTAAGGGATAGCCAAAGATCAAAATGAGAGTTGAGTATACTTCTCTTTGATCCTCAATTGTCTTGTGTACTTCAATCCCCTTATAAAGGAACGCCACATAAGATGAAATAAACCCCAGAGTCCATAGTACTAAGTACCCCTTGAGTAAGCTATCCAATGGACTAAATCCTAGCACTGGAACAGCCAAAGGGTCGATTAATTTGACTCCAAAAACAACCATCATAGTGGCAAATCTTGAAAGCATACCAACGAACAACCAACACATATTCTCACCTTGGGCACCCAAATTGGCCCTTTCAGTCAAAGTAGTAAAGATAAATGCCAGACATCCTAAATCGACTAAACTTTGAAACACAATTAGAAGGAAATCAATAAAAATCGATCGGAAGTAATTGGCAACCGAAAGTGAATATGTCGTCACGATGGAATAGAACATCAATTGAATGGTAATATATGTGATGTCCATGTTGATTTTCCAAACCATTGCCAGAAGAATTGGTATGAACATCAGAATGATCGGATATGAGGCATAGTGGACAATGAACGAGACCGCACTTCTGTTAGAGGTTTGGAAATTCAAAGCATGTCCTATTTTGGGATCATCAATTTGGGCGCAGTAAAAACCTTTGTCTGTGACATTGTATTGATAATTCAATTCTTTTAAAGGCACAAAAGTAACCCGATTACTATCCAATTCTGTGGTCTTGTGGCTATCAAAGGAACTACAACGGAACTTGAACTGATCCGTATCATCCGTGGCTGATGTCTGTTGACAGTCAATCAATGGCACCCCTTGGTCGAAAGACCAGCCAATCATCTTATTGCTATCACTGACAACATCTGAATACTTGTAAACCAAAAATCTGACAGTTTCCTTGGGAAACGTTTTGAGGGATAAGGATATCGTGCTTTGATCATCTAGGAATTCACATTGGATAGCGGATGTAATTTGACTGAATGTTGCCACCAGCCCTAGAGTTAGAGGAGCGCCTAGCGGTTTCGATGGTCTCATTTGTGAAATTTAAGATCGAAATGAAATGAATGGAATAAAATGAAATAAAAACAAATTCAACACGATGGTAGGAGCTAGTTGTCTGTTGAATTATCAATTGTTTCATCAGATATTGTTACATGTAAAACGTGGTTTCTTTCAATTGCATTCCTAAAACGGTAACAAAACAGGCTCTCCATAACCCGCATAATGTTTGCCCATGGTTCTCTGGCAGGCAGATTGGTAAACAATACAAACAAACTAACATAGACAACGGGAGGCAAAAGCCAAAGAATGTTTGGTTCTCCGTTTCCGGTCTTACCGATCAAGGAATTGAGTAAAGAACTTTCAAGATCACGTTTCAGACATGTCAACATACGAAGGTAAGACCACAGCTCCTTACACAAATGATAGAGCTCTAAACTAACAAGTATTATCCTGATCCACAGAAGAGCATAATATACGAGAACAAGAAGCTGAACCTGCTAATCAGAGTAACACAAACGGAAATTCACAACAACAGCAAGAGACTCATAGAACACATGAGACACTTTCAACACTATTATCAAACTTATTCACAAGTGAAAACAATACACCAACTCCAATAGAGTCAGTCGATCTCAATGCTCAAGGTATCAGGTTAGTTGGTCCTGATGGTGAAGAAGTGGATCAATCTCAAATCCAACAATTCGCTAGAGCTATGTCCATGATACAAGACTTACCAATCAGAGATTCCTTATTAGAACAATTATCCAGTGAAAAGGATATTGAGGGTGTAAGTCAAGAATTTATAGATTCTCTCGAAAGAGTCCCCAAAAAGTCATTGAAGCCTGATCAAACATGTTCTATCTGTACAAGTGATTTCCTAGATGATCCGCATCCTTTGGTGGTTAAGCTTCCTTGTGAAGGGAATCATAGATTTGATTTGGAATGTATCTCTCCCTGGTTAAAAGTGCATAGTACTTGTCCATTGTGTAGAAAGAATTTATTGGAGAAGAAATTTGAAGAACTGCCTGTTGATAGTGAGGAAGAAGAAGAAGATTGGGAAATGTATGGTTGATCATCTCCACAATTTATGGTGTACATAGAGCTTAGAGTTTTTTCTAGAACTAAAATTGTTTTAATATATACATGTGCTATTATAATGATCATAAGTTAACCCTGCTCTCTTTTTATTTAATTTTCTATTTGCTTCTTGCTCTGTTCCTTGGATTGATCAACAGGTTCCTTATCTTTACCCAAATGCTTCTTGAAAACAGGATCGTTCAATAATTCCTTAACTCTTTGAGAAACAGCAGTTTTTGGAGAGGCTTCAACTTCCTTAACTAAACTGTTCAAATCAGTTTGGTCTAATCTTTCATGGTAGTTCAAGGCTTCTCTTTGATAAGTCGTGACTTTGATACCAACACCGGCATTACTGTGCTTGGCTAAGTATGAGACCCATAAATCAATGACTTCAGGAGTGGCATCGTAAGCCTTAATGCATCTCTTATGAGTCAATCTTAAGAAATTCTCCTTGGATTTGGCATGAACGAAAGGAGCTCTGATAACAGTCCATCTTTCTCTTCTGGTAGGCAATGGAAACACACCACTGACTGGGATGTCTAAATAGTAAGCTGCTCTCAAGGCAAAATCACCAAGGAAGTCCAAATTTTCATGATCATAAGCACGAAGTTGAATTTCAGCGACTAAGTCACCGTATCTCTTTTCGTGTCTTAATGGAGCATAGTAGTTTAATTCGACGTTCACTGGAAATGGGGTGCCTGTTGTGGATAAAACTTCTTCTTTTGTCAACACTTGTGGCTTGTATTCGACTTCTTTGGCTTGGATGGTGGCTTGTTTGATGGTGGAGGCTTGGGCATTTAGTATTCTAGCTGATGTGCTGAAGGAGCGAGCGGTTATGCTGGATCTACTTATGATGTTTCTGATCATTGCGCAGCTGTGTGTACTGTGTGAAAAGAGAGGTTAAACGCAGAGAAACAGGTTTCAGAATATGGAGCTTTGAGGATATGAAA
This sequence comes from Waltiozyma xylosica, assembly GCA_030581495.1. Taxonomy (NCBI): domain Eukaryota; kingdom Fungi; phylum Ascomycota; class Saccharomycetes; order Phaffomycetales; family Wickerhamomycetaceae; genus Waltiozyma; species Waltiozyma xylosica. Next base: position 155,511 of record JAKTTJ010000028.1, on the reverse strand, counting down.
CTTTCATAATAACCTAACTCTGTTTTTTCGAACAAAATTTCCAACGTTCGGTTTTTTTGGCTAAGCAATGCCGCGCTAATTTCCTCTTTGGGACGCACTTTCACTATGGAAAATATTTTTTGGAGAGACAGATCTGAAAATTGAAGATAATAAATAGATAGATGAGCACGGAGTTAAAAGTGGTTAAACTAGGGGGGTTTTGTCGACATACTTCAGAGGGGGTAAGCAAAATGGGTAAAAGTAGTAAAGATAAGAGAGATTTGTACTACAGAAAAGCCAAGGAAGAAGGCTGGAGAGCCAGATCAGCATTCAAGTTGCTTCAGTTAAACGATCAATTCCAATTGTTCAAAGGTGTTAGAAGAGTTGTTGATCTATGTGCTGCCCCAGGTTCGTGGTCCCAAGTCCTTTCCAGAGAATTATACCAAAACAATAAAGACAGTGAGATTCCTCCAAAGATCGTTGCTGTTGATTTACAACCTATGGCTCCTATCGATGGTGTCACTACTTTACAAGCCGATATCACACATCCAAAGACCCTTTCCAAGATCCTTGAAATCTTTGGTGGTGAACCTGCTGATTTTGTTTGCAGTGATGGTGCTCCAGATGTCACTGGTCTCCACGACTTGGATGAATACATTCAAGCTCAATTGATTCTTGCCGCTTTACAATTAACTACTTGTCTTTTAAGACCAGGCGGTACTTTCGTTGCTAAAATTTTCAGAGGTAGAGATATTGATTTAATGTACTCTCAATTGGGTTTCCTTTTCGAAAAAGTCATCTGTGCCAAGCCAAGATCCTCCAGAGGTACCTCTTTAGAGGCTTTCATTGTCTGTCTTGGTTACAAGCCAAGTACTACCTGGAAACCAACTTTAGATTTGAACGTCTCCACAGAAGACTTCTTTAAGGGTGCTAACATTGGCAGATACGAATTAAGGGACGACTTGGAATATGAAGAAGAAAAGAGAAATGTGGCCCCATTTGTCGCCTGTGGTGACTTATCAAGTTATGATTCAGATGCTACTTACACTTTGGACACTGATGTTGTTAAGACCAGTTTGGATCCTGTGCAAGGTCCTACAGCTCCGCCATATAAGAAGGCCCTAGAGATGAAAAGAAATGGTGAGATTAAAAGATAATTGATTTAAGAAGATGTGTGGATGTGTGGATGTGGAGGTTCCTGGGTTATAGTTTGTTTATAAAGTTCGTTTGTATATTTGTTTTTAATGATCTCTTTTTTGGTACATCATATTGTTGGATAGTTAAATAATCATCAATAATTTACTTCAAGCTTGTAAATAGATCAGTATATAGGCTGGTACTTGGTCTGGACATTGTTCTTAATATCGTATTATAAGCTTTTAGAGGGCCATTGATGTAATACTTTTTAAGGGTGATTGGTTATTCATAAAAAAAAGCGCAGATTAGCTTCTCACGCAATAGACACTCGCAAGCAATTGATATGCATTTTAGACAGAAAGAATTGCTTTTCAATTTTCACATTTTATATTTAATAGAAAAGTAAACCGTATTATATAACTTTGAAAAACAAAATATAAAATTTCTTTGACACACACGTTAGATCCATCGAAGAAGATATTACCTGGATCATGCATTGTAAGTATGAATAAATACAAGACCTTCTGTCAATTGTGCTCTTCTTTTTTCTATGAGTAGTTCAAAAATTACTTACATAAACTTGTTATTTAATTTATATTAAAATATAATATAGTAAAAATACATAATGATAAATATTTATTATTTTAAATATTATCTGGGACAAGTTAATTTATAGATTATTTTTCAATAATATTGCGTAGACATTTAAATTAATATAATTATAATAATATTATTATACATAATATCAGACGCTAGGTATAATGAGAGTGAGTTATGCCTGGGGTTTGGAAGATAGTTGAGTTTGATTTCTTGGTTAAATAATTCGCAAATTAGACCTTTAAATCATGAAATAGTTCCCCAAACAGCTAATTTATTATAGAATTCTTAGGGACTAACAGTGATTAACTGTCGCCATCACCTTTATTTCAGTGCCAAACGTACCAAAATATTCACATTTCAGAAATACCATCCCACCTGCTTATAATTAATATAAACAAGTGAAGTTGCTGTTGGAATCGAATATTTTAAAATAAATTTGGAATTAAAATATGGTACAAATGGGCCAACCCCCTGAGAACCAACTGCAGGCTGGGATGATCTTGTAAATGTTTACCTGCATTCGTTCAAATAAGTACTGTACCATTAGATTAAGAAATAGGTTGAGCACAGGATTAAATCGTAGTAAATTTAAAATTAAAAACCAACCATATTATATCTAGGAACAAACTATACCAACCGTTATATTTCAAGAGTTCTAACCTCTATCTAAATCATTCAAACCAAACAAGAACCCTATTTCCCTTGCACCCAACGCACTGGCCTTTTGTAGACCTTCCGAACCCATAGCCGACTCAATAAGTTGCTTCTTTTTGTCCTGTAGCTCGATGATTCGATCTTCAACCGTACTGGCAGTCAACAATCTGTGAACTTTCACGTCTCTATCTTGACCAATTCTATAAATTCTATCCTGTGCCTGTTCCTCAACATATGGGTTCCAGAATGGATCCATCAAGATAACATGATTAGCACATGTCAAGGTCAACCCGACATTACCGGCCTTTAAGGAAATCAATAAAAGTCTTTGATCGGGGTCCCTGTAAAAGTTCTTAACGGTCTCATTACGAGCATCAGAGTTCATGGAACCGATGTAAAGCAAAGACTTGATACCCTCTCTCTTCAAGAACTTTTCAAAAATACCAAACATAGTGGTAAATTCACTGAATAAGATCACCTTTTCATCTGAGGATTTTGTCAAAATGTTCTTAATTAATTCTAAAGCTTTCTTGAACTTCGGAGACAACTCCAGCTTATCAATTGGCAGATCTTTAATTTCATTGAAGTCCTTTTTCTTCTTCTCATAGATAATCTTGATAGTTTCCAAATTCTGACCCTTGTTGACCGATCTGTCAAACACATCATATGTCAACAACTTATCTTCCCTGATGTCCATACGACAAGTGGTACATTTAGTCTTTCTGAAACCTGGGTTACTTGTACCGTCGGTGAACTTTTCAAAAAACTTGTCAACACATTCGTCACACATACCATGGCCACATGGGGCAGTCAACATCCAATTTTCATCAGCTGGATAATCAAAGCAAATAGGACAAAGAAATCTATTGTCTTCAGAAGCTTCAGTGTTATTGATACGGGCAACAACATCCTTCTTCAAAGCCTTTGCAAGGCCAAACATAGCATCGATCGTACGAACATGTCTGGAGTTACCATCCTCATCATAGATGATACCTTGTTTTCTTTCACCTATACGCACCAATTCTGAATGAATACATGCTTGACGCAATCTCAAAAGAAGTGTAAGAATGTAGGAGTAATTGCCCTTCGCCTTTGGACCGTTCAATAATTTTTCGACCTCTCTGGTGGAACTTTGTTCCATAGATCTGTAGAAACTCTCTTCGTTGGAATTTTCTTTCATTTCAATTTTGTGCTTGATGATATCTTTCTTAGGCAAAGTCAGGATTGGCTTACCGTCAATAGTGGAAGTCTTTTCTCTTCTTAAAAGGATAGCTTTCAATAGAACACGGACCTTGGTAAAAGCCCTTTCCTTATCGTAGTCATCATAACGGTCGACATTCTTGGACTTCATAGGTCTGGAAATATCAACGGCAAAATTGCCCCAGTTGCAGTATGGCTTAATTTGAAGAAATCTGATTAATGGGAACAATTCGTCAATGTTATTCTGCATTGGAGTACCTGAGAGACACCATCTATACTTAGATCTTAAAGCAGCACAAGATAGGGAAGCAGATGTCATTTTATTTTTAATCATTTGAGCTTCATCCAAAATAACTCTTCTAAATTCAGCCTCTGGCTCGTAAAATGGAGAGAAGTATTCCCGTTTATTTCTAGATTGTAATTTCTTTTGGTTGATTCTACCCATATGTGGAACTTCTGTCAATTTACCCTCCGCTCTGACGTGTTTTTTCAATTCAGATGAAAGAGTTTGGTAGCTGACCAAGACAACATCGTATCTCATAAGTTGTCTGAATGTAACCCTTTTTCCCTTTAAGGAATTGAAAATCATCACTCTAAACTTTGCTGATTCTTTTACCTTAGTTTCAATCTCAGATTTCCACTGTTCCATTAGAGCGACAGGACAAACGATAAGATTTGTTTTAGTGATCTTCCTACTATCTTCATCTGAAACTTCCATTGATCTCTCCTTTGGAGTAAAAGGACGAGCATCGATGATAGCATCCTCAAAATCCTCGTCTTCATCCTCTTCTTCTTCAAGTTCATCTTCTTTCTCCTCTCCAGACGAAGGCTCCACATAATCATCATCTCCTCGTTCTTTCTCCTTCTGATGGGCGGAGTTCAGTATTTCAATACTGCTGTCACTGTCTTCGGCATCGTCATCGTCGTGTTGGGCTTGTTGGGCCCTTTGAATGGCCGCTAGGGCAGTACTAGCAGCAGTGTCACGGACCGGTTGAGCTTCCTTCGCAGTTTCCTTTGAAGATTCTTTAGCAGCAGCAGCAGTTTTACGATTCTTGTAATTAGGTCTATGAGAAAGCATCAAAGAAATAGCCTGGACTGTTTTACCCAAACCCATATCATCGGCAAGAATACCACCACGTTTTTTTGGATTTTCTTCAATTTCTTCCAACCACTTCAAACCTTGTTTTTGATGCCTTAGAAGGTTGATCGTTAACTCTTCAGGGGTATTAGACTCATCATCCTTTGATTTTTCAATCTTCTTAACACTTTCTAACAAAGCTCTTAAATCTTGGTGGTTATCAGTGGCATTGTAAATATTCAGACCACCAGTGAAACCTGCTCTATCATCCTCTTCCAGCTCAACCATTCTCCTATTGCCGCCATATGCCCTATTGACCATACCAGCAAAACTACCATTACCACTACCAGCTGCAGATCGTGACATTTGGGCTTCACGAAATTGAATTTGGAGGCGTGCTCTCTGTTGAATTGCATTAATCTTTCTCTGAATCTCATTCCGCTGGATTCCAGTAGCTTGGTTTAATTCCTTTAGCAGCCTCAAATATTCACTCCTTTGTGAAAAGTCTCCCACATCTAATAAAGTAGTAATTGTTTGCATATGGGAGGTAGTGAATTTCAGTAATCTGCCTTGAGCTTGATTTAACAGAGCCTTGAAGTGCTCAAGTTCCACCTCCTTCTGTCTCTTTTTGGTTATCTCAATGTGGATTTGTTCATTGTATTGTCTAACCTGTGAGTTTGAGCGTGAGCTGAAACCTAAATCTTCAAACCTCTTCTTCTTTGACAAGATAGTGGCAATCTCCAGGTCATGTTTTTCCTTTTGAAGAAAACTATTGGTGATCTGAGTGCTCAAATTATTGACCTCTGAAGATAAAGCAACTTGTCTTCTTTTCACATCATCAATTGTGTTGAAAAGAACATTATCCAAAAGCACACCAGATTGTGTGTTAAAGATTAATCCTTCATTGGCATTTTGTGGAACCACATGAGGTGCTGGAACAGGAGCTGGAGGCGGCGGAACAATAACAGATGATGGCCTTTGTATGGCGGCTAATCGACTTTCAGTTGTTCTTGGTTCTATTATTTTGACTGATGAGTTGGAGGAGCTAGTAGAAGAGACTGGCGTATTATTGAGATTAGATCCAGTAGAGACGGTGGAGCCACTGTTGCCTAAATATTGAGTATTTGTTTTAGGTTTGTTGATTTCATTCACAGCAGTGATCTGAAGATCATCGTCATCCTCATCATCTGTGTCTGAATCCGATAATGTTAAATCGATCGTAGTTGCAGGTTTGTGCCTCTTCGCAAGTGGCTGCATATTTTGGAGAGAGACTTTTTGGAGGTGGATTAAAGAAATGCTTTGTACTACATTAATAATTGCGTTAGCTGTAAGCATATTTGTCTTAACTCGGATGATTTATTGCCACGCGCTTCCTCAGATTTAAGCTGCTACGCGCTATAATCTTCTTGAAAAGTGAAAAATCAAAAAAAAATAATTGGAAATCGTCTTAACCAGGAAATAATCTTGATTGGGAAACTTTCCGAAACTTCAATTTTGACCCAATCTTAGGGGTTTAGTAATCTCACGTAATCAGGTTTGCCGATAAATTCAAGCTAAATCCGAGAGAAGGCTGAATTGTTACTTTTCTGTTGAAGATTCCCGCTAGCGCGGCAGAAATACTTGTTATCACTGAAATAATTATTAGAATAAACGTGGTATTTAAACCAGCAGCATCGCCACCCAATCCACCAAATACCGAACATTTACATTTCTAATCACATACAAAAGGTACACATTAAGAGTGATGTTTAGAAGTTTAATATCCAAGTTCACAGAAGATCCTAAGATCAAACGAGATGAAGAGATATCAAAAACTGTTCCGTTATCCGCATGTTCTTCTGAATGTGATTCATGTACGTCCAAGTTCCCATCATCTGTTAAATGTGATGACGGTGATATTTACAAGTCTTCCAAACCAACAGCGCTGCATTTCATTGTCCCAACTGGTAAGACTGATTGGGCCCATGATGCCACATCTACGAAGAACACCATTGAAAATGAGATTGCCAAATGGATTGAAAATGAAAGTATAGCGATTGTTTCCAATATAGATGAAGGTTCTGTTAAAGTTTCCACGTCTTCCTTACCTTTTGACTCACTAGATCATAGGTGTTATAATGGTGAAGTCAACGATGTCTTGATCCTTCCTTATTTCATTTGGTTAAGAAAGATCGATCTAGCAAATGTTAAACCAGTTCTCAATGAATTAATCCCTGCCCTTATAAAATCCAGAGAAGAAAGCATTTCTCCTCCTGCTGAGGTACATGGTTTCAAAGTTGAACCATCTACTGCACACTCTTATGTTTTTTTATGTTCACACAAGACCAGAGACAAGAATTGTGGTATAACTGCACCAATCATGAAGAAAGAGATGGATTTCCGACTCAGAGATACAGGCTACTACCGTGATTTTGGTGACGACTCACCAAACGGTGTTTATGTCCAATTCATCAATCATGTTGGTGGTCACAAGTTTGCTGCCAATGTCATCATTTATCTCAGAACTGGTGAGATTATTTGGTTAGCTAAATGTAACCCATTGCACGCTAGACCTATCATTGATGAGACTGTCATTGGTGGAGGTAAAGTCTGGGGTGATCTTGTTAGAGTTGTTCAAAAGTCTAAGGGCGTTCAATGGTGATTTCGAACATTGCGTCTTTTTGGTTGTAGAATTACATTGCGTCGTAGTGCGGTACTATAAAACATTCATTTCATATAAACTTTCATATATACACCATGTCTAGATTTTGTACGTATTGCCAATAATCTTCTCGAAAGAATTTAAGATGTTCAATCTTACTTGTAGATTATCTAACACTTCAGGACTCAAGTTTTTGAGATTTCCTTGTAACTTTTGAATTCTAGAGATCTCACTAGAAACGAAACGAGATTCACCATTCAAGATCTTATTCAGTAACCTTTTATAATATTTCACACTAATGTTGTGGTTCTTGATATTATCCAATTTTGTGATAATTTTATGCATACCAGAATCTGTTTCAATGGAAGATGGCAGCAAGGTATCGATTTCTGATATTAGACCAGCTTTTGTGTTAAGCGTACCATCGATGTTTCTATGTCCACTTGAGAATTCGTTAACGTGGTCAACAAGTGATTGTAATTCAAAGCCACCATTGTATTCAGTTGCAGCACCGTTTTTAAAACTGAGAATGGTTGGGAAGTTGGTAATTTGATATTTCTTTAAGAACTCTTCAGCTGGTTGAGAGGTAACAGAAAGTTCAGCAATAAGAACAGAGTCTTTATCATTCAAGAATACATTGGCAAGATGTTCCCAATCAGGTTTCAACTTCTTACAATAATCACACCATGAAGCAGTGACAACCATAATCAAATCCTTTCCTTGGTTTAAAATGCTTTCAAAATCAAACTGTGTGACTTCAAGAACATTACTAGCGTCCTTTTGTGGATTATGAACACTTTCATCATTATTTTCATCAATAAAGTTGATAAGATTCTCCAAATTTCTCTTCCCACTAAAATCTTTCTCATGATCAGCCTTGAAAAGTTTCAAAGTTGGAAACCCACGGATTTTAAATTGTGAACACATAGCCCTATTGGCTTCACATTCAATCTTGACAATTTGAACATGACTGTCATCAGCATAATGGATAGCCAATTGCTCATAAATTGGAGCCAAGGTCTTACAGTGCCCACACCAGGTGGCGTAGAATTCAACAAGTGTAAGTTTGTCGGTTGGTTTGGTAACGATATCATCAAAATTCTTATTGTTGGCAATGATGACGTTGGACGCCAATGACAAAGATATTAAAAATAAATGGAAAAGATTCATGATGAAGATGATAGATCTTAGTTTCCAGGATATTGATATGATTGGGATTAGAGCTGTCAGACCGCACAATGGAACACCATTCCTTGATCGAACATAGGACATGAAGGTCAATCCTGTTGTAATGACTTGATTGGCAGTCATAGGTCTTACAAATCAAGAAAAAATTAAGCACGTGGCAAAGTCTAGGGCCACCCAGCTGAAGAAAGAAACCAAAAAAAGACTGAAATTGTCCGAAAATAGAAACTTCATCCATATATCCGAAAAGGGTAGAAATTTCCCTGTTACTTGAAAAATTTGTGGATTTTCCCTGGAAGCAGCGCATTTGTACAGTTTCGGAAGGACTATCCCTTTTCGGTCAGGCGGTTAGCTTATCTATGATAGAAAACAAACGGTGAGATATATAAACTCTTTGAATTCCTCCAGAGTGGACTTTCCAAGCCATCGGCATCATGATTTGCTGTCGATCTTAAGATTTCATCATCGTAACCAATTATATTCAAAACAAAATGTCCTGTTGTCAACAAAAGACCAAGTTCGCTAAGCAATCTACTTCCCCAAACGGTCAGGTCACCATCATCCCAACTGCCGCTTCCAAATGTTCCACTTGTCAAAGTTCTTCTTGTAAATGTGCTCCAGAACATTGCAAATGTGTGGTTGACTCTTGTAACTGTGAAATCAAGTTATAATGAGAATCATTTTTCGAAATTCAATCAGATGTTTGATTGATCTCAATTATTGCATATTGACTATGCACATGACAAATAAAAGAGAAAGTAGGTTTAGGAAAGGGTTTAAGCTTAAGAGGTGCTGGGATTTTAGGTGTAAATGTCTTCCAAGTTTAATTTAATATATTCATTCATATTCTAAACTATGATATCATTTTATGATCGATGTATATTGTGACTTCTAGTAGAGCCTTGGAAAAACTGTACAGGTTTCAGGTTACGAGTTTGTTCATTTCAAAATTTCACAGCCCTGTATAGATAGCACGTGACTTCGTCAAAAGCAACTTTTTTTGCGGAGCGATGCCGCTTACCCTACTTGGAAGTTTTTTTTGTATGGCAGGAAAAATTAATAGTGCGCAGAAATTTTTATAGAAAGAGCTTGAAGACTAGTCCAATTATTAAGATCAAATTACGTTTACAGCATTTATCTTAGAAACTCAGTCATCATGGTGAAAAGAAGAACAGCTGCTATTTTACCAACGAACATTATCCTTCTTCAAAACTTGGTGCGTCGTGATCCAGAATCATACCGTGAAGAATTCTTACAGCAATATGCCCACTATGAATCCTTGAGAGATTTGTTCATGGCCCAACCGAGTTCTTTAAGTGGTGACGAATTCGAAGAATTGATAGGGTTCGTCTCTGCTGTTTGTGGCTGCTATCCAAAGGAGACAGCCAACTTCCCAGATGAGTTGAAGTCTTTGATCTCCAACAACCACAGAGATTTGACTCCAGAATTAAGAGAAAAGATTATCCAAAGTTTAGTGATGTTGAGAAACAGAGACATTATCTCTGCCGAATCTTTGATCCAAACCATTTTCCCATTGTTGAGTGCCTACTCCGGTGCTGCCAATGCCAACACCCAACACTCTAAGGCTTTGCGTCACCAAGTTTACAGCACTTTGATCAGTTTGTTGAAGTCCGTCAACACTGGTGCTAAGAACCAAAAGTTGAACCGTTCCACCCAAGCGTTATTATTCAACTTGCTAGAACAAAAGGATTCCCAAGGTTTATGGGCTACCAAGCTGACCAGAGAATTGTGGAGAAGAGGTATTTGGGATGACTCGCGTACTGTTGAAATCATGACCCAAGCCACTTTGCATCCAGACTCCAAGGTTGTTGTTTCCGGTGTCAAGTTCTTCCTTGGTGCTGATAAAGAAAGAGACGAGAACTTTGAAGAAGAGTCCGACGAAGAAGGGTTTGATTTGAACGCCATGAGACACAGAATGAACATCAACAAGAAGACTGGTAAGCGTGCCAAGAAGTTGGAAAACGCTGTCAAGACAATGAAGAAGAAGAACAATGCCAAGCACTCTGCCACATACTTGAACTTCTCTGCCATCCATCTTCTACGTGATCCACAAGGTTTCGCTGAACAGCTGTTCGAAACCCATTTACAAGGTAAGAACTCCAACAAGTTTGATTTGGAACAAAAGATTGCTCTTATGAACTTATTATCCAGATTAATTGGTACCCACAAGTTGACTGTTCTAGGTATCTACTCATTTTTCCTCAAGTACTTGACACCAAAGCAAAGAGACGTCACTCAAGTCATGGCTGCTTGTGCTCAAGCTTCTCACGACTTGGTCCCACCAGAATCCATCAACGTTATGGTTAGAAAGCTTGCCGATGAGTTCGTCTCTGATGGTGTTGCCCCAGAAGTTGCTGCTGCCGGTATTAACACTGTCCGTGAAATTCTTTCCAGAGCCCCATTGGCTATTGACCAAACTTTGCTACATGATTTGACCGAATACAAGGGTTCTAAGTCTAAGCCAGTCAATATTGCTGCTAAGTCTTTGATTTCCCTTTACAGAGAAGTTGCTCCAGAGATGTTACACAGAAAGGACCGTGGTAAGGTTGCCACCATGGAAATATCTGCTGGTGAAAGAAACGGGTTACCACAGTACGGTGTTGAATCCACCACACAGGGTATTCCAGGTATCGAATTATTGGCCAAATGGAGAGAAGAACAAGGTCTTGCTGCTAACGACGGTGAAGATGATGATGCTAACTGGGAAGTTGATGAAGAAGAAGAAGCTGATGGTGAAGATATTGACGGTGATTGGGTCACCATCGAATCTGATAAGGAATACGAGATCAGTGACGATGAAGATGAAGATAAAAAGAGGGAAGCCGAACCAGAAAAGATTGAAGAAGAAGATTCTGACTTGGACTTGTCCGACGATGAAAAGATGGACGAAGACAAGCCAGAAGACGCTGCTGCTGCTCCTGCTGCTGCTCCACTTGATGCCGATGCTGCTTTCAGAGAACTAGCATCCACTCGTGTCTTAACTCCTGCCGATTTCGCCAAGATTGAGGAATTAAGAACCCAAGCCGGTATTGAAAAGTTAATGGGTAAGACCCAAAGAAACGAAGAACAAGTTGATTCTGGTTCGTTAGTTGGTCCAGTTAAATACAAACAATTACGTGAAGAAAGAATTGCTCAAGCCAGAGAAGGTCGTGATGAACGTGAAAAGTTCGGTTCTCACAGAGGTAAGCGTGATACTCCTCACTCTACTACCAACAGAGAAAAGGCCAGAAAGAAGAACTTCGTCATGATGATCCATAAGAGAGCTGTCCAAGGTAAGGTTAAGAGATCTCTTCGTGATAAACAAAAGGTTCTTAGAGCTCACATTGACAAACAGAAGAAGAAGGGTCATTAGAGAATTAGAAGAAGAAGAATACGGGTACTACAGGGAAGTGATTTTTGTTTTGCATTATTTTATATTTCGGTTATATGTTTTTCTTAGGTTCTTTATATATGCTTCGATTACAATGTACATTAGTTGAGAATTAGTTATAAACAATGTGCTTAAGTGTTGTGTGTGCATCTGTCCTTCTTGATCTGTTTGTTCCAACATGCAGAGACATGTATGGTTGGTTATGCATATTGCATGTGGGCGCTTTCGAGCGCAGTATGTTGAAATTACTAGAAAATCTTGTACACCACTACCGAATTGGGGATAGCCCTCGGTTTCTGGTGACTTCGTTCGTTGTTGGAGTTATGAAGGTTCAGGCGATACTTTGGTACTGTAGAAATTAAAAACTTAAATTTAATTTATTATTTTTTAAATCACAAGTTCAATGAAAACTTGATGACTATTTGAATTATTTATTACATGGCTTGAGAGGGCCATGGTTGTATCTTTGGATGAACTTACCACAAGTCATCTTCAAATAACGAGCCACATTCTTAGTATAAGCGAATGGAACGTAGTTGGACATTCTGAACAAATAGAAAAGAGCACACATAGCAACCAAATTGAACAAAATATAGGCCCAGTAAAAGCCAAAGTTTCTCCAAATATAACTGTACTTGATACCCACCGAGATCAAGTACTCATCACCAATCTTATATGGACAATAGGCACATTGAGTGGTGGATTCCAAATTAGTGATGTAACCAGGGGCAACGGCAGCAAAAGGACCAGCGTATTGTTCGCAAGTCATACCTGGAGGAGGACTGAAGTAACTCAACTCCAAAGGAGTACAAATAACAGGCTTATCATGGATCAAAATAGCAGCCAAGGATTGGATGAAGTAAGTGAACGGAGAGACCTTGAACATGAAGGTCCAGAACCCAGGCATCAAACTGACTGGTTGAACAACACCACAGAAGGAAATCAAGAATGATAAAATTAATCCACCAATGACGGAAGCAGACGGTAAATCTGGTGACATGTAAACAATCACTAAAGCCAAAGAAATGTAGTAGAACTGGAAGACAAGGACCCAAATCAAGTAAAAGACACCAGCACGAGAAGCTTCAGTGAATTCTTTCAATGGAAAGTAAACACAACAGAAGAACACTGAACCTAATAAGAGTTGATATGGCAATTCATTGAGAAATTGGGAAAATAATAGAGCAGACCAATGGAAGGTATTAGATTTGGACTCACGAACTTCAAATAATTCTCTGGAGGCAATGGCTCTTGATTGTAATTGGTTCATAGCAGCAGCGGTGATAATAACAGCCATGAAAACGGTAAACACGGAGTTTTGTAGGCCCGTCAAAGTGTCTTGTAGGTCCCAGAATGTGAAACCGATAAACAAACCACCGACAATGAACAAGATCATCTTGGAACGGATATACATTGGATCTCTGTAGAACTGAGTGGCTGTTCTCTTGATGACAAGATATAATTGAGTTTGATATGGCATAGCATAAGTCTTGTGCATCTCAGGATCAACTTCCTCTTGTTTGCCATAATCTTTGTTGATCAAATCTTCAACGGTTTGTGCAGTTTGAGAACATTCAGGAGAATTATTCCAAACAGTACCCCAGTCTTGTTGAATGGAAGCTGTTGCACCAGCACCAATGGCCTCCAAGATATACTCAGCTGGGTTTTCTTTGGATTCACACCTTCTAGCGCCGTTTCTCTCGAAATAGTCCAAGATGGTCTTAGAGTTTTCACCAATATCACCAAAGTAAACAGTCTTACCACCCTTTTTCAACAATAATAAACGATCAAAGGATTCGAATAAAGTAGCAGAAGGTTGATGGATGGTACACAAGATAGATTGACCGGCTTGAGCCAATTTTCTCAGCAATTGAACAATGGCCCAGGCAGATTGAGAATCCAGACCAGAAGTAGGTTCATCCAAGAACAACAACAAGGAAGGCTTAGCAACCAATTCAACACCAATGGACAACTTCTTACGTTGTTCGACGTTCAAACCAGCACCAATTTCACCGATGATAGCTTCAGCATAAGATTGCATACCCAAGATCGTTATGATTTGCTCGACATAGTCTAGTTTTTCAGACTCCGAGATGTTCTTACCACGACGTAATCTAGCCGCAAATCTCAAGGCTTCTCTGACAGTCATTTCCGCAATGTGCAAATCTTGTTGTTGAACATAACCAGTGGATCTTTGGAAAGAAGTGTCCAATGGTTTACCGTTGACTAAGAAGTTACCGGTAATCGTACCGAAATCGATTCTTTGTGACAAAACGTTCAACAAAGTGGTCTTACCAGCACCGGATTCACCCATCAAAGCAGTCAAAGTACCAGGCTTAACATAACCTTGAACGTTGTCCAATAACTTTCTTGTGGTTTTACCTGTTGGAATCACGTAGTCGACATTGTTCCACATGAAGACACCAGTGGAGCCTAACCCATCAAATACATGTTCGTCTTCCGCACCATTACTGGAACCTTCGTCTTTAGTAGTTGTAGTAGCATCCTGCTCACCTGATTCGAGATCTGAATGCTTCAAGTCCTTCTTCAAGAAGACACTTTCTGGAACTTCCTTGGACTTCTTGTAATACAAATGATCACCACCACCTCTGACAGGTCTCAAGAACTCCGTGGCAACAGCAGTAATAATCAAGAAACCGACGAAAAAGGCAATCAGAATACCAAAGTTTCTCCAGATGTGATCGTAATCATAGTTGTACTGGAGTTTCATATATCTGTCACCAGAAACCCACGATTGACCAGGAACAGAACCAACAAATGCACAGACTTTGTAGTCAATACTGACTTCGTTGTAAGCACCGCCTTGAGGAACAATTCTAGAAGTACAGTCCATTTTTCTTCCATGGAACTCAACTGCCATCAGATTTTCATAAGCGTAACGAACAGGATTTAGGTACGATAACCATTTAAACCAAGGATGCATTTCACGTAATTGGATCATGTAACCATTGTAAACGACAAGAATTAAGACACAAATACCCGCAACAGCATTGGCACCAGCGAAAGAGGACGACAGTGACGCAATCATCTCAAACAACGATCCAATGGCTTGAGTGGACAAAATAAGGAATAACAAGTTGAGGAAAAACTTGCCCGCTTCACGGTTCAAATTGGAAAGGAAATAGTATGGGATATAGAAAAACAGGATGGAAAGAAGCTTGAATGGGAACTTGGATATCAAAGAGGCGAATGTTTCAGCAGATGGATGGAATAAAGAATACGACTTCTGCTTGAGTAAAATTGGCCTTTCAGCGAACTGACCAGCGATTTCAGAAAGGCCCATCAAGGAGAAATACAACAAGGCAAAGAACAACAACCCACCTCTGGAGAACGCGCCAGCAACAGAATTCGGAGTATTCCAGTACAAAGAACCCAAAATTAAGGCCTGGAATATAGCAGCAGAGCATTCAATGATGGTATATGCCAAGTCACCAAGAATTCTTTGGAACCCTCTGATTGTCAGTAGCTTCAATTGGTAAAGATAACTGACAGTGTATCTGGAATAAGATTTCATGTTAGCTTGTTGCAAGGATTTGTCATAGATATCTCTGGTGGTGTCAGCGTTCTTGGATTGCTTGTAACTTTCCATTTCCTCCATCAACTTCTGGTATTCTGGAGATCTTTTCCAATAGGATTCGAATTCGTCGTTTGTTCTTGGAACTTTATCCTCAAAGCCAGGTCTTGCTTTACGGCCCTTTGGATCAGTGACAGCGGTTAAGAATTCAGCAGTGGCTTGTCTTGATGGACATTCAAACCCCATGTCAATGAAATATTGCTTGGCTCTCTCAGCCTCACCAAAGAAGATTTGACGACCTTCAGATAAAATCAAAACCTTATCAAAGGTCTCATAGATCTTTTCACCAGCTTGGTAAATTGTGACCAAAGCCACAGATCGAGTCAAAGAAGTAGAAGTTCTAATAGCCTGGGCATATTCCAAAGCAGTGGAGGCATCTAACCCTCTAGTAGCGTTATCCCAACAGTAGACACTTGCTTTACAAGCCATAGCTTCAGCAATGGATACTCTCTTACGTTCACCACCACTGACACCACGAATATAATCGTTACCAACTTTGGTGTTGTAAGTATGGGTCAAACCAAAAATTGTAGCCAATAAATCTCTCTCAGCAGTTACATAATTTTCTCTGGAAGCATGGTAAATACGGGTATGTGGTGTCTTACAACCGATTGCAAAGCGTAAAGTCTGATCAACTGTCAAATGAGGATAATGAAACTCTAATTCACCATTGTAGATAATATCACCTTTGTATTTCTTCATCATTTTATGTTGAGAAATACCATCGTATTGAATATCACCTTCGACGCTAATGAACTGATCTTGTTCACCAGCAATGGTCTTCAACAAAGTGGAACACCCTGCACCCGGTCTACCAAGGACCAAGCACATCTCACCTGGCTTAACGACACCAGTGATGTCTTGGATGATGTTTCTCTGTTTCTTAGCCCTCCACTCTTTGAATGCTTTGTATAACATGACAGGAGTCAATAACATGTCTCTGGAAGTATCAACGTACGAGCTGGCAGCGTCAACACCGGTTGTGGTGACATTCTGGAAAGTAACACCTGTGGATCTGAGATGGATCCCTTGTTCACTGGCGGAAGTTAAATACGATTTCAAGATTCTTTGGAAATCAAAATCATCTGTATCGACCTTAAGCACATCGTCTTTGTTTTTCCTATCTTTAAGGCTACGGCAAAGTTCTTTCAGCTTACCCAAAACACCTGTGTCTGGTAACGAGGATGCGTTTGAGACGATTCTAACGAGTTCTTCATGCTGTTGCTCAATGGTTTCCACATCATTGTTAGGGCTGTATTCAGTTTCCACATCATCGATTGTATCTGAGGCAGGATTTTGTGGATTAACGGGAAGCACACCAGTACCCAATTCAACATTATTATTGGTGTCAGGGTTTGACATGACGTTAATTGTTTAGAGCAATTGGTTATTTTTATGTATGGATTGATTAAAGATTCATAAAACAGACAGTGGTTGGGCTTACCTTTAAGAGAGCAAGCAGCGACAAGATTTTTATTTATAACCATAGCAAATATAAATCTACTGCTGAGCGCATTTGAGCAAGCAGGAAAAGGCCTTCCTTGCTGAAATTGAAAGTCATCTATCATTGAGCAGTAGTTATGATCATATAGCCAACAGTAGGCAGAGCTTGGTAGAACAGTTTCAGAATTAACCGCGCATCACTTTGGGTCTTTCGTGCGAATTTCAAGTTTTCCGCCAAAACCCGGCCAGTTTTTACAAGCTGGATGGCATGTTTTTTGATGTGAGTTTCTGTTTAGCGGTGCATATGTCTGTCTGGTAATGTGGGTGTGCGGCTGGAGAAATGCACGGCTGCTGCAAGGGTAACAGTCCGTGGAGGAGCTTGACTGAGAAGAAACTTGGAATTCATCCCCAAAGCGAACTCAGCTTGGTGTTTTTACTTGTTGCTTTTCAAACTGTAAATCCTTATAGTGAGAGAACCACCAATTCCCAGTTGTTAGCAAAAGAAGTTGCTTGCTATATACATTTTCTTGGTTGGCCTGTTCCTTTCTTACTTGTTCAAAGCTTGTCTCAGGTCACGTTGTCTCCTATCTATTTGAACGATCAGGTTACATATCCGTGAGTTACTATATATACTACTATTAATTTGTAGCCCGCTAAGCCCGCTCTAAGTTTAATTATCCACTTATTTAAGTTTATTCTTTGTACATAGCTTAACGGCCGAAAATCAAGCAGTGTGCAATGAGTGATCTAGTAGTGGCACAATTACCAGGGGTTTTCCATTTGAGCCGTGGGTTAAATACGAAAAAGATCTGAGATAGACCCGAAGAAAACGAAATTTGGTTAAAAAAAAGGAATTTTAATACGGATGTTTTGATCAAAAGATTTCTAATAAGTATCTATAAATTCTGGGTATATTGAGTAAGTTATATAATGGACATTATATAATAAGTAAAAGCCATATTCAAGACTAGGTCGTCTTAGAAGCAGCTAATTCCTTCTTCTTCTCAGCAGCAAGTTTCTTCTTATTGATAAACTCACCAATAAATGACAATGGAGAAGAAGTAGAGACTCTGAAGTAGTAGTAGAAGGCACACATAGCAACGATATTGAAAATAATGTAGATCCAGAAGAACCCAAAGTTTCTCCAGTTATCACTGAAACGAACACCGATTGAAGTCAAGTATTGATCACCAATATTGTATGTGCAATAGCCACATTGAGAGGTAGCATCAGGGTTAGTCAGATAACCAGTGACAGCGTTGACATAAGGTTTGGCGAATTCTCCACAGGTCATCCCGGAAGGAGGATTGAAGAAGGATAGTTCGTAATCAGCACATTTGACAGATTTCTTGTGGATGAGAAGAGACAACAAGTTTTGGATAAAATAAGTCATTGGCGAGACTCTGTACATGAACTGCCAGAAGTGTGGGATCAATTTCTTAGGTTGCACAACACCACAGAAAGAAATAAGGAAAGTCATGAACAAACCAGTCAAAACAGTTGCAGAAGGTAAATCTGGTGAGAAGTAGACAATCAATAACCCAAGCGAGATAAAGTATAACTGATACATCAAAGTGTGGAAGATGAAGAACAACCCTGATCTGGAACCTTCTGGGAACAACTTCAAGCAGAAATACAAAGAGGCAAAGTAAATAGTACCAAAGAGTAACTGATAAGGAAGTTCGTTCAAGAACTGAGCAATCAATAAAGTAGACCAGTGGAAAGTGTTCGACTTGGATTCTCTCACTTCGAACAATTCTCTAGAATCAATGGCACGTTCTTGGATTTGGTTAATAGCAGGAGCAGCAACAACGATAGCTAGGAAACAGGCAAACATAGCATTTTGTAACCCAACCAAAGTTTCATTGATGTTCCAAAAGGTGAAACCAATGAACAAACCGGAAAGGACAAACAACAAGAACTTGGCGATGATATACTGTGGAGATCTGAAGAATTGAGTACCAGTTCTTCTAGTGACGTAGTAAAGTTGCGAGAGATATGGCATGGCGTAAGTAGAACGCATTTCCTTTTGTTGGGCTTCCGTTAAAGCAGTGGCAGCAGTTTCCTCATAAGTTTTGGTCTTCAAATGATGGACTTCCTTAGTGGTTTCTTGGAATTCCACAGAAGCAGTCCAAATGTCAAACCAATCCGTCTTGACAGAGGCAGTAGCACCGGCGCCGATGGCCTCTAAGATATACTCAGCTGGGTTTTCATGACTTGCACACTTTCTAGCACCGTTTCTCTCGAAATAGCTCAAAATGGTCTTAGAGTTTTCACCAATATCACCAAAGTAAACAGTCTTACCACCCTTTTTCAACAATAATAAACGATCAAAGGATTCGAATAAAGTAGCAGAAGGTTGATGGATGGTACACAAGATAGATTGACCGGCTTGGCCCAATTTTCTCAATAATTGAATAATGGCCCAAGCAGATTGAGAATCCAGACCAGAAGTAGGTTCATCCAAGAACAACAACAAGGAAGGCTTAGCAACCAATTCAACACCAATGGACAACTTCTTACGTTGTTCGACGTTCAAACCAGCACCTATAGCACCGACCATGGCATCAGCATATGGGTTCATATCCAAGATTTTAATGATCTTTTCAACATAATCCAATTTCTCAGCGTCAGGAACAGATTTAGGTCTTCTTAATCTTGCAGCAAACTGTAAAGATTCTCTGACAGTCATTTCCGCAATGTGCAAATCTTGTTGTTGAACATAACCAGTGGATCTTTGGAAAGAAGTGTCCAATGGTTTACCGTTGACTAAGAAGTCACCGGTAATCGTACCGAAATCGATTCTTTGTGACAAAACGTTCAACAAAGTGGTCTTACCAGCACCGGATTCACCCATCAAAGCAGTCAAAGTACCAGGTTTAACATAACCTTGAACGTTGTCCAATAACTTTCTAGTGGTGCCTTTATAAGGAATCACATAGTCGAGGTTTTGCCAGGAGAAAATACCAGTAGATCCCAAGCTTGCAAAAATGTCTTCCTCATCTTCGTTGTTGTTGTTGGTAGAGTCACGTAATCTGTTGAGTTGGTCTTGTTGTTCGAGTTCTCCAGAGCTAGTTTCCAAATCATTGGCATTCTTGATTTCCTCGTCCAAGACAACGTCTTCTTCAATAGCAGCAGCACCTCTCTTGAAGTACAAATGATCACCACCGCCTTTGACAGCTCTTTTATATTCGGTGGCAACAGCATTGACAGCGATGAAAAGAACCAAAAAGGCTATTAAAAACCCAAAGTTTCTCCAAACATGGCTGTAACTGTAACTGTATTGGATCTTCATGTACGCATCACCCAAAACCCATGATTGCCCCGTTTTAGAACCAACAAACGCACACACTTGGTTAGCACTCGACACATCGTCGTATCCGGAACCCGAAGGAACCAACGTGCCACCACAGTCCATATGTCTTCCATGGAACTCCGTTGTCAACATACTTTCATAGGACCATCTGACAGGGTTAATGTACGAGATCCATTTGAACCATGGATGCATTGATCTCAATTGGATCATGAACCCAGTGTAAACAATAAGAGCCATCATCAGGACACCGGCAATGGCATTAGCAGCAGAAGCATCAGGGCACAAGGCAGCAACAGCCTGGAAAAGAGCAGAAATGGCTTCCGCAGTGAACGTTAAGAACAGCAAGTTCATGAAGAATTGACCCGCTTGTCTCTGCAAGTTGGCAAGGAAGTAAAGAATCACATAGAACAGAACTAACGAGATAAATCTGAATGGGAAACGAGTGGCAAACCCAGCCAAAACTTCAGCTGAAGGATGGAAAAAGGAGTACGACTTCTGCTTCATCAAAATAGGTCTTTCCGCAAATTGAGATGTCATCTGAGACAACCCCATCAACGAATAGTACAACACACAGAAGAAAACAACACCACCTCTGGAGAACGCACCTGCAGTAGTCTCGGGGGTGTTCCAGTAAAGAGAACCGGTGATTAATGCTTGAGCCACAGCTGCACAGCAATCGATGACTTGGTATGCTGTGTCACCAAACACACGTTGGAACCCTCTCTTGGTCAACAATTGCAATTGGTCGACATAGCTGATAGTGTAACGGTGATGGACTCTCTTCTTTTCCAAAGAGAGCGACTTGTCATACGTTTCTCTGGTTTTGTTAGCATCGGTCTCAGTTTCGTAGTGGAATAGCTGTTCTGATAATTGCGCGTATTCCCTGGATTGAGTCCACGCTTTGGCAAACTCATCAGCATTTCTTGGGACTCTGTGTTCAAAGCCAGGTCTTGCTTTACGGCCCTTTGGATCAGTGACAGCGGTTAAGAATTCAGCAGTGGCTTGTCTTGATGGACATTCAAACCCCATGTCGATGAAATACTGTTTGGCTGATTCTGCAGGACCAAAGAAAATTTGACGACCTTCGTATAAGACCAACACCTTGTCAAAAGTTTCGTAGATGTTTTCACCTGCTTGGTAAATAGTGATAAAGGCAACAGATTTGGTCAAATTGGTTGTAGTTCTAATAGCTTGGGCATATTCCAAAGCCGTAGAGGCATCAAGACCTCTGGTGGCATTATCCCAGCAATAAACAGTAGCCTTGGCAGCTAAGGCTTCAGCAATGGAAACTCTCTTACGTTCACCACCACTGACACCACGGATATAATCGTTACCGACTTTGGTGTTGTAAGTATGGGTCAAACCAAAAATGGTAGCCAAAAGGTCTCTGTTGGCAGTGATGTAATGTTCTCTAGTGGAGTCGTTGACACGGGTATGCGGAGTCTTACAACTCAAGGCGAATCTCAAAGTCTGATCAACTGTCAAATGTGGATAGTGAACATCCAATTCACCGTTGTAGATGACGTCTGACTTGTAGTTGGCCATCATTTCATCTTGTGGAATACCGTCATAGTGGATCTCACCTTCAACACCAGTGAATTGATCTTGTTCACCTGCAATGGTTCTCAAGAAGGACGAACACCCAGCACCTGGTCTACCAAGAACCAAACACATCTCACCTGGCTTAACAACACCAGTGATGTCTCTGATGATTTTCTTCTCATGGATTTGCTTGCTCTTACCGATAGATTTAAGCGCATCGATCGGTCCCATGACCAAATCTCTGACAGTAGGTGCAAAGGAAAACTTGGAATCGACCCCCTTCGTAGTAACATCTTTGAAAACAACACCAGTTGATCTCAAATGAATCCCCTGTTCATCAGCACTTTTGACGAACGAATCCAAGATCTTGTGCAAATCAAAATCTTCTGGATCGATCTCATAATCAAAAGGCCCATTGATTCTCTTACTAAGCTTCTTAGTCAATGTAGCCAATCTGGATAAAACGTTGTCTTCCGTTGGATGAGCTGCTGCATTGGTAACAATCCGGGCAATTTCAGTTTGTAAAAGCTCTTCTCCATCAGCTCCTTGATAATTTTCGTTTGCTTTAAATGCATCAAACTTCTCTGGCTCTTTAGCTGATTCAGCAGATGAGGAGATGGAGCCCTGTGCATTAACAACACCCATTCCGTTAGAGTGTTCAAATGACATGGTAAATAATAGTGGTTTAATTATATGAATTGGGTATTATGATGATTACATCTTTCTCTACACCAGATCAGGCTATCCCGATGCTTTTAAATCTTTTTTGTTCTTCTGCACATTAATCGTCTACGTCTTCAATTACTAAGTAACATCCATAGAATTCCGGCTAAATTAATCTGCTTTGTAAAAATATATTTCGGAGCTCGGGGGCTCTGAAAAGTATTCATCAGTGCTCGGGAGGTTTCCGTTTTGGGAAAATCTAGTCCGCTGATTTCAGAGCATCTTCCAGAGGTGGTAGCTGTTGAAATTACCCGTCTTAGGAAAAAGAAACCGTAAAGAAAACTAAAGAAACCTACAGGAATCTATAGAAACCTATAGATCTTTAGTTTCTTTCTTTACTAAATTTTTTTCCACTTTCTTTATCAGCTTCTTACAAATGCTGGCAACATTTGTTTTATGTATAAAAAGGGTCTAAATTCCTATCTTTTAGTATATTATTTAAGTATATCTGTTTAGAAAATACTATCCATTTAGAACACTCATGCTCTGCCAAGTTTCCACGGTAGACCAGCTCACATCTGGCGAATTTTATCAGTGGCAGTCGACTAGGCGGCAGGCGGTATTTGTTTAAGCTGTCAATTAACCGAATTTTTAAAGATTAAGAACCCTGTATCTCGCAAAGATTGTAAACCCGATTATTTTTTCTTCTTTTGTTTTTTGATTATGGTTTCAAGAGGGGCTTTATTCACCAAGGTGTAAATATAAAAATTTGATACATCGGTCAATATAGAACACACGTGACATATGAATGTGTTAATTTATAGAGGATGTAATTATTCAGGATGCGCTGCTGAAAAGGAAATGAATTGATTACATACTATACAAGTTTATTGTATGAGGAAACTCGTATTCTAGCATAGTGTGGTCAAAAAAACCCTGAAATTTGAAAAAAAAGACTAAACATTGAACAAATATCAGAAAACACACACTGAGAATTTCTTACATCAGTTGAGAATTTACACGTAAAACTTTTCTATTATATTCAAACCATAGTAAGCTTTCTAATTTACACAATTATATCAATCCATATCTTTAGTTTTCTGGGTTTTCTTCAGCTTCCTTAGCCTTCAAAGTTTTGACAATTTCCGCAGTGGTTTCATTGGAATATATCTTGAAACCTTCTTCCTTGGTGACAGAGCTTAGTTCGACATTGTTTTCATCCAAGTTTTCTTCCATGACTTGTTTAAGAATCTTAAGAATCAATAACTCAGCTTCTTGCTTGGTCAAAGAACTATGGTATTCACTTTGCAATTCAGCTTGAGCACCTTCGGAACCAGAACCAATAGCCTTAGCCTCATATCTGTAGAAAGTACCAGAAGGTTCAGTGTGATATAATTGTGGGCCTTTTTCTTCATCGATACCAGCAATGAGTAAAGCAACACCAAATGGTCTAGACATCAATCTTTCTTCCCCAGATGCACCTTCACCAAATCTTAAAGCCAAGTCTGCCACGGATTGGGTCAAACTTTCAACACCAATTGGTTCATCGTAGTATAAAGAGTGATTCACAGAACTGACTCTGGCATGGTCAATCATACTTCTGGCATCAGCTGTTAAACCTGACATGGCACAACCGATATGTCTGTCAATTTCAACAATCTTTTCAATGGAGGAGGATTCTAGTAAGGAAGAGGTAACTCTCTTTTCAACACCTAGAACAACACCTTCGGTGGTGGCAATACCAATGGCTGTAGAACCAAGCTAAATAGTGATTATGGTTAGTAATGCATTCCTAATTGGAGAGATATTCAAAAGTGTTGTTGAGTAAAACATACTTTGATAGCTTCTAAAGAGTATTCAACTTGGAATAAACGACCTTCTGGTGAAAACGTACTGACACCACGGTCATATTCGGATCTGGTTAAAAACATTTCAATTGAATTAAAGAAAAAAAACAAAGAGACACTAGATGGAGGCTCAATTGATGCTTTCAAATAGAATCTTATTATAATCAATCTCCTTCGCCTTCCAGTGGCGACCTCTGTTATTTTGCCACTGCAGTCCAAAGCTGCTGAATTCAAGATTTCGCGACTTGAAGACGCCAGGACTTTACGGGTAAATCTCCGATTGTAAAGAGCTCTTGTATCGCGCGTAATCTTGAAAATGTAAACAAAAACAAGAACAATAATTTCCAACTCAAATCTCTTTGGAAGGCAAATTATAAACTAAAAGTTGAAATCACAGCTATGAGTTCTTCTATCGTAAGTGATGCCCTGTTAGTTCCACTTTTGGAAACTCACATCTAACACTTCCTACAGGATTCAGTTCATCTATTAGATGATGGTAACACAACGATATGTTCAAGATTGGTCAACTTTCAACCATTATGCACCCAATACCAAAAGATGAAACCACATACTTTGATGGATATAAGAGACATCAAACTCCAAGAAGGTCTTATAATCAAGGATTTACTTTTTGTTCTTGTGGGGCTGGAAGGGAGCTATGTTAGATATAATGAAAGGTACGATCCAAATGATCCATCATGCAGAGCACGCGGCGCTGACTACAAGATAAACAAACACTTGGACTCCAGTTTGAAGGAAGTCACAAAGAGAATGGTTGCGCTTTCAAAAATGTTCTCTGCTTTGGTGTTTTTCTCAGAAATATACGATTCTGAAGAATACGGCCAAGTCACACAAGCTTTTGCGCATGAAGTTAGACAAGTTTTGAAAGAATATGTCAGATTTCTAAGTCAACAGGAGGTGAAGTTCAAATTCGATAAACATTTCACATTGAGACAACTCGAACAAGATATAAAGTCTGCAATTTCTTTTAAAATCACCATCCTTGCAGAAATTGTTCAGACGATTTATTCATTCAACGAAAGAAGAAAAGAGGAACTGTCAAACCAAGACATGCAATTTCATAACTTCATTACCAGCATAAAGAATGATCTGAATAACGAATTTTCTTTGGACATTTTAGTAGACGGTGCCAAGTATCCAATTGCTAAAGGTGGTCAAATTTTAAGGATTATTCAGGACACGGTAGATTTGCACAACGGTGACACCAAGGCATCTGATTTCTTGATGAGTTTGTTCAATACCGTAAGTCAGAGTTATATCCATACTTTAAACAATTGGCTAACTAGTGGTGAACTTGATGATATCAGTAATGAGTTTTTCATCGCGACTGGTCCAAACGTTGAAGCTTCTACAACATTACTGAACTCTGAACACTTTTGGCACAACCTATTTATCATCAGAGTTGATGGACTACCCAAGCAGTTTCTTGACAGAAATATACAGGTGAAGGTTCTTTTGATTGGGAAGTATCTGAATATTTTGAAAAGTTGTGGGATCGTTTTGGCCCCTTATAACGGCACGTTGGTCTCATCATTGAGCGGGAACAACCTCTACCTTGTGCTTGAAGAAACTTACAAATGGGCCAACAGACAGATTATGGATCTTTACATGAATGGTTATGATTTCCCATCGGTCGTTGCGGATATGAATTATTTTTTCCTTCTTGATAAGGCTGACAAATTCAACGAATTTGTGTTATCCAATCTTGATGATTTCAAAAAATCATACGTTAGGTCGTCCCTTGCCAAGCTTAAAAGATCGTTCGAGGGCACATTTGAATCAACAGCAGTGTCACAGGATCTCATCTACTCGTTATTGAATCCACAAATTGAGGAGAATTCAATCTATGAGTACCTAATCGAAGTTTCCAAACAAGAAGCAGTGGATGCTGCGAGTGCTCTCGCTTCTAAAGATTTTGAATCCTTCAGAAATATCATGAATAACCGCCGAGATCTTAACAACAACACATTACCAAATCAAGAAGTGAAAGATACAGAAAGTGCTGCTACTATTAACTACGTTAACTTGGAAATCTTTTTACCGTTCCCTTTGAACTTGGTTATAACACGAACCATTGTGACCCAGTACCAATTCTTATTCAGACATTTAATAAGTCTTCAATTCACCGACAAATTGATCAATGAATCATGGGCAGAGATCAATAAACATAAGATTTGGAAACATAAGGGGTTTGACCCCATTGTTTCCAGTTGGATACGCAGAGCAAGGGCATCTCATAACAAGATGAAAGATTTTTTTAGAACTTATTCAGATTACGTGTATTTTGAAGTTCTCAAGAATAATAGCATGACACAAATGGATTTGGCCAAAGTGGAAAACTTCAATGATCTTGAGCGCAAATTAAACAATAGTCTAATGGGGAATTTAAAATCTTCGGGTCTAACAAATGAAGATACGATCCGCATTCTTTCCAAAACGTTAGAGATCATTAACGGGTTTTGTAAATTCTTGACAACGTTGAGAAAAGTCTTGATCTTGTTGGATCGTAATCTTTTTGTGAAATATTCCGAACGGATCAAATCTAATAGTTTCAACGTTGCTCAGAATGACGAAAGAATGGAAAAGCTCAATTCATACCTCAACAGCTATCAAGAAAGTTTTAACGAGCATATAGCAGCGTTTATTGGGTGTTGTCGTGATGCAGGTGAATCTGATTCCAGAGAGCTTAATAATCTTGCAAACAAGCTTGAGAATGCATGAAAATAATTTCATAACGTATTTAACAACTTAAACATTATATTTATAAACATAGTACATATCACTGTTGGTGCTGTTCCTGAATCACCTCTTTCAAAGTCTCAATGACAAACCCCACATCATAAGCCGGCCCGTTGGACTTACAAACCTCTTTGCCTTTCAATTTAAACAACACCAAATTAGCATCGATGTCTTCGTCGTTCTTCTGATTATACTCATTGACGAATTCCCAGACACCATTCATCCCCAAGGAGACAGTTTTTTGGCCATCATGCGTATAATGATTGACATTATGTTGAAACGTACTGAGTTTGGAAGCTGTTAGGAAATTGGCATGGTTTGAGTAAAAGGCATCCTTAGTGGGGAAGGAAAACTCGCCCCCATGTTCCTTGTTGTCGATTTCCATTGGTACGTTCCCATTTGTGTTCTGCAATAGGATTTTATTCTCTGCTTGGATGACAATGTTCCGTTTGCGCAGATCGTCCAATTGATTCATCAATTCTGTACGATTTCTCTCTGATTGGTTAAGTTTGTCTTCGAGATCCTTTAGTTTCATCTCTTTTCTCTCACGGAATGCTCTTTGCGCTGCTCTGTTCTGGGCCTTTCTTCTTTTCAGTAGTTCTTCCTCTGTCAGAGTTTCATCGTTTGAGGAGTGGTTGTTTTGTGATTGTTGCGGAGAAGGATATTGCTTTGGAGTTTCTCCTAGCTGCTGCATATTTGGGGCCATGGCATCGTTATTACCAATGTTGACTGGGGATTGGGAATGGTCTGACGAGTTCGAAATAGAATGTGCTGTGAAACTAGGGAAATTGATTGGCACTTGTTCATTCAAGTCTGGGTTGTATCTGAACTGGAGATTATTCAAGTTTTCAGCACTAAATAGCTGGTTTTCAATACTATTACAATCTTCGGTCTTGAGCAAACAATCTTCAAGTGGTTGATGAGGATTTCCGGGTGTGAAACCAGTAGATTGTTGATGTTGCGGCTGTTGTTGAATATCGAAGTTCATATCCATATTACCACTATATTGCGGTTCCCAGCCTTGTTGATGGTCCTGAATGTTAGCGAAATTGAAACTCATTGTATCGGTGAAAAGGAGAGACTATCTATTGAAGCTATTCAACGCTGAATATTTAAAGGAATTTTTGATGACCCTAAAAATTTGCCCACCTTATCACTTATTGCTTCCAATCGCTTCATCAGATTTTCGTTCAAATTCCTGTTAATCAGCAAACACCGCGAAAATAGTATCCCAATTGATAAAAATAACTTTGAAAATGAGGAAACAAGCGTAAAGTACCAGATCACGGGCAGAATCACAGGGCTAACTTGGTTCTTTATTCCCGGAGCTTTTTGGCAAATATCAGAACTTTTGTGTCATAAAAGATTATGAAACGAACATGCAGGACGCGAAACTCAAGTGAGCTTCCCCATAATTCTATTTGATATGTAAGATTCACATTTTCAGGAGAGTGCCCCCTTTTTCAAGGAAAACCCAGTTGAATTATTTATTACAAAAGTAACCACCAAATTTTCACTTCAGCTTGAATCGATTGAAATTCCAAAGAGTTTTCTTCACTGTTATTCTCAACAGTTCTGATATTACAACCCAAAGCTAAAATGAACCTTGCTGGCGCCACAAATCACCACCACCACAAACATTCCATTGTTCAGATCCTTCCACCAGAAATAATCTCCTTGATCTTAGATTTCACAATCAAAACCAACTCTTACCTCAGTTACATGCATATCAGAAACAGACTTCCCTCTGAACTCTTACCATATTTACCAAACAAGCTTTTATGTCTGATAACCAATGGATCGGCTAATAGTCCAACGCCTAAAGGTTCAGTTTCTGCATTCCATATGAATTATCAACAAAAGAAGAAGTCGTTGAAGGATATTGTTGATCTTGAAGCGTTTCCCCTTTCCCGAGTCATCGCAATTGATGATTTGGACTCTTTGGAAAATATATTGAGGTCTGGATTCCAAGATAATTTGTTGTTTTTATTTGTAGTCTTAGATACGACTCAAAGAATGATCTCATGGTTAGATTTTGATACTGAGGAAGAATTCGAATATGCTTTGAGAGAACAAAGGAAACTACAAAGGGATCCCATTGTTTTGAAGAATAATTTCAGTATCAGCAATACCATTCATGAGCTTCAAAAGTGCTTGAGTTTAGTCAATCAGAATTTGAAGAGTTTTGCATCTTTGAAGGTTGATTGGATCCTTTACGGTAGAGTGTTTTGCTTCTATTCATATGAAAATGTCGATGTTCTTACCAATTCCATCGTGAAGAGTTCCAAAGACTTGGGTCTCAACGTTAGTATACAATACTTCATGGAGAATAATCCTTTGTCGCATACTGTTTTCTTGAGAAGGGGAGAAATCGTCCACGATATGTGGCTGGTTTAGGCTATTAATTTAACTAGAACATGTAGGTCATATGTATAGCTGAAAGTTCAATTACACAATGAATATTCAAATTTATACGCGTTTGTAGTACGTAGTCAGTCGACAGAGACCCTTACCAATCATCTTCTGAACCTAAATTCTCTTCAAGTTCCATTAAAGCCTCATCAGCTTGTCTTTGCACTTCTGACAATCCACTGACTTGTTCAACATACTTTGGATCGCTTAAACATCTCATGATGAAATCCCAACCATCTTCTTCGTATTTAACTAGAACCTTTGGGGAACAAGCAGAACAATGCTCAAAAGCCGGTGCTTCCAACTTCATGACATCGAATTCACCAAGGAACCCACGGAGTTGATGAACCAGTTTCCCTAAGATGGTAACTTGATCGGTTCCAGCGTAATGTTTCTTCGGATGTTGAAGCAACGATACCAAAAGTTCCACAGCAAGGGAAGCAGCCAATAGTGCAACACCAGGTCTGGTAACAGTGCACATTTGATCCAAAGTACGATCGGTCAAACTGTCAGTTGCTGCAACAACATCATTACAGAAATAACAACCCAAATTCCCCTCGACGCCGTGTCTCATGACTAAGTAACTGTCAAACCCAAGGGCTGCATTAATGACGATTTTCTTTAAGCTATTCGCAATCACCGTTGGTAACCATCTTGTTTCTCTTGAATCCGTCAAGAGGAAGACAGCGTCATGCGAGTCGATCAATTCTACCAATGTTTCAAAATCTTGTCTTTGTTTCTCTTGGTTCATCACAGCATGCCCAGCCATAGGGATTTCCAACTCAACACCTTCCGCATTGACCAATGGGAATATTTTCTTCAAGGCTTCGGCAGCTTTAGAAGCTTTAGGTTGCCCAACATCTTCAAAATTGAACAATGGTTGTCTCACAGGGTTTGAAAATGATACTTTCCCATTATCTACAAAGGTGACATTTCGAACACCCCAACCTAATAACCCTCTAGCGACATAACTTCCCAAGGTCCCAGCACCTAACAATAGAACTTTAGTATCTTTGACAATTTCTAGATTGATATCAGGGGCAACACGCCATTTCATAAGTTTTAAATTGAGATCAACGGATTGTTCAGAAAGTTTCACAGGATCAATCAAAGAACTCAAATCTGCTAACTTTGGACCTAGCTTCCCCTGAGATGTACGTTCCCAGCCGCTTACTTTCAAAGGGTCAAATTCAAGGGAATTTAAAGTCAATTGGAAACTTTGAGAAGGTAAAGAACGGAAAATGCTGAGGCTCACTCTTTCAATACCATGGAATTTAAGTGCTGCTAATTGATTTTGTAACAGTTTAGATGGTTTATTAGGCTGTGTGGAGGTATCCAAGTATCCTAATGTTAGTATTTCGTTGGAATTGACCTGTAGATCTTCTTCAGTAATTCGAGAAGGAATTCCATCCTTCAGGACGAACAAATTGTTACCGTGGGCTGGATCTTGTTCATGCAACCAAGTAAGAACTTCTTCAGAGATATCTGGGATAAATACTTGTCTATCAATTTCCCAGGTAGAATGAATTGCTGGGGTTGATATCCAATAATAGAATTTAAATTTCTTCAAATCGGCAAAACTCAACACCTGGAAGCAATTCAACTGGGAAGGATCTTCGAGAAAGCTCTTGTTTTGGATTTTCTCAAACACAAAACTTGCTCCATCTCTAAGGAACTGTGCCTTATCGATTCTTTTGAACTCTTCAATAGTGTTCACATTGGTAATGAAACCAGGAATATACCTCACACTGTTAACGGAGGAGGAAGTGTGGAGAGGAACGGTCGTAAGATCAAAACTATCTGATGATAAGGAAATAGTAGGATTGGTATCATTTTGGAAAACTTGCAGATCAAACGATGCAAATACCGGTTTCTGTGAAGAATCTAATTTGAATTGATCTAACTTCAATTTAGAAAGTGCTTGAAAGAAGGAAGAATCGACAAAAGAGTTGATTGGGGCAAACTTGAGTGTTTCACTCATAATATGAAAATTGTTCTTTGTTTATTGTTGGCTATAGTTATCTTGTTGGATCAATTTGCTTTAAAAGCTATAAACTCTTTCTTAAAAAGAAAATAGGATGAAGGAAATGTCAAAACAAGGTATAACAAAAAAGTAGAATACTCGGGGTTGTGACAATCGATCTCTATTTAACTTAATTTGGGTGGCGTTAAAACGCAGGGAGATGCCGCAGTTGATTGCCTGTTTGATCGTATTAAATGCTATGCAGATTCAGTCTTTACGCGTCAGCCGCTTGCCACTCTATTTGGGGGCTTATGTCATCAGAATAAAATTCAAAGGTTAACGCGAACCAGGCCGGTGAATTACGGTAGAAATGGCATAGTGCCCGTGAACGGCAGTATTGACAGTTGATAAACAGGCAGTGAAATGAAGCGAAATATTGAACAAAACACAGCGGAAGACTATTAATTAATTAATTGAGTTAATCTTTCACACCTCAAAATGACCGAAGATGGGAAAAGAGCATCAGATAACCATGAAGATGAACCAGATGTCAAAAGAGTGAAGCTGGAGGAAGGGAAAACTAGCAAAGACCACAGGGATCGCACTGAAAACATTGAAACAGATACTAAACCAGAAGAAACCAAAGAACCTGAATCTGAAACCAAGATAGAAGGAGAACAAGAAAAACAAGTTGGGGATGAAGATGAAGATGAAGAAGAAGAAGAAGATGAAGAAGAAGATGATGAAGAAGAAGAAGAAGAGGATGATGACGAAAAACAGGATGAAGAAGACGAAGATGAAGAAAGAAGAAGAACCACGACTTTTGAATTTCACGGGGAACCGTACACATTTAAGGAACGTCCTTCAGTATTAGAAGAAAGGGAAGGTAAGATTGAATTTCGAGTGGTTAACAATGATAATTCGAAAGAAAACCTGATGGTGCTAACAGGCTTGAAGAACATTTTCCAGAAACAATTGCCAAAGATGCCAAGAGAGTATATTTCCAGATTGGTTTACGATAGATCCCATTTATCCATGGCGGTTATTAGAAAACCATTGACAGTAGTTGGTGGGATCACTTATAGACCGTTTGTCAATAGGGAATTTGCAGAAATTGTCTTCTGTGCCATCAGCTCTACCGAACAAGTCCGTGGGTACGGTGCCCATTTGATGAACCATTTGAAGGATTACGTCAAGAATACATCGCCAATCAAATACTTTTTAACATATGCCGATAACTATGCGATTGGTTATTTCAAGAAGCAGGGCTTCACCAAGGAAATCATACTGGAGAAACACATCTGGATGGGGTATATTAAAGATTACGAAGGTGGTACATTGATGCAATGTTCCATGCTCCCGAGAATTCGTTACCTTGATAGTTCCAAAATCCTTCTTTTACAAAAAGCAGCCATATTGAAAAAGATCAGAGAGATTTCCAAATCACATATAATAAGGTCTGGGTTGAAACAGTTCCAAGACGCCAAGAACATCACACCAATGGATCCAATGACAATACCAGGTTTAAAGGAATCAGGGTGGACCCCAGAAATGGATGAATTAGCGCAAAGACCACGCCGTTCTCCACATCATGCGTTCATGGTTCATTTACTGACGGAATTACAAAACAACGCAGCGTCTTGGCCTTTCTCACAGGCAGTTAGTAAAGAAGAAGTTCCAGATTATTATGAGGTTATTAAAGAACCTATGGATTTGTCTCTGATGGAATCCAAATTGGAGAACGATCATTATGAGACAATGGCGGATTTCGTTTATGATGCCAAGTTGGTTTTCAATAACTGTAGAAGTTATAACAATGAAACCACCACTTATTACAAGAACGCTAATAAACTGGAGAAGTTCTTTAATGCCAAGGTCAAAGAGGCTCCAGAGTATTCAAATTTGGTGGATTAGCTTAGCATTTACAAAAGTCCTGGAAAATTTTATAATTGATTGTATGCCATTAAAATCTATATACATGATGCGTTTGTAATGGACAATGAACAATTAGCAGTAGATTTTATCTGAGTATTACCATTCAAATTATAGCTAATGCACAACATCTCCATAAATATCTCCTGAAGTAAATTATAACTTCCATCTCAAGGCACCTTCAGCGGTGACCTCCCCCTTGGCACCAATCATGTAGTTCAAGTACTGTTTCAAACCAGACTTGTTCTTGTAAATTGGATGGTTGTGGAAGAACTCATGGATTTGTTCCTTGGTGCATTGCTTATCAACCAAAGTCTTAATTTCGTCTTCCTTTGGCAACCCAAAGTTGTAAGGGTATTGGTTGAAAGTGGTGTTGAAATGTCTTTCCAATTTGAACTCGGCACTTGGTTTGAAGAACTTTAAGATATCCTTAGTGGTGACTTCTTCAACGGACTTGTTTTTCCAGTTTGGCAATTCCTTGGACTTTCTGATCAATTTGGATGAAACACCTTCGTTGAAATCGGAGTCCTTCATGAATTGTTCAGCAGCATTCAATTCTCTTTGAAGACAGGACTGAATGTCAGAGTGTAAACCGCGTTGTAACAAGGCTAGGGCAACCTTTGTGGACAATGGAGATTTCTTTTGTAAAGTTTCTACAGTTTGTAAGGCAAATTCGGAACCATCTTCCTTCAAGTCTCTGAAAATGGACTCAACGGTGGCTTCTTCATGGAACACTCTGTCAATTAAAGCCAAGTTTTCCTTAGAGTGTTTGAACTTGTAATCAACTGGCAATGGCTCAGTGAAGGATTCTAGGATGTTGTTGATGATGGTATAAGCATCAGTAGAGTGCTCAGCAGCCAAGTTAGCATCTGTAAGGGCCTTGGTGACTTCTGGTAGTCTGTGAGATGGAATGTAGTGGGTGGATAAACCAATGTAGTAGTTGTCTAAACCAAAGACGTTTTCACCGGTTAAGGCCAAGTACCAACCATAAGCGAATGGGACCTGCTTGTTAAGAGCAAAAGTAGTACCAACATCTGGAGAGAAACCAATGTCCATTTCAGGCATGGCGGTTCTGGTGTTTTCAGTGGCGATTCTGAAAGGAGTATGGATGGCCAAACCGACACCACCACCCATGGTGATCCCATCAGTAAAAGAGACAATTGGCTTGGTGTACGTACTGAGCAAGTAGTTCAAGGAGTATTCTTGTTGGAACAAAGTAGTGGATTCAGCAGTGTTACCCTTGATGTTGTTCTCAGCACAAGAGGAAACATCACCCCCAGCACAGAAAGCACGGCCATTGGATCTTTGGATGATCAATTGGGTCAAGTCGGACTTGGCGTATTCCGTTAATCTTGGGTGTAACTTGGTGATCATGGACCAGTTCAAGGAGTTCAATTTCTGTGGTCTGTTAAGGGTGATAACCTTGGTGTTGTTGACATTGTCAAAGATAACGTCATCAGTTTCAACAAAAGAAGCAGAGGTTGTGGAGGACATTCTGATGGCAGTTGGTGCTGAGAGTAAGGCTCTTCTGAATTGGGATAAGGAGGACCTGTTGACTGAACGTAGCATGGTATGGTTGGTAACTGATGGTGAAAGGGGACAAGTAATCAGGGGGTCAAAGTGTAATTATTAATTTGTCTGGAGCCCACCGCATTTGCAACAGTCGCCGTTATTGATTGCTCGCTTGGTTTTCCGGTTGCGTTGGTTTTTGGCCTTTCCCTTCTCAAAAATTTTATGTCAGCGCGATGCTCAGAGAAGCTCTCCAACAAAATTGATTTCCGGTCCGAAATCTGGAAGGGTCCGTCCCTGGAGAGTTTACAAGCTAGGCAGACACCATTTCCCCATTACATTACCGCCTAATGTCTTGTACAACGAACAACGACCGACCTACGCTTGAAAGGACGATTCCCCGCTGCCTGTGAATCCTGAGCCATTTCCCTCTGGAAAATAACAATCATCTACCTAAGCAGGCAGGTACCCACCCCACCTTAAATCGTAAAAGCATTTTTTAACATTATATAGGCAAGTATATAACCTATAGCCATGAGAGAAAGGAATGGAATATATAACTAATAGTAAACAAAAACAGAATAAATTAAATTAGAGAAGTTACAGCAACAGCGGCGGCAGCAGCGCCAGAAGCAGCAGCAACTTGTAGTAATTTCATAACCCATAAAACGTGAAGACAAATAATAGATTGATCACACTTAGAATTCAAAGGTAACCTTGGCACCGATTTCCTTAGCCTTTTGGTTAATGTCAGCTAACTTGACAACCTTTTCAGCAGCGTCATCTAATTCGTTGAAAGCAAAGATCTTCAAACCGGAGTCTTGGATCAATTGAGCACCAATTTCGTAGTTGGTACCTTGTAATCTGACAACGATTGGAACTTCAACCTTCAAGTTCTTAGCAGCGGCAATTAAACCTTGAGCAACGTAGTCACATCTGACAATACCACCGAAAATGTTAA
The DNA here is from genome assembly GCA_030581495.1 of Waltiozyma xylosica. Classification (NCBI taxonomy): domain Eukaryota; kingdom Fungi; phylum Ascomycota; class Saccharomycetes; order Phaffomycetales; family Wickerhamomycetaceae; genus Waltiozyma; species Waltiozyma xylosica. The sequence continues at coordinate 119,703 of JAKTTJ010000028.1, read as the reverse complement.
CGAAGATACCAGAAACGGTCTTTTCAGATAAAATCAACTTGAAGGCTTGTTCAATGGTTTCTGGGGTAGCACCACCACCACAATCTAAGAAGTTAGCTGGCTTACCACCGTATAAAGTGATGACATCCATGGTGGCCATGGCTAAACCGGCACCGTTGACTAAACAACCAATGTTACCGTCTAACTTGATGAAGTTCAAGTCTGACTTGGAAGCGATGACTTCATCTGGGTCTTCTTGGGTGAAATCTCTCCAGGAGAAGACTTCCTTTTGTCTGAAAGAAGCGTTGTCATCGAAACCGAACTTGGCATCCATGGCTAAGACTCTGTGGTCAACAGTTTCGGATAATGGGTTGATTTCAATTTGGGTGGCATCCTTTTCAACAAAGATTTGGTATAACTTCTTGATGGTTTCAGCAGCTTCTGGTTGAGCCTTCTTGGTGTAACCTAAAACGGCGGCAACAGCAGCAGCTTGTTCGTCAGTGACACCCTTTTCTAAGTCAACTGGGAAAGTCTTGATGGCGTTTGGATCCTTAGCGGCAACACCTTCAATGTCCATACCACCTTGGGCAGAAGCAACAATGATTGGCTTTTGGGTAGCTCTGTCTAATAAGATGGCCAAGTAAGCTTCAGTTCTGTCAAAGGCTCTTTCAACGACGTAGACAGCGGTGACTTCCTTACCAGCAGCACCAGTTTGCTTGGTGATGATCTTGTTACCTAAGAATTCCTTAGCTAAGTTTTGGACTTCTTCTGGAGTAGTAGCTAAGTGGACACCACCTTGGAAACCAGTGTTGAAGTGACCCTTACCTCTACCACCGGTCAAAGCTTGGGCCTTGACAACTAAATCTTCAGTGTTTAACTTCTTGGCGATTTCGTAAGCACCTTCTGGGGTGGTGGCGGCATCACCGTTTGGAACACCAACACCGTAAGATCTTAATAAAGCGGCAGAACGGAATTCATGGATAGATAAGTTTCTCTTTTGAGATTGTAAAGCAGCCTGTAGGCAAGAATGTTAGTATGCTTGTCTTTTTCAAAATGTGTAGTAATCGCTTTTTTGCCAATTTGGGCTTTGTTTTATTTCATTAGTTGTCCTTGTTGTTGTGCTTTTTAGTGAGAAAGTGGAAATGTCTAGATCAATTGGACACACAGATGGACAAAAATCTCACTTGGCAATTCTTGGAGTACTCCAAGCAGTGTCAATCTATAATCTCTTTTTTTTCTGACTGTTAAAGCAGATGAAGGGGTGTGGATCATTTGGGAAGCAGATCTAGATAAATCTCACAGAGTGCTGGCGAAAAAATAATGGAGAATCTTCTCCCAAAAAAAACGATAACATATTGGGAAAAACTACTCACTTTAGAAGCTCTTAAAACAGAACGGTTGACAGACTTGGAAAACATGGCAGGGTTGTTCTTCTTAACTTAGAAATAGGTCTGATGAAGAAAAAGGCGAAGAAGATCTTTCGACGTATACTTATGGATTTTCTGAATCCGGCAGTGTGCGTTCCACGCTGCGACGGGGGGTTCCCTAAGCGCGAAAAAAACGGGTGCCAGCCCAAAGATATATATACGTAGCCGCTTTTTTTTCCCTGTGAAAAGTTTAGTGGCGCTAGCCAGTAAAATTGCGAGCAAGGCCGTACATGAGTCCAGCAATATGGCTGTTACTGCTGCTGCATAAATATTACCACGAATCACTCCATCTTGTTGTTTTAGCCCTACCATTCTGGGGTTAAGATCCCTTACATTCAGACATACCCCCTTGTAAGACTACTTAATATAGCACGTCTGTTCTACCTGGATTTCTACATAATTTATATACAAATTTTGTCTTAATGTCTGGTCACTCCCTATATTTGAACTCGTCACACTCTGCGGTCTCGAATTCTCAACACCGACTCGGAGCCCATGAAAAAAACTCTAGGGGCCGGTCGGATTTTCCAGTATACGAGTTGACCGCGCAAGAGGCTGAATCTTTCTGTCAAACGCGTTGATGAACGGGACGGGCAGGAAAGATGTCGCAGTTTTTCTTTGTTTGAGGACAAATAGAAGGAAGTTGGACCTGCTTTAAGTCATTGTTTTAGTTTGGGGGAAAGAAGAAAAGCTCGTCTCGGTACTTTTTTGTTTGTTGTTTTTGTTTTTATTGCATTCGCATATCGTCTTTGAATTACTTCTCCACGGTTCACATCTGACCCCATACGATTTTAGACAGCTTTTCAGCCTTTTCCTGTTGCAATTTAAAGAAATCGGAGTAAAAAGACCACGCACATCGATTTCTCTTTGATCGGTCAAAATCGGGTAATCGTTTCTCAAATTTTCGGTTTAACTTTGATCTTTTGTAAGCTACAACCGTAATATGGTATGGGCCACACAGTACATCTCAAAATCTGCTGTGCACGTGAAAGGATAAAAAAATTGCAAGTCGCGTACAGAACTCATCACCAAATTTAACAATTTATTTAAATCATTCTCAAACTACACACGCATCTATTCCAATGTCCCACGCTAGAGAAATCAAAGAAAAGCAGAAACTACAGGCTCTTTTCCAAACAGCACATGCTGAGACCACTTCTAAAATCAGTTCGTGGCTGAAACCAAAGAAAACCAAGGAATCCAAACCTACTACAACAGACACTGTCACTTCTGCTTCTCTTGAACCATTAAAATCCAGTCATCACGATTTCCTGAATCTTCCCATCATATCTGGTGCTTCTGGTCTTTCGTTCACAGATGAATCAGACAATGTTAAAATCGGTGAATATTTGACAAATGGGAATAAGAAGAAAGCCAACACTTCCCAAACAAAACAAGTATCGGTTCAAAGAAATGATTCAAAGATCTTGGAAGCTCTAAGGAATAAGATGAAGAAGAATGCTAATAAGAATATCAGGAATAATCAAAACCATAACCAGAATAATAATCCATATGCTAATAGAAACCAAATACAGGCAAAGGGAGGAAGTACGGGGAACAGTAACAACACCAATAATCATAACCATAATAATAATAACAATAATGATTCGGATGATGAAGAAGAGGTTAGAAAGACTGTTAAGAAGAAATCTTTTGGCTTGTTGATTGATTCCAAGATTAATAAGAAGAAGAAGTAATAGTTGTTAGAACAGTATATATTTATAAAATGAGGTAGACCTTAGAAATATAAATTGCATGAGATTATTGACTACTATATTTGCCTATCTGTATGTAACCAACGAATTGCTACATTATAAGAATATTTGTAAAGCAATTCTATAATATTTTATTATTAACAATTAGAAAAATAAAAAGCTATGTACGAAAGAAAAGGGACCAGTCAAAAAATATCATCACATCGTTATAATAAGATCAATTCATTGAGGACAAACTCAGAGCCATTCAACAGGATTCTTTAGGACCTTCAACAATTGATCTTCTCTAGAACCTTCTTCAGGATGATGGTTGTAGGCCCAAGAAGCAGTTGCTGGCAAAGACATCAAGATGGATTCGACTCTTGAGCCAGGAGTCTGTAAACCGAATTGAGTACCTCTATCCAAGACCAAGTTGAACTCGACATATCTACCTCTTCTCAATTGTTGCCAGTTCTTTTCTTCAGGAGTGAATGGAGTGTCCTTTCTCTTGGCAATGGTTGGGACATAGGATGGCAAGAAAGCATCGAAGCAGTCTTCAACAAGCTTCAAGAGCTCTTCTGGGTCACGATTGTCCAAATCATCAAAGAAAATACCACCAATACCTCTGGTTTCACCTCTGTGTTTGATGTAGAAGTATTCGTCGCACCATTTCTTGAATTTTGGATATAAGGCAGGATCATGCTTGTCCAAGGCATTCTTGTGTTCTTGGTGGAACAGCTTGGCATCTTCTTCGTATAAGTAAGATGGGGTCAAATCAGCACCACCTCCAAACCACCAAGTTTGTGGAGTGCCATCTGGGTTCCAGGTTTCGAAATATCTGTAGTTCAAGTGGGTGGTTGGAGCATGAGGATTGTTTGGGTGAATAACCATGGATAAACCACAGGCATAGAATGGGACAAACCCATCGTCTAAGGTCTTCAAGTTCTTGTGATCGGCTCTCATACGATCAACAGCTGAAGGAGGCAATTTACCATAAACAACCGAGATATTGACACCACCTTTTTCGAAAGTCTCACCGTTTTCCAAAACACATGAGATACCACCACCTTGTTCTTCACCACGGGACCATTCATCGGCTCTGAAACGAGCGGTTGGTTCTAATGTTTCTAAACCGGCAGTGATTTCCTTTTGTTTACGACGGACCAAGGCTTCCATACGCTCACGAATTGGAGCATTCACAGTGTCTTTGTTGAAGGACATTTTTTGATTCTTATTGTATTAATGTGTTGGCTTTTTGTGTTGTCTTTTAATAAGCAAGCAGAGCGTGGTACCAGAAGAATCGAAGGATGAAGGACACTCAGCTCGTTATATACTTCCACTGGCAGTTTGGTTCTTTTGATACAGTTGATGTCGAACGTTTTTGCGCGGCAAGGGCATTTTCCAAATTCTGCTGCAGGAGTCCGCAAAGTGTCAGGAGAGTATCGGATGTGTGCAACACTCTGAAAAACAGTGAGTGGCGTTATTTAGTCGTCGTAGCTTCAGCTCTTTATGAGGGGCTTTTTGAATTGGAATAAGAAGGAGTAATATATAATTGAGCGTCAAGCTAATTTTTCCAGGGAGCTGTCGAATGGACGGTGTTCCAGTCATCTTTCAATTCACTTCCTGATTCACAAATGCTGATTTGTTTTTTTCCCAGTGGAATTTGGTCCAATGACCAACTCTACGAGTTCTATTTCTCCTTAAGCGTTTGACGCCATGAGACATCTTCTTTTCCTCGTGTCCTTAAACGAACGGGGCAACTCGTGGCCATTTTAGTACGACCGTGTAGTTGAGATCAAGTTAAACGACTCATTTGACACATAATTTGGTTCTAGACTCCTTACAAAAAAGGAGGGAAAAAGATAAGGGGGGCACCAACAGTGTTCGTCTATAACATTTTCCTTGTGTGCGGTTTAGAAATAAAGGGGTATAATTACATCTGCGTACCTGTTGAGGCGTGTCGTGCCATGTTTCTGGTGCTCCTGATCTTTTTTCAACAAAAATTCATTACAAGTTGCCACGCAGTACCTCAAGACATCTAAGTTTTCGTGTTGTATAATATCCAATTTATTTAATTATAAAAATGTTCTAGTGCTGCACTGTATATCTGATAGTCTAATCACATACATGTGGTCTCAGGAACGAACTTCTTACTATCAATGGCCTTGGAGCTGACTCTTTTGACTCTGTTGTAAAGTAAGACCCTTTCATCAAAGATAAAATCAACAATAACCATAATCCAAGACTTGTGTTGAGGAATATCCTCATAGAACTCCTTAGCGATCTCATTCAACTTGTACAATTTAGACCAAGCAACATATGGGAAATCATGGTGTTCATTGTGTAAACCAACATTCCATGTGAAGAAGTTCAACGGACCATAGTAAGAATAAGTTTCCACAGGTGGAGCATCAGTGTTTGGATCATAAGTCTCTGGTGGGTTCAATATGTAATGCTCAGCAATGAAATGACCAGAACATGGGTGTAACGACCCAGCAAGGAAAGAGCTGAACACAAAGTACAATAATGACATCCAACCCCAATATTTAACCATCAAGCAATCAACGATCACTTGGAACACAACGTTTAGTAGATGAATGTATGTGAACTTGATCTGTGTGATGAACATTGGTCTGAAAGCATAGAAGAAAATCTGAAACGTAGCAAAGAAAGCCTTACCAGCGATATTGGAAAGAAACATAGCCTCATAAGGAGTTGGCAAATCTGTATCTAAGACCTCATCACCTTGATATTTGTGATGTAATTGATGGTATGGCTGGAAAGATGCAGAATATGGGATACCAATAGGAATGTTTGTGAAGATTGCAAGTAATTTGTTATGCAATGGTTTCTTGAAAGCCAAATTGTGACTTAGTTCATGGATGGCTAAGAAAATGTTCTGATTAGCGGTGGCACCAATCACATAACTAAAAAGGAAGAACTTCCAAGTGAAAAAACTGGTGTTCCTAAGATAATAGGCAACGCTTAATTGTAAAAAGACAACACCGAAAATGATATACTTGGTCAAAGGTTCAGGACCACATAACTGGGTCACTTGTGGATATTTCTTGAGGATCAACTTTCTTCTGATGGCATGTGGTTCTCCTTGTTCTGTCCAGTAGAAATCGTTCAATTTTTCAATAGGAGCATCTGCTGGAGGATTGTCCACTATAATGGGTTGATCTGGTTGCTTTCTGTGGGTAATGGTAGCCATCTTTGAAGAGCTAATATATGTGTTGTTGTTCAAAAAGAAGTAAATTAGGTCCGATTATATATACTTTCCCTGCAACGTGTTTTCAGATCTCTAGTTGTTTTCACCGCGGTTAGTGTTTTGTGCTTTTTTTGTTCTGGATCTCTCCCCTATAAAATATGCGGGAACTATGAGGACGTCAAATTTTCTAAGATTTAGAATATTGAATGGTAGTCAAACCAGACTGGAACAACTTAGAGTAGACAGTTGGTATATTGCAGAGATTCAATCGTTGGAAAAAAAATTGAAAATTTCCTAACGGTCAATTTATTCTAAGGTGGGCACTGTGGAATCTGATCTGATTTAACGTATCAGCTGTCGATCAGATCAGCTAACAAAAAAAACAAAAAGTGCGCGAAACGAGGAAACACAGCCACTCGATAAAAATAAATTACATACAATGGATGGTTATTGGCGCGGTATTCTAGCCCTCTAGTAAAAGCACGTGACTACCTTACGTTGGAAAAATTTACAAACAAAGAAATTAATTGATATGTGAGATGCGAAAAAAATATATTAGCTAAAATCAAAGATCATTTATAGAAAGAAAGTTCGATTTAACTGGAATCCACATTCACATTTAAAACTCATATTCATCACACACCAAAAAAATGTCCAGTTTTAAAGATATCGGTGTTTCCAAATGGCTTATTGAGGCTCTCAACGCCATGAAGATCCATGATCCAACAGATATTCAAAAAGCCTGTATACCAAAGATTCTAGCAGGACATGATTGTATCGGTGGTGCCAAAACCGGTTCCGGTAAAACTATTGCCTTTGCAGCTCCTATGTTGACCAAATGGTCTGAAGATCCAATGGGTATTTTTGGTCTTGTTCTTACACCTACTAGAGAATTAGCTTTACAAATTGCCGAACAGTTTGCCGCTTTAGGTGCTTCTATGAACCTTAGAATCGCTGTGGTTGTTGGAGGTGAAGATATGATCAAACAGGCTCTTCAGCTTCAAAATAGACCACATTTTGTCATTGCTACTCCGGGTAGATTGGCTGATCACATTATGCATTCTGGGGAAGATACCATCAAAGGGTTGAGAAGGGTTAAGTATCTAGTTTTAGATGAAGCTGATAGATTGTTGAGTAATTCCTTTGGTAAGGATCTTGAAAGATGTTTTGATGTCTTGCCACCCTCCGATCAAAGACAAACGTTATTATTCACTGCCACTGTTACTGACTCTGTTCGTGCTTTGAAGGATAAACCGGTTCCTGAAAACAAACCACCGGTTTTCATCCATGAAATCGACAGTGTTGATAAGATTGCCATCCCAGCCAAATTAGACGTCAGTTATTTATTCCTTCCTTCCTACGTCAAGGAGGCCTATTTATTCAGTCTTCTCACACTTGAAGAGAACAATGACAAGACTGCTATTGTCTTTGTCAATAGAACACATACTGCCGAAGTGCTAAGGAGAACTTTGATGAATTTGGGTGTCAGAATCACGTCTTTACATTCAGAAATGCCACAATCAGAAAGAACAAATGCTCTTCATAGATTCAAAGCTGGCGCTGCTAGAGTCTTGATTGCCACCGATGTCGCTTCCAGAGGTTTGGATATTCCTACTGTTCAAATGGTTGTCAATTACGATATTCCAGCTGATGCTGATGATTTTGTTCATAGAGTTGGTAGAACTGCCAGAGCTGGTAGAAGTGGTGAGGCTGTTTCCTTTGTTACTGAAAAGGACGTTCAAAGAATTTTGTCTATTGAAGAAAGAATCAATAAGAAGATGGACAAGTATGAAGAAATCACTGATAACCTTATCATTAAGAGCTCCTTGAAAGAAACTTCTGTGGCCAAGAGAGAAGCGTTGATGGCTATGGAAAAGGATGGGTTTGGTGACAAGAAGAGAATCAACAAGCGTAAACAAGAAGATGCGAAAGAGCAAGTTTCTAAGACAACTTCTGTTAAGAAGATTAAGAAGACTAAGAAGACTTCTTCTAAATAGAGATATTGTACAGTCATAAATCAACTCACATATTTTGTCATTGACCTGTAATGTTTTCATTAGTCTTTTTATTTTGTTTGAGCGGAAAAAAGATACGGTGTAACTGATAAAATTAATGTACATTAGTGACAGAGATATAATAGGAATACTCCCACTGTCGATCTTTAAATTTGAAATATATAAATGCAAAACACAGTAACCCTCAATGGCGCATGCATGGCGCATGGACTCTTCTCTATCTAATCTTCCAAAGTCATATCGTCCAACTCATCCAACAATTCATCAATGTTAACGACTGGAGCATCTTCATCTTCATCCATGCCGTCCTCGTCTTCTTGGTAGTATTGTGGAGGTTGATCCTTGTACATGTTAATGGTTTGTCTCAAGTCTTCATCTTCTTCTAATTCTTGCAAGAATAATTCGTAATCCTTTTCGGCTCTTTCTTGTTCTTGCTTGGCCTGTCTGGAATCTTCGTTGGCACGGATATCAGCATGTTCCTTGGCCATTCTCTTCAACTTCCAGTTTCTATTTCTTCTGGTCTTTCTGATGTAATGCTTCTTGACTAGGACGACGTCTGGAATGTAGTTGGAGTCGATTTCATCAAATAATTCAGAATTGTAGTTGGCATTGACAGTGTAGTAACCCATGGCAGAATCACCTGGATGTAAAAGAGCACCCAAGTGGGATCTGACGTAGTACTCCTTATCATTGACACCCATATCCGAGGCTCTGGCAACGGTGATATCGGCCAGAACATGCTTACCTCTGGTTTCACCAGTTGGTTCAACGTCCAAGACAATGAACTCGACTAATTGAGAGGCTTCAGTTAGGGATGGGAATGGTTTCTTCCAGTATACGGATGGATTCAAATCGGCAATTTGAAGAGTGTTGTAATCTAAGAATTGGATCGTGTTGGAGATCTTGGAACAGAGAACAATTCTGGAAATGTTCCCCATGGAGTGAGCCAACTTCTTTGGAAGAATTACCAAGTCATCTCTACAGATCGGAACAATTTCAACAGAGTAGGAGAACTTGTACTGACTTGTACCGGAGTGGATATCTTGGGAAACTAACTCTTCAGACTTCTTGGACTTAATTGGGGCGACGGCGCTTAAGAAATCAATCATCTTGACGGCGTGGGATTTACTGGCATAGAAGAAATCAAGACCGTCCTTGGATTCTTGAATGGAAATGGTGTCGACATGGGCGTTGTGTTTCAAGATCAATTGTTCTAAATATAAGAAAGTTCTCTTGTGGGCAACTTTTTGTCTGATCTGGACAGCAGCCTTCCAGGTGTTGACGGTGTAAGACTTAGCACAGTCAGCACATTGCATGGCAATAACAACATATTCAACTTCGAAGGATTGCTGAATGATAGTGTTGGCCATGGCTTCACCTTGAACGGTTAACTTGACCTTGATACGACGGGAGTGGGGTTCTGTCCAGATGAAAGTGGCGTCAATCAATCTCACCTTGTTCAAACCTCTCAATCTTCTCAAACACAAAGCTAGCAACTCTCTGGATTCTAATTCAGCACGGATCCACTGGCCTGGAGGCTGGAGGAAACGTTCACAGTTTCTACAGAAAGACACGTTGGCTTCACGTGGGATACCTTCGGTGATATCAACGGTTAGCTTGATACAGTCGTAACACATAACTAACCCGGTAGAACCATCCATAGGAACACCACAGTTGCAACATAGAACGGTAGCAGCGGCATGGTGATGGTCATGGTGCTCTAAAGGTGTGTAAGACATGATGATTATGGGGTGGATATTCAGCGACACTAGTCTTCTCAAAAGAACCACATTATGAATAAACCGCCTCTAAACCGATCTTATAAATCCAAATCTTTTTTCCATAAATTTTTCGAATGCGCTTCCGGATCAGGCACTTTTCGCGTACTGGTGATAACGTGCAGAAGAACTGCATTGAGCTGAATTACTTACTCACAAATACACAAGGAGACCCCCCGCCTGGCCCCGCCCCTTAGGTGTCTTCTTTTCTTTGATATCGTACTTTTCAACATCTCTCACAGTTGCACATATGTTCAGCTCGCTATGCTTATTGACTGGTATCACAAAATAAACCCTGAGGAAGGAAGAATCGCCAAAATCATCACTTCCCTTCCACGAGACTGTTTGCAAGCTGAAAGATCCTTGCTTCAATATTCCAAATTAGCAGGTACATTAGGCTTTGCCAGTCTTGCCGTTTTGTTGAATTTCAAATTTGTCCATGAAGACTCTGTCAATGGATTGGTTTTCCAATCAACCTTAAGTCCGTCCAAGTTAGCAGTGGGGTTGTCCATTGTTTTCTTTGTCTTGTCCGTGGGGTCTTTGGTCCTTGGTTCGATTAACTATTATATCAATATCTGCAATTACATGGAGGGCCATACTATAGCAGGTCCTAGGAAGTTTACGAATTTCTTTGTGTTCTTAGTTGTACTTTGTTTGTTCGCTGTGAATGTTACTTTGCTTGTTGATTCGGACCATTGGGTGGGTTAAGGAAGCTCAAAAACTTATGCTACTGACAAACGCTGGGAAGAAAAAGCCCGAAGTGTTCACCAAATAGCCAGTACTTTTTTAGAATCAAACTTGATTCTTTCTCTTTTCATTAAGGATCTATCTGAATTGTACACGAAGTTTTGTTTTACTGTAGATATTTGCACTGTGCAGCTAGCTGGCAAAGCTCTATCTATCTATACCCTAACACTTAGTTTGGCCGATAAATCCTGGCAGCTGCCTCTAGGAAATCCGAAATCAAATCCTACGTAATTTTTTCTGATAATTTCTTTCTTTTTAGCGCGCACCAGAAAGGACGCGCACAAAACATACACAGTAAATATTAACATACTGCTTCCGTAAGCTGAGAAGGGCCCAGGTAAACAGCGTTTGATTTATCCTAAAACATCAACCAATCAATCAATCAATCAGATAGGCTGCTTTAATCATCCTTATATTTCACATTAATTCAAAATCATTCGTTATCCACTTTTACTTTGCTATTTATTTACATTGCACTTACTACTAAAAGAAAGCTAAAGGAGAAGGACCCACGTACAATAACAACATAAACAAAGATGGCCAAAAAGCAAGGACAGAGAAAATGTAAAACATGTGGCTGCACAGACTTCATCAAGGATATCCACAGTGCATCTTCCGATCTTGCTTGTCAGAATTGTGGTAGAGTCTTTGAAGAAAACCCAATTGTCTCTGAAGTGTCTTTTGGTGAGACTTCCAATGGTGCCGCTGTTGTTCAAGGTTCCTTCGTTGGTGCTGATCAAGCTCATGCCTCTTTCGGTAATGGTCCAAGAGGTAACGGTATGGATAGTAGAACCAAGACCTTGGCCAGTGCTAAGAGAAAGATCAGAGCTGTTGCCAGCGCGTTGAAAATCCCAGATTATGTGGCAGATGCTGCCTACCAATGGTTCTCACTCGCCTTGTCCAATAACTTTGTCAAGGGTAGAAGATCCCAGAACGTCATCTCTGCCTGTCTTTATGTTGCCTGTCGTAAGGAAAAGACCCATCACATGTTAATCGACTTCTCTACCCGTCTCCAGGTCTCTCTTTACTCTGTTGGTGCCACTTTCCTTAAGATGGTGAAGGCGTTACATATCACTTCTTTGCCATTATCCGACCCATCCTTGTTCATTCAGCATTTCTCTGATAAGCTTGAGTTTGGTGACGATAAGGTTAAGATAGTCAAAGACGCCGTTAAATTGGCTGGTAGAATGGCAAATGATTGGATTCACGAAGGTAGAAAACCAGCCGGTGTTGCAGCCGCTTGTTTGTTGTTGGCTGCCAGAATGAACAACCACAGAAGAACACACGCAGAAATTGTTGCTGTTGCTCATATTGGTGAAGAAACTTTACAAAGAAGATTGAATGACTTCAAACAAACACATAATGGTGAGTTGACAATCAAGGAATTCAGGGAATCCGAGAAGGTCGCAGAGACAGCACCACCTTCTTATATCAAAAATCGTAAAAAAGAAAGAGAAATCATGAATAGTCTTTTGAAGACAAACGGTACACCAGACGATCTCTCGACAACTGACGATGACAAAGATCCACTAGTCATGAGATTTATTGGCAGTGTTGATTTACAATCCAGTGAAATCTTGGAACAACTGGAACGTGTCAAGAGAAGACAAAAGGAAGATATCAATAGAACGCTTTCCACTAGAGGTAAAGGTAAGAAGTTGGATTTAGAAGGTGTTCTAGAGGAAGAAGAACTCAGTGAAGTTGTTGATGTAAATTTAGTGCATATTGACAAGTATGATCCAGCAAAGGATCTTGACAGACCAAGAAATTTTCACAAGTTGCCAAAGTCAGCTGAAATCCTTGCTGGAGTTGCTGATGATCCAGAGCTATTTGACGATCTTGAGGATGACGAATTGGATTTCTTCATTTTAAATGAGGAAGAATCAGCTTTGAAAGAACGTATCTGGACTGGTGTCAACGAGGAGTACCTCTTAGAAGAAGAACGTAAGAGATTGAAGAACCAGGCGGATGAGCTTTCTGGTAACAGTGCTAACAAGAGAAGAAAACGTAATGCTAGGGCTAACACTCCATCGATTGACGGTGTTGATGCAGATGCTGTTGAAGTCGCTTTGAAGGAAATTGGTGAAGGTGGTGCTTTCACTGCTGCTAAGACCCTTCTTGCTAGAAAAACACAGAGTAAAAAGATTAATTACAGTGCTCTTAACAATTTGTTTGATGATAACTAGATTATTCTCGGCTACTACTGTTTTGTTGCATGGTAATACATATTAGTGTTATCTTCTAGAATTTGGTTCTTATTTGGTTATTTCTTTGTTTTGGGATGGGTTTGTGTTTTGGTCAGTTAAAGTTTCATTTTTATTTTTATTTTTATATATATGTACGTCATTATAATTCATGAAAGATATACGTAATATGTTGAATTAGAAAAAAAGTAAGTTGATGCTGTGGTGTGTATTTTACTTGATTCTCTGTTTTAGCATTTGCCCTGAAGTTTAATCACGTGCAACTTATCGGAAATGTTTATCGTTTAAATAGAACACAGGGAGCAATTTGCCGCTGACATGATCTTACAGGCCACAGCTGAGTTGTGCATTTTTACGTCAAGTCCAAAGTGTGAAAATATTAATCAAATTCAAACTAATGAAATTCAACGCTCACAAATAACAAATCCCTCTGGCTTTAGATATCACCGGAAGATTAACTCAACTTGCTCAATTAAGTGATTTCTGTACGTCTTTATCAACACACATATCTGTTTGAGGGTCCATTTTCGCCTTCGGTTAATATTACAATGCCAGAATATTTTGCTTCTGCTCCCAAAGTCAATGCTAAATGGTTCCATGCCATAGATCATCCCAAATCTATGCCAAGTTATTATGATTATGATTCCTCAATTGAACCTGTGAAATTTGATTCCTTTCCTGAATCGGATGATCAAAGGATAGAACAAACATATCAGAAATTTCTTCTTGACCCTTCCAATTACAGGACTGTTCCTGTGAGTGAAGATTATTTGTTTGATGTTGATTTCAAAGATATGGAAAGCAGACCTGTTTATTGGGAAGGGCCTATTTATGAAGTAAGAAGAGGTATTTGGTTTTACCAAGGAGAGAAACAAACACCTGTATGTCATGAACTTACACTAGAACTTGAAGAGGCTTATCATTCTGTGAAACCGTTCCAAGAAAAGCCAGAGAATGGCAACTCAAACAAGACTCCATCTTATGGGACTGATGATTACTATGCTTTGAAAGGTAACTATAAAGAGGGGAAGTTTGTCATATTTACTGATCATGAAACTGCATATGTTATTGATGATATCAAGGGGTTTACGGCACCTATGAGATTAGCTTTCATCATGAAGACCAAGGTTGGCAAAGCTATGGACGTTATAAGACTTAAAAGAGGTTATGGTAGCTTGAGTGACAATGTTGAGGGTCCATTATCCCCACCTCCATCCCCAGTTAATGAAGCAGCTAAGATCTTGGATAATACTACTACTGAAGCCAAGGAAGAAGTCAGAATGTCTAAGGAAGAAGCTGCTAGTGAAGATATTAGTAACTTGATCTCAACTTCTTCAAAAATCTTTGAAGCTGGGCTTCAGAATGCTTTGTTCAACTCTTTGTCTGAAGAAAAAAAGATTGAAGAATCGTTGAATAAAGATATGAATACCCAGTTAGAGGAAGATGCTTCAATCTTGCCAAGTGACAAGCTAGAGACAGGAAATCGCCAAATTGATCATTTAGTATTCTGCATTCATGGTGTTGGTCAACAATTAGGCCTGAAGTATCCAACCTTCAACTTTATCCATGGCATCAATATTTTCAGGGAAAACTTGAAGACTGTTTATGGCAAGAAACCTGAATTACAATCCTTCAGATCGGGACAAGATCAAAATCAATCGCATTGTGGTATTCAGGTTCTACCCATTTGTTGGAGACACAAGATTGATTTCCAATCACAAACTCCTGTTAAGCCTGGTATGCCTTCTCTACAAGATATCACTATTGACGCCTTGAAGCCATTCAGAAATATTCTCGGTTCTGTGTTTTTTGATTTGTTGATTTATTACGAACCTAAACACTACCATCAGATTTTGAGTTTGGTGGTTCAAGAGATTAATTCCACTTACAGTCTTTTCAAAGAAAGAAATCCAGAGTTTAAAGGTAAGATAAGTATTATTGGTCATTCATTAGGTTCTGCAATTGGTTTTGAGATTCTATCAGCACAAAAAACAATTTCAAAAAATGATCAGTTATCCACATCAGATCAGTTGAAACAATTGACATTTTCTGTGGAGAATTTCTTTGCCATTGGTTCACCGGTTGGTCTTTTCCATTTACTTAAGACTCAAAAGATCGGTTCCAAGAAATACGATGGTGAAACCAATGTCAATGTCTCAGTTCCTAAATGTGAAAGTTTATACAATATTTTCCATCCGTGTGATCCAGTTGCCCATAGAATGGAGCCGTTAGTCTCTATTGAATTTAAAGACATCCCACCAGAGTATATTGTAAATCCAAGTTCTTTGATAATTCCCACAGCGGTGGCTTCCCGCTTTGTGACATTGTCCAAATTCAGTGACAAGCTTGTTGAAAACGCCTCAAAAAGATGGAGCCATATGACAGTGAAAACACAAGCTGGTGTCACAAATTCAGTTTCACAGGTTATACGCGAAGCCAAGAACAGCAATAACACTAACACTAACACTAACACTAACACTAACACTAACAATAACAATGGAACTGAGTCTACCAAGGAACAAATACTCATTGATGAATTTTCTCAATCAATGTTGGATCAAGAGCCAAATACTAGTAAAGTATCTAAAATATCAGAGGATAAGAACGTCAGATTGTTTGCTTTGAACAAAAATGGGAGGTTGGATTATTCTTTACCACAAGGGTTTTTCGATATTTCTGTTTTAAGTTCTATATCGGCTCATATCAATTATTTTGAAGATGAGAATGTTGCAGCTTTCATATTAAAGGAGGTTTTGAAACAAAATTAAGTCTCTCCACAACATGTATCTGCACACTACAATCTTTCTAGATATTATAAACAAAATAAGCACAAAAACCTAAACAATCTGAAACACAACTATGTATAAACCCAAACTAACCCAGAATATAATAAAAATAATAATAATAATAATAATAAAGGAACCCAATAGAAAACAACTTGCCATGAAATCAAATCTCAGCCTTGATCAAAACCCTGTCATGAGCAAAGGCCGTCTGTAAATCCTTATCATTAAGCAAAGGAATGAACCTATCGTCACAAACATTACAATATAACTTCAACATCCGGTTTTGTGGCAAATCCAATCTTCTTCTAACAGTGTCGACGAGCTCTTCAAACAAGAACTTATCGTTGATCTTTAAAGCTATGATATCGTTCCCCACTATAAGCTTCAACCTCAATTCAGAACAGGATCTTGCAAAGTTTGACGAAATGATCGGGGTGATCGGAGTAGAGACTGTACGATTACGGGGAGTGAGCCCACTGGAGTTGGATAATTGAGAATTGGCAGAATGAATAGGACCAGTCGAACAAGAAGAATAAATTGAAGACGCTTCGGAATGAGAACGTTTGTACTTGATCGATTGCCATAGCTTCGGAGATCTGGCAGAAGTGGAGACTGCTGTGTCTGAACAGTTCGACCATGTCATACTGTTATTGTTGTTGTTGAGTGTGGAGAAGCTTGATACTGATGGTAATGGTGGTGTAGTACTTGTTTGGATGCTCAATGTTGGTCTTCGAGATTGCTTTTGTCCAGTGGATAATGGTGGTGCTTGGAAGATTGTGCTTGTTGCAACTGATGCTGCTGGTTTAGTCCCAGGATTCAGTCTACTGTCGATCTCCTGTCCCAAGGGTGGCTGGTCTGTTTTCGCCAGATGGAAGTCTGTTCCTCGCAACTCGATCCATTTCTGTACGATGTCGTGATAGTCCAAGTTCTGCTTGTTGCTGACAATCCTGAAAAAGTAGACGTTCAACTGCTGGACTCTTGTAAGAAGGATCGTCTCAACGGTGGTCAAGTCTGGCCGTGGCAGTGGTTCCGGAAGCACTGGAAGGGATTCGAGCACCGAAGGCTGGTCTGCAAACCTGGCAACGATTGATAAATGCAGCTTATAAAAGTCCTGGTAATAACGACAGAGGAATCTTCGTTCGCCGATGGCCATCTGAAGATCAACTCTATACCAGTACCGATTGTTATGTGCAGAGACATTCTTCACACAACCTGCGATTGGACGGTCGGGTCCTGACGGTCCTGACGGTCTGGACCGAATGGCCGGAATGGACAATGGCTCCACAACGTCATGGAGAGTCTCCAGCTGTTGCTTGAAGCTGGAGGTTTGGAACTCATACGAATCCATTGTGCTGACAGAGGACGACTTTGACGGCAACTTGTCCTCCAGCGCAACATATGAGCCTACAGACGAGCTACTGCCTGTGTCTGGAAGCCGGGCGCTTTTCTCCATGGAGTTGAGATCGCTGTTGCTTCTTTGTGTCAGCGCACTGATTTCCTGCTCCAACTTGGCTTGGGCAAGGTCTTCTTCCTCTGCCTGCTGGGTCTCCTGTTGGGTCTCGTTGTCATCTTCTTTGATGGATGTGAACGATGAATCGCCGGCCTTTTTCTCAGCCAGCTGTTGGACATCGACTATTCTGACATAAGCCTCGGGAAGGAGGCCTGGTTCTCTGATTCTGCCGATAGGTTTCACAAGAACCCAGCCATTGGCCCTTCTATCGATGAGCTCCAACGCTTCGCCAACACCCACCGAGATCTCATTAGAGTTTTCCGCTCTGAATGGGAATTTGGTGACGACGATGGTTATAGTATTGGACCGTGGAGTCGCTGTGGTTTCAAAAAACGATGCCCCGTTGCTCAGCAAAGGACTGGAGATCGGACTTGAGATCTTAAGAGATGGCGACCTTGGCGACGAATGGGAAGAATCCGACGTGTCTATTCTCTTAATCGATTTGAACATTTTGTTGGAAGGTCGGTTGCTCAGAAGATGATACTGGTGTGGCTCTGTGGCTTTGTTTGTTTTCTTTTGCTTTTACTTCTGCTTTTGTTTTTGTTTTTGTTTTTGTTTTTGTTTTTGTTTTTGTTTTTGTTTAAGAAGAGTTTGCAGAACGTTCAGAACTTCAATAAAATTGGTTTGCTTTGTTCGAAAGATGATCGTATATCAACACCGGATAATAAACAAACAAACAATGAATCAATCAAACAAACAAACAAACAATTAATCAATCAATTAATCAAAGAAACAAACAAATAAACAAACAAACAAACAAACAAACAAACAAACAAACAAACAAACAAACAAACAAACAAACAAACAATAAATCAAGCAATCAAGCAATCAAACGACCAGCGCTCTCTCTCGGCTGTTTCCACTTAACAAGGATGGTTCCGCCACTACGCCATATCTAGGACACTCACGCATACACAGGCATCATGCCCACCATGCCAATGCATATCGCGGCAGTAGGATGTGTGTCAAGGCTGACTCTAATCCTAGTGGGAAATATCGCAGCCAAGACAAGCCTAACGGTTGGAAGCGTAGCTCATGAAACCTGCTTTCTACCAACGGTCATGGCATGTCTTACTAAAACGGAACGTGAGCAACAAGGAAACACAAGCACCCTTCGGTTAAAGATGAAGGAAGTTTGGTAAGATAATGATATTTCAGGAACTAACTAGCAAAAGAACTAGTTAAAGAAAAATAGTATTAAATTTCCATATATAAATAATTTGTATGAACATTCAGGATATTTCAATACATATATAATCCAAAGATCGATTGAACCTGAACTGTAAATCAATAGAAGTTACATAACCACACATGGATTATGCTTGCTAACGAGGTTGCTATGATCAAGGAATAAAACAGGAACCATAAAGAAAACAGAAAAAAAAAGAAGGAAAACCCATGATGTTTATCCACAAAACATACATACCAAAATTCAGATTTAAACAGATAGCATTCCTTTTCTTTATGATATTGCAGCATTTACGACATCTTCCAAATTCCATGTATGAACTAAAGCATATAAGGCCTCAGAGGTCTTTCCTAAACCAGAAGGTGAAATTGGCAATGTGGCTGTTCTTTTCGCGTATAAACACGCCCCCGAATTACCGAAAAAGGTGATTTGTCCTCATTGCCGATCTTTCAACGTTCGATAAATTTTGCGTGTGTGTTTCTTTTTTTTTGTTTTCCACCCAGACTTTGACATGGATGGGTCCAAGGAGATCGTGATGGGTGTTAACGCATTGAAAGAGAGAGATGGTAGAATAATGATTCATTTGAACATCTAGTTGCTCTGAATGGGTTTGGAGTGGACTGTCCTTATCTGATAATCTATTTTAGCTTGTGTGGAAATATTCACTATATGTTACCAACATCCAGACACAAATTTAGAAATCTCACGACGGACATCCTACCGCGAATTCTTCTAACTATTTTTTTGTTGTTGTTTGTTCTGTTTGTTTTGTTTTTTGGAAAATATCCCCCCCAAATTGGCGCGCATCATAATACGCGTGGCGTTTTGAAGCACACAAGGAGCGTTTCAGTGCCTTGAGCTATAAACCCTGTCACATAATCAATCACTGCTCACATTTTGAATCAACTCATAATTCAAACCGCCCACACAGTCATGGTGATTGAAACTCTTTCAGGTAACCACCACAACAGCAATAATGAGTTTGGAGAGCTTGTCATCATTGGGAAGCACTTCAAACACGGTAACGGGGATGATTTTGAAGAATTAGGGTATAACGCTGACTTGGAATCCATCATCATTGAGAAGGATAAACAGCTCACTATTGGTCGTTTGGAGACTAACTCTCTTATTATTGATCATAATGCAGTTTCTGGGGTTCATTGTCGGATCTGGTCTGTTCAATTTGATGAGAATTCCATCCCTTTGGTTTATCTTAAGGATACTTCTTTGAATGGTACTTTTGTCAACGGATTGAGGATCTCCAAGAATGAAACTTATCTCTTGAACAATGGGGATTTGATCACTATCAAGTTTGGTGTGTCTTTGAAATTCTTGTCTATTTATGGTGAAGATGAAATGAACTACGGGAAGTCCTTGATCCTGACTGATAATATTCAAACACAGTTCTCCAAATGGGTTGTCAAAGAGAGAATCTTAGGCAATGGTACGTTTGGCAATGTCTTTGTTTGCCAGCAAAAAAAAGATAGAAAGAAATTATGTGCTGTCAAGATCATCAAAAATGTCACAGATTCTGTTTCTTTCGAGTCCAGAGTTTTGTCCAAATTGAGCCATGTAAGGTGCCTCCAACACCTTCAAATCAGTTATATCTCTAAATAAGATTTCGTTTTTACTAACAAAACATCCTCTCTTTTCTTGGATTACAGCCCAACATTATCAGAGTTTATGAATCACATATCATCAGATCAAAACTATACATTTTTGAAGATCTCATTTGTGGCGGGGACTTGTTCAGTTATTTAGCCAATGGAAGTGTCTTAACTTCAGTCCCAGAATTTGAAGCTTTGGTGATAACTTATCAAATATCAGAAGCTTTGAAATATCTACATCTGAACAATATAGTCCATAGAGATTTGAAATTGGACAATATCTTATTAGAATCACCACAGCCTTTTACAAGAGTCATTCTAGCTGATTTCGGTATCGCTAAAATAATCACCGCTGACAGAAAACGAATGTTTACTACTGTTGGTACACCAGAATACTGTGCGCCAGAAGTCGGCTTTGAATATTCCAAGACACCAAAGTACGTGAAAACTTCTTTATCCCATCTACAACAGCCTGAGAAACTAGGATATGATTCCAAATGTGATATCTGGTCATTGGGAATAATAACACATATCATGCTCAGCGGTATCTCGCCATTCTATGGAGATGGAGATGAGTATAGTATTGTCAAAAATGCCAAACATGGGAAATTAAACCTCAACTCCAAGCAATGGATGGGGATCAGTGAATATGCAAAGGATTTCGTTCAGTGTCTTTTGTATGTTGATATTAACAAACGATATGATGTTATACAACTGTTTTCTCATCCTTGGATTAAGCGTCATAATATGGAGTTAAAGAAGATCTATCTGAAGATCTTGGATGAATCTTCTTGCAATACAGGTTGATCATTTGTAAGTGGCTCTCATTACTTAAGTGTTTATCTTCTATATTTATAGCTTCTGAAATAAAATAACGATGTGCTCGAATAACTAGGTTTATTCGTTAAGACTTTCTCACATGTAATTATGGCAGATTGCGGGCGGACCGGGTAACTTTTCAATGTAATCTATTGTATCTTACGTAAGAATCGAAATTTCAAAAATTTGCAGAAAATCTTCCCGCATTTTCGTCAAAGCAGTGAAAATTTTCGTCAAGTTTTTGCGAAAAAGCGGAAAACAAGCGATTCTTTTAAATAAAAACAAACAATTCGTTTCCATAACAACCAGCCATTGACACGAGCATATTTGACACTTTGGAACATCAACCCGCATACTGAGAGACAGCAAACGGGTCAGCGAATAACAACAACCTACCAAAACCAAAGATTATCATTTCAAGCAAACCTTTCCAGTTTTGCTTATATTCATTCATCCTCGTTTAAATTTTAGGCTGGAGCAAGGTTTAAGTAACTCCGAGAAAGTGTGTGCTACCTACCCCCCGTATACCACAATTTCTCCTCATAGCGTTATCAGCTTTCCTCATTGGTCCTCATAAAAACATACCAGACACAGAATCAGCGATAGTGTTGATCATCAAATCTTCAGAACTTCAATAACATCATGAGTAGTGGACCAGCTTTGATAAATAGGGATCAAGGGGTATCGTCGGATCGTGATATCTCTTCCTCCTCCTCTGTTCCACCCACCGCCGCTTCTGTCACTTCAAAGGTTATGATTGAAACTGCAGAAGAACTCAATAGTATCAGAGATGACTCAATAAAAGACGAACCTAGAACTCCTACGTTGAGGACGAAACCAGAGTTCCAATCTCCGGAGAACACTTATACATCGTTGCCACCGGTCACTCCTTCTATTAATGGCACGTCGAACTTCAAAACTTCTAATATCCCGGAAACTCCTTTGGCCTCAGGTAAGCACTCTCCTCCTTTGAAATCACCGGCCTCTTTCTATCGCCAAAATGAAAGTGACGATAATGTGAAACCTCCTATCAAACTCATCTCCTCCACGTTGAAAACGAGACTTTCGTACGCATACCTCAAACATCAGAAAGGTTGGGCAAATCAATCCTTAGATGAAATAGAGAAGAATTTCGATGAAATCAAACAGGCTGAAGAACAGGCTCAATTCCTTCTGGCTTCTCCTATTTCCAAATCTTCTAGACCTCAGACTTTTTCCTCTTCTTCTTCTTCTTCCTCCGCCACCTCCTCTAGTAAGATCACCAAACGAAACGTACTCTCACCATCCAGGCCAGGGTCAAGCACAAGATCTCCAAGACCCAATACACGTCGTCTTTCGAATGATTCATTAGAAACAGACGAAAATTCAGCCAATTTCGCCTTCCTTCAAGCCATCTCTAAACGTAAATCGCCAAGAAAATCCAACCATTCTCCTCAAACTACAAAGAATCTTTCACATGCACCAATGGTATACGCTTCAACATCCTCATCCTCATCGGGTTCTTCTAAATCACAAACCTTACACACCACCACACCTCCATTGAACACTAGGTCAAGCCATGCAGTTCATCCAGAAGCAGAAGCAATTGCAAGTCTGATGTCTTTATCTTCTCCAGCTCATGCGAGAACTAATAAGGAACTACCATTGTCGAATCTGCCTAGACAGAAATTGGTCTTTGATCAAGCAGAAGAACAACAACAACAACAACAACAAGAGTCAAGCAAGATGATAGTGACACCCGTGGAAAGTGGCATTGATACGGAAGTTGATACAGAGTATGAAGATGACGATCTTACAGATGAAGAGATGTTATAAGAGGTACTATATGATTGCTGGGTTTTATTTCGTTTTTGTCTTTTTTATAAAGAGAAATTATTGGGTGGTTTTAAAAGGTGTTTATTGTGTTTTTTACTGTTGAAATTTTGATCTTTTCTTGCTTTTTTGTTCTTGTTCTGTTTTTTTTGTTTTCTTTTGATCTAACGGCGGTTGGGACCGTTTTGCTAATTAGCTAATTAATATATATAATTTCGTCAACATATAATATATCTTCGTATACAATGACATTGTCAATTTATATCTATATATATATATATATATATATATATATATATACATTCTATCCTAGTAATTGTTAAATCACATATCTTTAAAGGTTCAACAAAGGTTTCAGATGTTTGTGCCTCGGTCAACAAGTTCGTGCGGAGGTGGCAAATTAAGATGACAGTCAGACCGCGAGCGCGCACAGTGACACATTGCATTGTTTCAAGCCCGCACACCTGCCATAAAGGGAGCCAAGGTTGCAAAAGAGGAGAAGCCTTTCAAGACATCGAATTTGAATTTCACAGATTTGAGTGACTATGAGGTTGTAAGCCTTATAAAGGAAGCATTGAGTCCAACTCCAAATTTCATCTTGAACGTTGTTGCCACACACACACTTCCAGTTCCATATATTAGACAACTGTCAGAGCAACAACAATTTACAATACTACAATGTCAGATATTTACGAGAAATACACCAAAGTGGTGACAGCAGACTTCCCACGATTCACAGTGCATTCATCCATACCAACGGGTGCCTCTTTAAGCATAGTGTTTGATCATTATCGTTTGAGCAGAAATAGAAGGGATAATAATCGAAGGGAATTGAATCTTTTCTTTATGGCGGGAACAGGGATGACTAAATCCATTTGGAAATATTATATCCGAAGGCTGTTCCAATACTCTGAATCCAATTCAAGCACTTTGAACTGGCAATTGGCCAATTGTGTTGCCTTGGATTTGGTCAATCACGGTGATTCCGCTCTAGAGAACACAGGACTGCTGGGTTGGGAAGTCGATTGGAGAGATGGTTCGCATGATTTGATCCAAGTGGCTAAGTCTTTGAGACTGAGTGGTGAGAATGTTGCGATTGGACATTCTATGGGTGGGTTTCAGGTTCTCTATGGCTCTGTGGTCTCGCCTCTTTTGTTCAAGTTTGTGATTTCTATCGAACCTGTTACTCATAGAACTTTGGATTTCCACAATAAAGAAGAGGAAACTCAAGCCTCTAGAAAATTGCTATCTGGCTTGAACCGAATTATCCAAAGCGAATTCAAAAACGAAAAAGAGTTTGATACGTATTTCAAGAAGTTCAGCTTTTATCGAAACTTCAATAATGAGATTCTTACTGATTTCCTTGCATCGGAGAAAATGGTCAATAAGGACGGTACCATTTCAACTAAGACCTCCAAAGAACAACAATTACTGTGCTACTTGGGTGGCTTCAGAACTTTCTCAGTGGGGTTAGATATACTCAGGCAAATAACTGTCCCAGTGGTTCATGTCGTTGGTGCCAAGGGCAAATGGAACAGTCCAAAGGATGTCGAAGAAGCAAACAATTGTTTGAAACATTTGGACTTGGTTTTCGTTCCAGAAGGCGAGCACTTAGTCAATGGTGAAAGACCAGAGGAAGTGCTAGAGATCATCAAAGAGAAATTGGATAAGTATATCGGTGGGGTTTCAAGTGACGATTATTATGGCTTTATTGAGCAAACAATAGACGTGGTTGCTAGTGGACAAACTCAGGAGATTTTTGATCTGAACTATGGGAAAATTTCAAGAGATTACTTCACTCTAAGTAAGCCAAAGATGTAGAACAATTTACCAAATATTTTGTGGGGTATTCGTGCTTTAGATAAAATAAATAATGACTTTTATGCCTCTTAAAACACTTGCAACTCTAGATTCGGCTACACGACCAGACAGGATTTGATTACTGTTACAGTATGGTCTGTTAAAAGTTCAGGCGGTTAAAAGTGTGTAAGCGATTAATTTTGAATCAGTAGTAGCGGCAGCTAATTAGCCTATTTGCGGAAAAGAGATCTGGGAAATAAGCGACTATTTCCCAAACCGGCAATCTCATTTGTCGCTCTTTTCTTTTCGGTAGGCGGGTGCTCCTGCGTTCGGGCAAAAAAAAAATTTGGCATAAAAAAAAGTTTGGAAAAAAAAGCTCCACATATATCTCAGAGATATCTCTTATCTTTCAACTTAAGTTCCTTCCCTCCCTAATCACATACCCATATATTCTCTAAATACAATGGCCTCCAGAGAAACCACACTCGCTTTAATTGTCGATTTCCTCAACCGTCATGATTTAGCCTCTGTTGCTAAGAAGTTAGAAAAGGAAGTTCAGAAGGAGGATACCGAGTTGGAAGAAGTTCAAGGTAAATTAGAAGAATTGATCCAACTTCAAAAGAAAGTTGGAGAAAGCAAAGATGAAGAAATGAAGGATGCTTCTGATTCTGATTCCAGCTCCGACTCCTCCTCGGAATCTGATTCTGATTCTGATTCTGATTCTGATTCTGGTTCTGAATCTGATTCTGAAAGTTCTGACTCTTCTGATTCCGACTCCGATTCCGATTCCGAATCTTCTGATTCTGATTCTGATTCCTCCTCTAAAGAAGAAGAAGACCCAAAGAAGGAAGAAACTAAGACTGAAGAAAAGTCTGAATCCTCCTCTGATTCCGATTCTGACTCTTCTTCTTCTTCTTCTTCTTCTTCTTCTTCTTCTTCTGATTCTGATTCTGATTCCTCTTCTGATTCCTCTTCTGATTCCTCTTCTGATTCCTCTTCTGATTCCTCTTCTGATTCCTCTTCTGATTCCTCTTCTGATTCCTCTTCTGATTCCTCTTCTGATTCCTCTTCTGATTCCGATTCCGATTCCGACTCTTCTTCATCTTCTTCCTCTTCTTCTGACTCCGATTCTGATTCTGAATCTGATTCTGATTCTGATTCTTCGTCTGACTCTTCTTCTGATTCCGATTCCGATTCTGATTCTGAAAAGGAAGAAGAAAACAGCAAGAAGAGATCCCACCCTGACTCTGAATCCTCCTCCTCCTCTTCTTCTTCTGACTCCTCCGACTCCGACTCCTCTGACGATGAACCAGAAACCAAAAAGGCCAAGACCGAAGAATCTACCACTACTTCTTCCTCTCAAACACAATCTCTTTCTTCCCGTGAACCATCCATCACTCCAATCCCAGCCACATTAGACGAAGAATTAAAACCAGGCCAACGTCATCATTTCTCTAGAATCGATAGATCCAAGATCTCCTTTGAAGATTCTGCTTTGACTGACAACACTTACAAAGGTGCCGCTGGTACCTGGGGTGAAATCGCCAATGAAAAATTGGGTAGAGTTAGAGGTAAGGATTTCACCAAGGGTAAGAACAAAATGAAGAGAGGTTCTTATAGAGGTGGTTCTATTACTATGGCTTCTGGTTCCTACAAGTTCACTGATTAATTTATTCAGTGAATCCTCTCATTCTCCCTCATCACACTTTTTGTTTTATACTTCTTCCACTCTCTACTACTACTACCTTTACTACTACTGTTCATTATCATTAGGTTTTCTAAATTAATTCATGCTGCATATTTATAATCATTCACTGCAAGTAGTAAGTTTCTTGCATCAGCTGTAGTGTGCTATTTAGTTAAGCTTTGAGAGATCAACGACGTACGAGAACAATGAATTTAAGCTATCACCTGAGATTCTAGTGATTGGCTTTAATTTGCGAATGATGCACTACCAGTTGATTAAGTTCAGCTTTTCCGCGAAAGATATAATATTTACAGGGATAATTGAAATATTTATTGTTACTAGTCCACTTCTTAGAACCCCTGGCTTGCTGTAATAAAATCCTTAGGTGCTTCGAATATGATACTTCTGATACATGCTTTGATAATAAATTTTAAATTTATTATTAAATATATAAATATATCTATATAAAGAAATCCAAATCTAATTTCTATTTTATCATTCGAATATTTTATTGTACAATTTTGTTTTAAATTTGAAGAAAAAATATAACCGTATTTAAATTGAATACAATATTAAAACAGAACTCGTTAAAATTAAATTCTGATGTTTTTTTATAACGATATTATAACGATATTATGACAGCTTAGATAAATTATTAGTACAAATAGGATTTACACATATGGTTAAAGCACTTTCAAAACAAAACCATTAACATTTATGAAATCACTACTCATCTTCTTCATCTTCGTCATCTTCCTCTTCTTCATCAGATGATACCTCGCCACCCAAAGTTTTCACTTTTTCTTTATATTCTCTTTTCTTTTCATCCAAATCATCAAGGACCAATACCAAATCGTCCAACTCAGATTTAGGAACAGTATCAGCCTTCAAAGATGCCAATTCTTTCTTCAAAAGGTCGTTTTCCTCAGTGATAGTGGTGATTTGAACAAGTTTGGCTCTTAATGAGTTCAATTCTTGAAGAAGCTTGGAATTTTCGATAGAAATTGATTCAAACTCAGTGGATTTGGCCTCAGATGAAGTTTTCAATTCTTGGACTTCTTGTTGGAGTTTGGAATTAGCGGATGATGCGTTGGATTCCAAAGTTTCAATCATCTTTTCTAGTTCCACGTTTTCAGCCTTTAGCTTGGCCAAATCTGATTGTGAGGATTTTTCAGCTTCGTTGAGTTTAGTTGTAAGAATTTCATTTTCTTTCTTTATTTCGACTGTAGTAGCTGCAGAGTTCTTTTTAAATTCAGAAAATTCAGATTCCAAAGCGGATTTAGCAGAAGTCACATCTGATAACTTTTTTTCATGGTCCTTCTCTGACCCCGCAAGCCTCTTAGTGAACTCTTCGACCTTGGAATTGAGCTTTTCATTCTTGACTGTGGCTGAATTTAGCTCTTTTTTTAAGGTATCTAAAGATCCAACAGTCTTCTTCAATTCTTTCTTTACTTGATTGAGTTTAGCTTCATTCTCTTCTTCGGACTTGTTCTTTTCCTCAATAGCGGAAGACTTCAAATCTTCTAGTTGACTTTCCACACTTTTCAATTTCTCAACAAATTGTGTTTTTTCTTTGATTTCAGATTCCAAAGCAGTAATCCTTTCAATATTAGAAGAATTAGACTCTTTCAAATTATCAAAATCTTTAGATAATTTCTTATTTTCAGTCTTTGAAACCTCTAGAGTTTTACTCTTAGATTCGAGTTCACTTTCCAAAGAAACGATCTTAGCTTTGGCATCATCCAAAGCACTCTTCAAAGCTTCAACTTCATCACCGACACTCTTAGCGTCCTCCAATTGTGACTTCAAAGAATCAGCATCTTTTTCAGATTGAGTAATGGTGTTCTTCAGGTCTTCCAACTTGGATTCCTTGGATTTCAAATCATCCGCTATTTGATTCTTTTCCGATTTGAGTTCAGAAATGGTATCTTGTAGTGTTGAGATCTCCGTTTCCAACCTAGCAGACTCGGCGTTAGTCCTTATATTAAGATTCTTCAACTCCTCTTCTAACTTGTTCACTCTTTCAGAGTATTCTTTGGTAGCAGAACTGGAGTTCTCAGTCAGCAAGCTTCTTTCCTTTTCAAATTCTTCAGATTTCTTATTCATGGTTTCTCTCAAAGAAGAAATTTCAGTTTCAAGTTTCTTTGCCTTCTCACCAGATTTCTTCTTTTCTTCCTCTAATTTAGAAGTCAAAGATTTGATAGTTTGATCCTTGGCTCTGATTTCCTCTGCAGAAGCTTCAATTTTCTTTTGAAGATCAGAGTTCTTTGTCTTCAATTCTTCGAGTTCAGCTTTGACAGTGGTCAAAGATTTCTCAACTTTAGAGCTATTGCTTTTGGATTCTTCGATAGATTTTTCTAAATCGGAGGCGAGGGCCTTTGTCGATTCCAAAGACTTAACAATTTTATCAAACTCAACACATTTCGATTTGTGATTCTCTTCAAGTGTCTTAATAGATTTTTCGAGACCGGCCTTAGATCCTTCTAAGAATTGAACTTGATTATTTAATCCAGAGACTTCATCCTTCAATCTAGATTCAGTGGATCCATAAGATTCTTTCACGCACTTGATTTCCTCTTCCAAAGATGCTTTGGAGGAACTGACAGATTTTAAATCGAACTTTAGGTCAACAATGATCTTATCAGCCTTTTCCTTGTCTTCTTTCAACAAGGCCAAAATTTTCTCAAAGTCATCTATCGAAGCCTTTAAACCATCAACTTCCTTTTGCTTGTCATCAACCTTAGTAGAGTGGACTTTGACAAGTTCAGTCTGTTCTTGTAATTTCTTACTTGAATCAGACTTAAAGTTTTGTAACTCTTCAATCTGTACTTCGAGACCAGAAACAGTTTGTTCATGAGAACCAGCGAGTTCCTTCAACTTGGTCTCTAGAATTTGGGTCTTATCAGAATGTTCCCTTGTCAATGTTGTTGTTTGATTCAAGTGATCGATTTTCAAATTTTCCAATTCATCTGTTGTCGACTTCAAAGAATCTTTCAAGTCTTCAACTTTCTTCTCATAACTTGAACACAGATCTTTGGATGATTCTAATTCTGATTGAATGGTCTTTAAAGCATTCGTTGACTCAGTTAATTCCCTTTGAAAAGTCAGAGAAGTTTCATCGTGTTGAGATTTGGATTCGGACAATTGATTTTTAATCTTAATCAATTCATTTTCTAACTTAGAATTGATAGAAGAAAGGCCTTGATTAGATTCCTTCAACTGCTCAAGCTCAGTCTTGGTCTCTTGAAGATCTTGTTGGTATTGCTTTTCGACATTGGTCAATTTTGATTCCAAATCTGCCTTTTCAGTGGACAAAGTGTTATAAGTATTAGCAAGAGATCTTAGCTTTTCGGATAATTGTGAGATGACAGACTTATTCTTTTCATCACCCACCTTCAACTGATCAAGCTCTTTCTCAACAGTGGCCTTATCCTTAGTAGTTGCTTTCATTTCAGCAGTAAGCTTGGTGATGTCATTGTTCAAACTATCAATTCTTTCTGTCTTATTTTTCAAGTTTTGTTCTAATTTGGAAATTGATTGAGTGTTGTTCTTGATATCCTTTTCGAGTTTAGTGACTTGCGTGGTCAAATTCTCCTTTTCCTTAGTGAGAGTGAAAAGCTCTCTGCTCATTTTGTTGATACCATCTTCAGCCTTTTTCTTTTGTTGAGTGATATTCTCTAAGTCAGACTTCAGTTGTGAAGCTTCCTTTTCCTTATGTGCTATCTTTTCAGAAATTAAACCAAGATCAGTATCTTTCTTGAGAGACAAGTTGGACAAATCTTCATGTGACTTTTTTAAAGACTCAAGCTCTGTAGTAATTTCCTTAAAACGAGTTTCCAACTGCTCATGTTTGGTTTGCAGAGATTCAAGTTCATCTTTGGTGGTTTGGAATTCTTCATCTAGCTTGGAATAATTCGTGTTAACTTCTTTCAAATTTTCGTTTAACTGGGTCACTTCTTCCTGTGATGCGATTTGTAACTCTTCATACTTCTTTGTAACATCAATGAAATCACCTCTAAGCTCTTCGTATTTTTCAAAGCTCAACTTACCAGAAGATTCGACACTTGGATCTTGATTCAAAGCATTTTTGATCCTGTAAAAATTTTCCTTGATAAGAGAGATGACGTGTGGTTCTAAGAAGACTTCAGGTAAACCTGATTCGTCCTTTGACGGAGAGAGGATAGATTCTTGATCAAAATTCGTGTAAAACTTGTTTTCCTTGAATTTTAAGATCTTGAATGAATAATTATCTTTGTCCAATCTCTTGACAATCAATGCATGTAAATCAATTCTTGATATTGGAGAATGAGAACTGGAGAATTCAAAAATAATACCAATTAAGATTGCAACCAAACCATGAACCAACTCATTGCCACCATTGGAAGAGGTCAAATATGTCAACAGAGCATTCAAATTGGAAGAATCAGATAAGAAGTCATCGACAGCAGCAAAATCTTCATTCAACCAAACGATAAGGAGACAAAGATAACCCATAGAAACACGGATGTCAGAGTTGTGCAAAGTTGTGACAAGCATACTGCTTATTGACTGGATTGGAGTCAAGATTTCCTCATCTTCCTCCGGATTACCTATGGATATATTCCTGATTTTGGTTTTCAATATTTCCTCTTGATCGTCATTAACACCTGAGATCATATCAATCAAAATATAACTGGAAAACCATAACTTGTAGGGATTTAGTTTCAGCTCAGGATCATAATCGAATAGGGCATGAAACAAATTGGCCAATTTACCATCTGAAGAACCAAGCTCTTTATGGTCATTTAAAAAGACATCGATCTGATTCTCAACAAATGAGGCTCTAACTGATAAGTTGTCTTTGAAATAACTAGAGAGGACTTTTGCGGCAGCAACACGAATATCGAAAACATGTACAGAATTCAATAACAATGACCAATTCAATAAGGCGTTGATAACTGGAATCGTAGTCTCTGGATTGAATTCTTGTAGCTGAACAGGCAAAGATGGATCGACATACGGAACATCGATCGTGTTGAATTGTTCTTGAATGTCTTTGTTCTTGTAAACGAGTTTTGCAACAGTTAACAACGCAGTGGCTCTCAGGGAATTAGGGATATTTTGGGAGAACGAGAGTCTAAGAATGTGGAAAAAGACTTCTGATTTGAAGAACAAGTCTTGATAAGATTTGGTAGATTCATTGTCTTCGATGACAAATAGCCTGACAATATCCAAACACATAATGATATTTTGCAACCTTTGATCATTCCAAGATATCTCTTCGTCTTCATTCAATGGCTCACTTAATAAAAATGCCAACTTAGGAAGACAGTTGGTTTCCAAAAACAGCTTTTGGTTGGATAAGTTGTAGTTCAAAAGATTAGATAGCAAAGTCAAACAATCTTGAACAACAATGCTACCTCTGATATCACCTTCTTCATGAATAATATCAAATAACTTGTCAAAAGTGCTATCAAAGGCGATTAGTTTCTGAATGTTGAAGTTATCGTTGGCGATAGCCAAAAGAAGAAGGATAGCTTCGTTTCTGACTGGGTCATGAATATCATTCAAAATCTCAACCAATAATGGAACACCTAGTGACGAGTGCAGTAGCATCTCCTTGGTCTTCTTTGGACGAACAGCGACAAGTGATTCTAATAGTTGCAATGTATAGATTCTGATGTGGAAGCTTTCATTTTCAAGCAAAGAAACAATGACAGAGACAATTTCTTGATCTTGAGTCAATTCATCAGCGATCCAGAAAGAAAATTGGTCAGGCTGCTGATCTTCCTGCATTAACAAAGGTGAAGGATATTTACCATTCTTGACCCTTGATTGTTGAGAGATCCAGCCCCTAGTCATATCATCATCAGACTCTCCTCTAATGAATAAGATTAGCAATGTCTCTAGTAGTGGTTTGATAATCTCAGAGTCGATAGAGTATTCTTTCAAAGTTGAAATCAAACCTCTAAGACCACTGGCGACGACCAATTCTCTGTAACCTCTACTGAAACCTTTGAGTGTCAGAATAGCCGCTCTCTTGTCCGAAGCGAGCTTGGAGTTTGCAAGTCTGTCACATAGCAACGGGATGATTTCCTCGGCAGACTGCTGTGGACCAGAAGCACCACTATTGGTGTTGATCAATGTGGATATGATTTCCATCTGCGTGGTGATTTGAATTGAGGGGAAGTATTAAAAAAGCACATTCGTTGACAACTCGCTCGTTGGCCAGATCATTAACGATTCGTTTTTTGTTTACTTTTCGTGGATTTCGCGGCGCTGGCAGATCTTGAAGATCAGCTTGAATCTTACGGTGGGGGCAACGTCCATTCAATAACTTCTTCTTATTCTGAATATATTACATTGAATTATATGAAACAAGTTTCTGAGTAGTAGTACCCAAATGTCATGGAATGTATATATTGATTAATCCCTAATCCAGTCATCCATAACATAATGAACGAACACTTTGAAGAAACAGGAGTAACCACAACTATATGCCCTGATCTTTCACTCCTTGGTCTCAACTTACTTGAGGAAAGAGGCAAAGAATTTCCATTATCAAAATGGTCTACGGATTCTCTCATTCTGCTACAAGGTAAGCTTGAAATGTACCAACGTGAGAGAGCACAAAGATACCAGAATAATCTTATAAGAGATCAAGTTCCGTGCCATAAGGTAGTGGAGATGTTCAATTCTGCATTTGGTTACGAGAACTGGAGCACTGAAATACTTTCAGTTGAGATATTATCCAATGAAGAAACACCCAATTATTCTAAGGATCAAATTAAAGGGGAAATAGAGGAAACAATGACATCTTTGGAAATAGAGATGACTATAAGGATCAAGTTAAAAGATGGCACCTATCATGACCAAACATCCAAAGCTAAAGTAATAAACTATAGCGTCAAGTCACAGGCCTTCAACAATTGTAGAAAGATGGCATACTCCAATTGTTTGAAAAAGTCAATCTTCGAGTTTAAGAGAATTCTCCTGGAGTACGAAGAGCTTCTTCGGAGGGGGGAAGTCATAGATCATAATATGTTTGTCTGACGACAATCTTGGCCTAAACTCTGAAAATAAATATTTATCTTATTCATCCTGTATATGATCTATTATCAGAAACCTATAGAATGATCAACTGTACCAGCAACTCCGTCGCTCAAGACAACAATCTCTAATCCATTATCCTGTAATTCTTTAATAGTCTTGAGTTCTGAGAAAGTGACCCCGCCAATGAAAACAACAACGCAGTTCTCCTTGGACTTCCCAATATTTAAATATCTTCCATTATTTCTCTTGGTGAACTTAATATTCTCAATTGCATTATTAGAAATGATGGAGTTCAAGATCAAATCAATTGATAATTTGGAAGTCTTTAGAGTTGGCGTATAGAATGATTTAATATTGTCCAGTTTGATGAACCATTGGATACCAAATCTTTCAACAAGTTTTGATTTCAAGGCGTTGTAGTCCTTGTCTTGAATTTCAAACTTTAGAATGACTGAGAAAATAAGCCTTACGATAAACTTTTGATCTAGTTCACTGAACTCAACCAAATCTATTAGGTTTTGAATAGAATCTGAGTAGGTCTCTTGATTATTGTTGAGCTCATCAAGAAACTTGTTGAAGTTTGAATCCAAAGCATTGACACCTATCTCGTCGATCAACTTTTCGCATAGATTGGTATACTTGATAAGAAGCTTTTTGTACGATTCCAACTTGTTTAAATCGTTGACAATGTTCAAATCACCTTTCTTTGCTTTCAAAACTTGGTATCTGGATTGTAAATCCTTGGCTTCGTTATTCAAATATTTGCAAACGGTGTCAAAGTTCATAAACTTCAAAACATCCCAAAGATCGTCATTGAAATATGTCTCATCATCAATCTTATTCAATTCCATCCTTTTATATTCCTGAATAACATTGATGAAAATGCAATCGTTCTCAACCAACCTAAACAAATCAAAGTTCCTTTCCACTATTATCAAACTTGTCATCAATCCCGAGTTCTCAAGACCTTCTGTATCCTTGTAAGCTTTGTTGAAGTTCTTGTAAAAAGACTCACTATACTCCCCATGTGAATGATAGATCTTATTTGGAATAAGCCTAGGGTTCTCTCTTAATAGTGTTAAAAGTAACTGCTGTAAACGAATAACATCACCAGCCTTGTAACGATAAAACTGTTCCAAATTAAGATGCTCGTTCAAATGATAGAACTTAGGAATGATATCATCTTCCACAAACATATCCCACTTAAGAAGCTCCAGATAAGTCCCATTGGACTCAATTTTGAGTTTGAAAGTTTTAAAGAACCTGCTGGTCAACACAACAGAGACATCTGTCGTACCAATTTCCTGAAGTCTCTTCAGTAAGACGTCAATGTTTTGAAGATTTGAATCGATGAGGAAAACCACTTCACCTTCAATTGGCTCAAGGCGATCACTGAGCCAAGAAACCTGAGATATATTGATATTCGTCTGAAGCTTGGTAAATGGAATGAGATAATTGATGGTGGAAGTCAATGCCTGATCGATGATAAGGGTTTTGGGATTTTTAGAAAAGAGCCCAAGGAATTGTGCACGTGGGTCCAATGATACATCAATAGTCATTGTAGCTTGAATTATACCGTTGACTGGATATCGAATTAGATCAGTTTTTTTGATTGGTTACACTGAAAGTTGGAATTCCTTGTACTATTGTCACTAAACCCCAGACAACAACTTACAGAGAGCTGTTGATCTAACAGTGATGTGAGATCTTGGGCTTATGTAATGGAAACTGCAAGAAAAGACGCTTAATTCCGACCAGAAATTAACGTGGTAAGAAATACAGTAATATGAATCACGTGATTAAGGATGACCTCAAATCTTAGTTTTGGAAGGTCCTAATATTAATATCACTATCCATTTGAGTTTTCATTTATAATTCAAGTACGTATTGGTTTTGAAAAAGATATGTCACAGATTCTTAATTAGACTGAATGTCGTATAAAAAACTGCTGGGCTACTCAGTTAGGGTGTACACTGTAAACGTGTTCGATTGATTACCTTTCAAAAAGCTTCAGAACAACAACTAAGCTCAGGTGAATTTAACAGCTACAGAAAACATGACGCATTTATACAACTAACCGGTCAAGGATCGACCAACTACATGGACCACTCATAGAAAGATTTGGATTATCCAGAAAGCTTATCGTCGTACAACTTGATAATTAATGAGGCACACGCGGTACGCGTACGATTCTGAAATCAGATCGATCTGCAAGCAGAACTTCATGCAGGATAAATATCAACAATCGTCAAAACCAAGATTAAAAAATTATTGAAAGAGTAAACTGGAGCCATAAAAGCAAATAATGCTTTGTTAAATAACCAATTGTCTGTTTTACATAACGAAGAAATCTTTCAATTGTAAAGTTTTTAGTAGAATTTCCTGATTGCTGTACTGATGATTACGCTGTATAGCATACAAATTTCTGCGGCGGTCCGAAATTTACGCCGAGGAGCGCGAATGATCTTCGGCTTCGAAAATTTTCTTCGTTGAAGGTCAAAAAAATAATATGAAAAATCAGCTTAAGGCGGTAGAGTCGAAAGGATCAAAGTTGAGTTATTTACTTTTTAATTCGTATCACCACCCACCAATTCCCTCTCCAACATGTCCCGTTTCTTTCAAGGTGGTTTATCAGACTCAGATTACTCTTCGTCTGAAGAAGAATTTCTCAGTTCGTCTGAAGAAGAATTATTGAACACCTCTGATGAAGATGAGTTAAGTGAAGACTCCGAATTTGCCAACGACGACTCAGATGAATCCGACGGATCAGACAGTGACTCAGATGATGAAGGTGCCCGCAGAGGTCCATCGTACTTCTTGAAAAAGTCCTTTGTTAAGGATGAAAGTGATGACGACTCAGATGACGACAAGAAGGTCGTGAAGTCCGCCAAAGACAAGTTATTAGATGAAATCAGAGGTGCCATTACTATTGTTGACTCTTCCAAGGTCATCAACGAATGGGACAGTGTCCTTTCAGAGTTTGACAAGCTGAACCGTTTGTTGGTTCGTGCTGGTCAACAAAACGTTCCAATTCCAAACTTATTTGTCAAGTCCTTGGTTGCCTTAGATGAAACCGTCACCAACTTCAACAACGATCCGGAAAGAAAGAAATTGAACGCTTCCATCTCCAAGGCTTTCAACACCGTTAGACAAAGAGTCAAGAAGACCATCCGTGACCAAGAAGTTTTAGTCCAAGCTTACGCTGACCACCCGGAAGCCTTTGAAAACGATGATGCCTCTTACTCTGCTCCAACCAGCGCTGCTACTCAAGAAGAGGACGAACAAGAAGCCAAACCAGGCAAGTCTGTCCACTCTGTTGCCATTTTCAGAACCTTGCGTTCTGTCATTGAATCCAGAGGTAAGAAGAATGTTGATACCAACGAGCAAATTAAGTTATTGGAAGAAGCTGTTGAAGTTGCCTCTACTCCATACGAATACATTGCTTTATACTTGAGATTGATTCCATTGAGATTCGATGCTTCTGCCAACGTTGGTTTGTCTCTTGAACAATTCAACGCCACCTCAAAAGACATCAACGCTTTGTTTGAAGTTTTGGAAAAGAACAAGGCCTCTTACGCTGTTTTGGAAACCGCTGCTGCTTCTGACGACATTGAAATCGAACCAACTCCAAATTCCAACGGTGTTCGTGAAATCCTCGGTTCTGTTGTCTCCTTCGTTGAGAGATTAGATGATGAGTTCACCCGTTCCTTACAGCAAATCGACCCACACACCACCGAATATGTTGATCGTTTAAGAGATGAACAATTGATTTACTCCACTATCATCAGAGCCCAACTTTACTCCGAAGCCTTCATTCCTCAAACCGAAGTCGGCAAGCCAGCCTCTGACCAATTGGCTAGAATTGTTGCCAGAAGAGTTGAACACATCTATTTCAAGCCAGCTCGTTTGATATCTTTGAACGAAAGAAAGGCCTGGGAATCTTTGTCGTTCATCGAGCAAACCTCATACATTGCCCAATACTCCGACTCTGCCGACTACACTGATAACTTACTTGACGCCTTATCCTCCGTCTTATACAAGCAAACTACCGCCACTTACCGTAAGCGTGCCATGCTTTCCCATATCTACTATTATGCATTGAACAACAAATACTACAAGGCCAGAGACATGTTCTTGATGTCCCACTTACAATCCACCATCCACTCTTCTGAAGCTGGTCTCCAAATCCTTTTCAACAGAGCCTTAGCCCAATTAGGTTTGTGTGCTTTCAGAAACGGTTTGATCCATGATGCTCACCAAACATTGTTCGAAATTGCCACATCCCTAAAGTTGAGAGAATTGTTAGGTCAAACTTACCAAAGATTCAACAACCAACAGCAGCAAGCACAAGCCAACACTGTTGACAGACAACGTCAATTACCATATCACACTCACGTCAATTTAGATCTTTTGGAAGCTGCCTACTTGACCAGTGCCTTGTTAATTGAAATCCCACAATATGCTTCTGGTGCTCTTGATGACTCCAAGCAAAAGCAAGCCAAGACCTTCAGAAAGTACCTTGAAGGCCACGAAAGACACTACTTCCAAGGTCCTCCAGAATCTACCAAGGACTACATAATGCATGCCGCTAAGGCTCTTCAAAAGGGTGACTGGAAGAAGTCTGCTGAATTATTGACCTCTGTCAAGGTTTGGAACTTGTTCCCAGAAGCTGAAAAGTTGAGAAACCAAATCAGAGAACAAGTCCAAGTTCAGGGTTTGAAAACCTACTTGTTCCAATTCAAGACCTTATACTCTAAGCTCTCCATCTTGAAGTTATCCCAACTCTTCGAACTTCCAGAATCCAAGGTTTCTGCTGTTGTTTCCAAGATGATCTTCAACGAGGAACTTGTTGCTGGGTTAGACCAAGTCTCGAACTCCATCATCTTCACCAAGGGTGTCCAATTAACCAAATTACAAGAATTAGCATTATCCCTAGCTGACAAGACCGTTCAAATGTCTGAACGTAACGAACGTTTAGCTCAACACTCCAACAACAGTTACAATGGGGGTTCTTCCAATCACCGTGGTTCCAATAGCCAACGTCAACAGAATAAAAACTCAAACTTAAAGTTTGCCCCAGTTACTGGTGCTCTTTCTAGTGCTCCTGGTTCCATCTCAGGTGCCTTAAACGGTATGGACAGAAGAAAAAGAAAACCTACCCACGCTTAAATTAAGATATGAAACTCCATTCATTACATCGCTCTTTTTTTAAGAAGGATAGATTTATAATTGTACATTGTTAATAAATTCCAAATATGTGAAAACTACAACAGCAGCCTAATTAAAATGTATTGTAGATTAAATTAGACTATGTATAAGCAAGTTTAGTCACGTGTGCATTCATCACAGCAGGATCGTTCAATGGAGTGGTGTAAAACTTGATTACCTAGCCCCTTTTCCAGTTCTATTTCTAGCACATTTATTCTCAAAAAGATTGAAATGAGCTTTCAATTAACTGATCTATTTTCTATCTGGAGATTTACTCAAAAGACTGGTGTTTTCGCCATCGTCATCAGCGTTGTTTGGAACGACCGTTTCTTCAGTTTCTTGACCTTCGTCTTCAACAGTGGACAATTGTTCTTTAACAACAACGGTAACTTTTTCATCCTTCTTGGCATAACCTAATTCAAGAACGTTCTTCAGCATATCTTTTTGAACCTTTTCTGTTAAGGAATTAACATCATCCTTAGTTAAGCCTTCAGTTGGAACAGGATCTAAAACTCTAACGACAATTTCACCACTTTCAAAAGTACAGGAGTTAAAATCGTAAATGTTGGAGTAGTTAGAGGCGACTAATGGAATAATTGGGATTTGAGCTTGGGTAGCCATGTGGAAGGCACCCTTCTTTAGTGGTAACAATGTTGGTTCAGTAGCATAAGATCTCTTACCTTCGGCAAATAAGAAAATGGCTCTCTTGTTCTTCTTCAAGTTTTCCAACCCATCGTTTAAAACCTTCTTAGCAGCTTCACCATTCTTACGGTCAATGAAAAAGGCGCCACTGAGAGTCATGAACCAACCTAAGAATGGAACGTAACTTAAGGATTTCTTGGAAGTAACGGAACAACCCCTTGGGAATATTCTGCCAAGGATCAAGATATCCATGATAGATTGATGGTTACCAATGATAACAGCTGGTAGCTTTTCTAAAGCTTCACCATTGATAAGTCTTATTCTGATACCAAGAAGATTACTGAAAGTGTAGTAGTAGACTCTGGCGGTAGAGTATTGTGTTAAATGGCTCTTACCAATCAATGACAAAACAACTGAACACACGAAACCATAAACGGCACAACCACCAAGAATAGTGTTGGCGAAGATGAATTTGGAGTAAAATCTCACACGTTGAAAAAGTGATGGTGGCATTTTTCTACTGCTGACGGCTTTTGTTTTAACTACCTTTAGCGTTATTAAGGTTAATGATCTGTCAGAAGCTGTTTTGTGCAAATTTAGCATGACCCTACGCGCGCTGTGTTGAAATTACCCGCTCTTAGGAAAATTGTTGATCGTTCCTTGCGCAAGAATGGATTATGCATTTTACTATTTTTATTGCAATATGAAAATTAGACATGTTGAGAAATTTTTCAAAAATTGGTGGATTAAATTCCCCATATTTTTAGTATATAATTTAAGTGTATTTGTTTAGAAAATACTATCCATTTAGAATACTTCAAAAGCTGTTTTTACAAACACTCCGCCATATTTCCACGGTAAAACCAGCTGCGTTTCCTAATTGTATCACGTTGACCTCCTACTGGTGCTTCCCCAACAACAATATCCATACAATCTAGTTCCGAGGTAACCAAACTTTTTCCGGAACATTCGTAGTCATGTGATGGATTTTATCGGCCGGCCGTTTCACATTTGTGATTTTCCTTGCGGTTAGTTTATACAGGTCAATCACGATCACTTTTCAAGCCAAATTGGAAGGCAAAACGTACATTAATAACATTTTTTTGCAAAATTTCAATAAAAGTCCATTTTCACCTTTTAACCAAAAAATAACCAATTGATCATACCATCAGAAATTGATACACATCACTCTACAGTTTTGTTGATCGCATTGCCATAATGTCTAGAAACAATATTACTGCTCCGATTCCTCTACGGAACGCTATATTGAAGAGCACACCGGATATCGCTGGCTCAAGAATTGAGCGTCCTAACACATCAATTGATTCTATTACTAGTAAAAAACGCACTCAATTGGATGAACTAAAGGCAAGAACACCGGATTCACTAAGTCGCATCAAAGGCAGGTTTTTCAACAACCCAAGTACCACCGCAGAAGATCATCTGATTAAGGAAAGATTGAAACATTATAGTTTGGATTACCCTGAAGACAAGAAGAAGTATAAAAATGCTATTCTTGATAAGGAATCTCGCTTCTTTTCTAGGGAGAAAGCAAGAAGGTTGAATTTGTCTGACCATTTGCCATATGAAACAGAGACCCATATTGACCAGGCAAACTACATCGCTCATATTTTAGTTCATCTCTATATTGCCATTAAGTCTCTTGATTTGGAAGGTTTGGTCAGCATCTCCACTAAAGATTTAGCTAGCAT
The DNA here is from genome assembly GCA_030581495.1 of Waltiozyma xylosica. NCBI lineage: Eukaryota > Fungi > Ascomycota > Saccharomycetes > Phaffomycetales > Wickerhamomycetaceae > Waltiozyma > Waltiozyma xylosica. The sequence continues at coordinate 78,844 of JAKTTJ010000028.1, read as the reverse complement.
CAAGAATGATATCGAATTGACGTTGGATACTGATTTTTACAGCACTGAATTATCATTTGATTATGAAAACGACGAAGATGGCGACGAAGGTGACGAGGAAGATGACGAGATCAGGTCTTCTGGTGTCATTGGTAAAGTTTTACCCAGATCTGCTACTGTTGTTAGTGTCAATCACTGGACCAATGAATTGAAGACTTGTTTGAAAATGAAGTATGAGATTCCGCTTACATTGAGAGCCTCATTGGCCAAGGTCTATTATTATTTGGCGCTATCCACAGGTCAGAATGTCCAGGTTGTTTTATTCATTGATATGTTTGTGAACTTGACCTACAAGTACAGAGAGTCTTTGTTAGAGAGAGAACTCCTTACTTTGAACTATACCACCATGTTGGATCACTTGACTCAATTTTTCCCAGGTGCTGACTCCAGTTACACGATTTATTCTCCACAAACTAGTGAGAGTGATAAGACTTTGCTCAACACAATGATGAGACTTGCTCTGAACTCCAATTGTTTCTTCAAGAATGACTCCATGAGGGAGATCTTTGAGTGGTGTATCGAAAAGTTGTCCCCTAATACGATGTCTACTGCGTCGACAATGTTGGCCAATCTTCTACCCGTCGTTTTTGAAAAGGACAACACTGCCACTGAATTCATTCCAACCTTGCTCAATTTCTGGGCTACTAACGTTGGTAGGCCTTTTGAGGTGAATATTCTTGATTTGCTTGGTCGTTTCACTGCGAATGCCTTCACTCAATATTCCAACGGGAAGAATGAAATTAGGAGAGAAAAGTATTTGATCTTCACTGAGACTCAGATGGACTTTATCTTCAATAAGATTCAAAGTAACTTGAGGAACACTCAAAAGCAGAGTAGTTTCTTCGGGATTGCTAGGATTTTGGTATATTGCATTACACAGGATAACTTCCAAGATTTCTATGTCAAACTAGATACCTTGTTAAAGTCTTTGGAAACATTTGTCCATCCTTCCAATAGTGGTCCTTGGTCCAAGCTTGTTGCCAGATTTTGTCACAGATTCATTACCAGATACCATAAGAGATATCATGAACAAGATGATGAAGATAGAGACGAACCTATTCCAGAGTTCCTCGAGCTTTCTGAGGACATCAACAAACAAATAATTGAAGCTTTCAGTGAAATTGTTTTGTTGGGTTCACAAGCCAAGAAGGATACAGAAGCAAATTATTATATTGGCGCTATCTGTTACCTTGCTGATTTGAAGGCACCAAATCAACATACAATCTTGGACAAGATTTTATTCGATCTTTATCAATGCTTGACTGATCAGTTTGTGAATTCAAGTCATCGTACTATTGTCGCTTTGAAGCAGTTCACAGAAGTTTCGAGATTCATGATTAATGACCCATTGTACAGAGCTCACATTACCAATCTGTTAACTTTATTGTTGAATAAGATCGGTAGCAATGACATCAACTTGAACAACTCTGTTTTCAACGTGTTTGTGACTATTGTTTCTTCATTGCAGTTGAAGGATTTGTCTAAGAAAGATGACTTCTTATCTTTTGAGTCTACCACTGGTAACTTCATCAATCAACATCTTTTTTTCCTTAGAGAGCACCCTGGTGAAAAATTCGTTTCTGATGAAAGGGATTTGAACGATGCATTTGTTGCCTCGACCAAGGCCTTCAGAGATATTATTCGTGTTTTTATCGAGAAGATTGTTGTCCTCTTAGAAGCTGATTTAAACGAACGTTTTATCTTCAAGATTACACAGACAATTCTCATTTTGACCGAGTCTTTGGGCCAAGATGAATTTGACTTCTACACAAAGACTATCAAGGAAAAGGTTCTTTCTGGTGATTTACCAAGTGTTGATGGTAACGAAGCTTTGATTGCTAACTTGGTTGCCTCTGTTGTCAAAAGGGATAACTCCAAGACAGTTGAATTTTTCAAAATTACTGAGAATTTGATCAGATTTGAACTTGAACAAGGTGCTGGTATGACTAGAAATATGACTTCCAAACTGTTACCTGGTGATTACAAGTTGGTTTTATATCTTACCGTTATCAGTGAAGTTTTAGCAGTTTCCAATGGCACCTTGTTGTCTGTTAAGACGGAACTTCTTAAACTCGTGCAAGATCTCTTCCGTGATGTAAAGAACCCAGCACTTGTTAGTTTATGTTCTTACATTGTCCACAAGACTTTGAAGAACTTGACAAATATTACATTGAAAGAAAACAGATTGTTCCAATCGGAACCAGCTGCTGACGACTTTGACTCTCGTTGGGGTGCTAGGCAGTTTGATAAAGCTCGTTTTGATGAGGAAAATTTGAAGTTTGAGTGGTTCCAGCCTGAAGATCCTGAAATTTGCTTTGCCATTGAATTGTTTGAAACTGTGGCTATTGAAGCTTTGTCAGGACTAGAAGAATCTACAAGACTCAATACAACAGAACTTGCTTTCACAGATGAAGTCTACAAGAACTTGTTGTACATTGGTAATGCTCTCTCAGGGGCCAGTATGTTGATAGATCCGGACTTCAATAACAATGATACAAACGACGAGGGTTTTAATAAGAATACACTTGAACAGAAGTTGGAAATCTTGAAGTCCTTGAGAAGCACTAAACAAGACGAGCAAGAATTGAACATTGATATCGAGGAGATCACGAAGAGAGATGAGGATATTTTATTCCAAACTCAATCTGATTCAGAAGGACATGATAGAGATGAGCTCAATGTCGAGAAAGCTGGTGAATTAAACCTTGATATCAGTGGTTTATCAGGGTCAGCTGATGCTACTGCCCCAGCTTCCAGAGCCCTATCTCCTACAAATCCTGATGAAAGTGACCTGACTTCTGTCATGAATTCAGCAATTGCATTCAGAGGCCTGAAGATTTACAACTGTAATTATTTCTTTGGAAAGACTGCCAATGAGAAGAGAGCTTCCTTCAACTATGGTCACATTCACTCTTTAAGATCTTTAGTTGGTCAAGGTCTCCACAAGATCTTCTTGTTCTTATGCACAAATCAGCCAGAAAACAGTATGTTATTCCAATCATTGTTGCAGGCTTTGAGAACCTATTTCTGTGATGTTGGTAAGGAATCGTCTTTTGACCTGGACGATCAATTATTCATTGATTACACTTTCTTGAAAAAGGTTCAAGCTATTGGTAATTACAACAAGCCATTCAGCAGAACGCTCCTTGGTGCCAGATTTGAGAAGTATCACAGACAGAGAGTGATTTTACATTCTACCAACAGATTCAAGACAAAGTTGGATCATATTTTGTTGAAGGACGTTGTTCTTCTTTCAACTTCGGCCTATAAAACTGTGTATCAACCTGCTCAAGTTGTCATGATTGAAACCATTAAGAAATTGATTGGGTCCTATGGTTTCGTTTTGTCTATTATTATCGAAGATCTTGAAAAGTTCATCACCACCAAAGATACCAAGAGAATTGAAGCCGCATTGAGAATCCTAAGACTGAAAAAATTCCACACGAAGATATTACAGGACTACAAGCATATGGAGAAAATCCTATTTGTATTAGACCAAGCTTTGAAGATTGATGATGATAAGGTTCATACTTTGGCTCAAAGCTGTTACAACGATTTTGCCGTTTCCACAAAGGTCCCTTCAGCTGTTGCTATTCTAGAATTGGGAGAGATTGACTCCGCCATCAGACCACCAGACAAGTGTATTGACTTGGAAATCAACACTGTCAGAGCGGCCAAGGATTTGAAGAGAAAAGAATATTTGGGTATTTTGAAGAGATTACAGAATTATGTTTTGCAACAAGAATTAACCAACGAACATTGGAAGATTTCCTTATTGCACGTCAAATTTTTGGCTTATCTTCAGAGTTATTATGAGATTGAAACAGATCCAGAAATTCTCCAATTGATCATGCAAAGATCTCAAACCCAACATCCTACTTTGTTGAAACTCTGTCTCAAGTCATTGGGTAAGATTTATGATAAAGTTGTCGACTTTGCTGCTTACGATTACGACTTGCACAATTCTTTCGATGTCAACTTTGTTAGAAAGGAGCAGTTGAGAATTGACACCAGAAATAAGTTCACTGAGACATACTACAAAGAGATGGAACAGTTTGAAGATCCTGAGTTCTTCATTGACAATTCACCATACAAGGGATTCTATATTTGGAGCAAGGAATTGTCGGTCATCAGTCCAGGAAGAGCAAATTTGAAGGATGTCTTGAATCAACATGATAAAGCTGCATTTGAATCTATTGGTAACTACTTCACTAAAGAATGGTTTATTTCCATCTTCAAGATACTTTCACAAGATAACGAGACAAAGGCTGTCTTTCAAGGTGCCAATGTTTCATTCATTACTTCAATCATTCAGTTGAGCAATGCTGGGTTTACTTCGATTGAATACAAAGATTTTGTCTCTTTGATTGATGCCTTATATGATAAGGAAGACAAGTCGACGGCTATTATCTCCACTGAAGTGATATGTGCTTTGCTTACAGCTACAAAGCACTCATCGGAAGAACAATGTAAGTTTAGAGACGATGCCATCAATAAGTTCTTCGAGGTTGTTTTGACAAAAGATTTGACACCAGATACTGCTAACGTTTGGCACATTATTTTCTGGTGGCAAACTTCGAAGATCGATTTCAGAAGAATTCCTGTTTTGAGAAATCAATTGAATGCTTTGACTGCCATTGATCTGAACTCTGACTTGGCTTTTGTCACTACAGCTCGTCTATCCTTTGCTACTGCCTATCTTGCCTCTCTCGGTAGAAGATATCATGGTTCCAAAAAACTATTCACCAGTCTTCCGTTGAATCACCCATATCAAATGGTTCGTCATAGTGTTGGTAGACTCATGGTTATGCTGACAAATATCCTTTCTGCTCATAATTTTGATTCTTGTGAGAAATTCTTGCAATTTGAAAATCAATCTGATTTGGGTGAAAGTCCTTATTATTTTGATGATGACACCATCGAGTTATTCGCTGATGTGTTTGAAGAGACTGAAGCTGCCAGGGTTAAAACCGAAGGTTTGAATGTTCAAGAAGTTCTTCATTCTGATTATTTCTACCGTGCTTCTACCATCATCGAATGGATGGATGGTTTGTTTATGAATCCTGTTGGTGCAGGATTGGCCAAGTTGATCAAGTCACATGTTGCTCCATTCCTTGTGAAGTTGGAGAATAATAGAGAGCTTTGTAAGTTGGGATCCTTGAAACCTTCATATCTCTACATTCACTTATCTTTAATATCATTTAAACCAAGAGACATACCTGAGATCTTGGATATGATCCATGAAGAGTATTCATCAATTCATCAACTTCAACTTCAATTATCGTTCATTGAAGAGTTCTTCTCCCATCAATTGCTACAGTTATCCTTTGAACAGAAGGTCTCTGTCTTGAACCGTGTCAATGCATTGTTATTCCATAGTTCTGTTGAAGTCAGAACTAAAGCATCAGACGTTCTCTCAGGTATCATTCATAATTCGAAAGATTTGAGTATCGTTGATAATTTTTTGAGTTCTTACAAGAAGACTTTGTCCAAATTCAAACCGAAGAAACAATTAACAACTGAAAAACTGATTAAACTTCATGGTTCCACTATTGGTATTGGCGCTTTGATTTCTGCTTTTCCTTATGCTTCTCCACCTCCTTCATGGATGCCAGAGCAAGTTTATACTTTGACTAAGGTTTCTTCTGTTCCAGGTTTAGTTGGGAAGTCAGCAAAGGATTTCTTGAGTAACTTCAAAAAATTGAGAGCTGACACATGGCATATTGACCGCGAGTCTTTCACTGAGGAACAACTAGAAGGGTTGGAAGGTGTTCTATGGAGAAGTTACTTCGCGTGAAGACTTAACCAACACAGTTACTGTATAATCAAGACATATAACACGAACTAATTGATCAAAAACAAAAAGTCTCTAACTACGAGTGAATTTGTCAAAACTCCGAATATTACATTACGAATTATAGAAATGCGGTGATTAGTGTACATATCTTGAGATAAACTATAAACTAGATGAATTTATCAGAGCCAATGTGTTGTTTGTTGTTCTGGTGCTTCTGGTTTTTGATTTGTCACAGAACTTTGGACTGGAGTTGCGGTTGGAGCTGGTGCTGGAGCTGGTTGAGCTGGCCCAGCCGTTTGTGAGGTATCTTTTCTGCGCACAATAAATGGTTTCATCAATTTCACGCCACTGTTCCAATCGTTGATTCTTGAGTCATTTGATGGTCCGCGGTCCTTTGTGTTTGATGCGTCTAGGTTTTTTAATTCCTCTTTGAAGAGCGGCGGGGTGTATTGATCAGGTTGTTGTCTGAGAAATGGGTCAGCTTCCAATGTTTTTGGTTTGGCAGCTTCAGCAGGTTTGTTTGGGTCTTCTTGATCATTTTGGTTCAACAATTTTTGCTTATTATCTTCATTCTTTTGTTGCAGTTGTTGTTTGTGTAAGGCCCAGTCAAAGATGTAGTCATATACGTAGTGTTCTTTGTTGAAAACATCTCTGAATAGTCTTCTTAAGTAGTTGTAATCTGGCTTATCTTCAAATCTCAACGATTTGGTGTAGTTCAAGTAATGTACAAATTCAGTAGGCAAGCCTCTCCCTAAAAGTTCTGAAGGAACAGTCATTTTCTTCTCCATGATTCTATCGTACTTCTGTCTTTTGGAAGCAGCCTTAAGACCTTGCCATGGTAATGACCCCTTGCAGAAGTAAATCAACACATAACCCAAACTTTCCAAATCATCTCTTCTGGATTGTTCAAGACCTAAATGTGTGTTGATACTGGCGTATCTGGCAGTACCAGTCAAATTTTTGTTTTCTCTGTATGGAATATGCAAGTGTGTTCTTGGGTCTCTGTACTTCTTTGCTAACCCAAAATCGATGACGTTAACTTGAGAACCTCTCTTACCGTTTCCCATCAAGAAGTTATCTGGCTTAATATCTCTGTGAATAAAATTTCTTGCGTGAATATATTCGATACGACACAACAATTGATCAGCCAACAGTAAGACAGTTTTCAAGCTGAACTTTCTGTTGCAATAGTTGAACAAATCTTCTAAGGATGGACCCAATAGATCGATGACCATAGCGTTGAAATCACCTTCTGTACCATACCATCTAACAAATGGGATACCGACACCACCACTTAAAGCTTTGTAAACTCTGGCTTCAAATTCAAGTTGTGGATGTCTGGTCATGACTGATTCTAACTTAATAGCAACTAATTCACCAGAGATTATATTTGTACCTAAGTAAATATCACCAAAGGAACCACTACCGATCTTGCGGCCAATACGGAACTTTCTTCCGACTCGCAAGTCCATCTTTGGATTGATTTCAGACATTTTGGCTTAAAAATGTATATATTTGTTGGTTCGATGATGGTTTGGAATTTGGTAGGATGTTGTATTATGTTGGCAGTGAAGCTCTGTATCTCTGATTAGATGGAGCTTTTTCTTAACAATAATATGAGGGTTCACAAAACCAACGAATTAAAAACAGGGATGCGTAAGTGAATTCTTTGACCCCGCGATTGGATTTTGATAGATTTGATACTCAAAAAGAAGAGAAAATAATGGATCTCTATCAACGTGTATGGTTCGATAGAAAAATTGGGATAATTTGTGAATGAACGGTCACTCGTTTAATGGAACCACTTACCTATGTGATCACCTGTCTCCTTACGGTTTTATCTTTTCAATTTTTGTGTTTTTTTCCTGCGAAAATTTGGCTTTGCTGGCGGCGAACGACCGGCCAAGAAAGTAAATAGGTCCGTCCTGCCACAAAAGGAAGCTAGAAATTGATTGTGCTACTAAATAGAGGCAACAACTTCAGCTGTTGGTTGTTAAATCATTGAAATAATTAAAAAGCTAAGAATGAAAACATTAAAAAAAAAGTTCAATTGAAATTTGGAATCAATGATGGGTGTTGCTCTGTTAATGTTGTTTGCGTAGTAACTCTCATTATCCGACCTTTGAGCACGTGGCAATCGTTAGCCCTCGGATTTATTAAAAGGGTTACCCGGCTGATCGAAACTCTTATATTTTTAAACGCGTGATTATCTACTTTTTGGCCAATCATTTTAACCCCAAACTGTGTGCATTTAATTGCAAACAATGAAATAGGAATTGACAATATTCTATGAATCATTTGTATATGGAATACACTATAAATTATCAAGAGTTTAGCATAACATCAAACGAACATGCCACTTGCAAACCAAATCTATGCTGGCTATTCTTTTTAGCTAGGCGTCTGATTCAGTGTGTTTAGTTTAATTCTACGCTCAAAAAATAGTTATCTATTCAAGATAAATATATATGTGTATTATCTTTATTGCCAACATTGCATTCAAAGGATTGGTGGTCCAATGAACTATTAAAAATTAACGTAATTATGAAAAGAATGTAAAAGTGGTTATAGTATCTGAAACAAAATTGAGTCCTATCATTGTAAATGAGCTCATTTGACTTGATGATATTTTTTTGTGTTGTAATCGACAATGGAAATCGAATATTGATATTGGTTATAAAATGGGGATCAAAAGCTTCAATTCCGAATGCAATCCTTATTTGATATCTAGTGATTATACCAATAACAAATCACAATTCAACAATCCAAACAGCTATAATAATGAACTCATTTGGTGATAGGCTTCAATAGGGACTTAACCTTAGCGACAAGCTTCTTGAAGAAAGACTTTTTTTCAACGTTGGCTTCTTCAGCGGTTTCAGCAGCGGTTTCAGTAGTTTCAGCGGCGACTTCAGTGGTAGCAGGTTCTTCAGTGGCAGCAGCAATTTCTTCAGTAGCTTCAGCGACTGGGGCTTCTTCAGTGGCAGCAGCGGTTTCTTCAACAGCAACTTGTTCAACAGGAGCTTCTTGGTTTTCTAATTGTTGGGACTTGACTTCTTCAGACATTGTGATAATATTATGTGATTAAGGGTTATGAAAAGAGGAGTATTCAGGCGGCAGGTTAGGCCATCGTGTACGCCGTTGGATTAATCTCAAGGAAAATCCTGGGAAGGCCTGGGCTTTTTATAATTTTTTTTAAAAAATATCTAGAAAATTTCCTGGGTCTATGCAAAGTTTGGATCTACACAAAGTGGTAGATTCACGATAGCGCCTTTCCTCATGGAACCCGTGCATAAGGCACAATCAACCTAGACGGATTATTTCCCATTTACGGAAATCTGAGAACATAATTCAGGGATTTGCTACCATAACAGATATTATAATCAAAAAAGCATTGGTGTATCATCTATGAAGATGCCAGACATTGTTTCCACAGCAATGGATCCTTGGTTGCCTGTTAAAATCCCTCTCCCTTATACTTCAGGGTTACTTTTGGTTCTTGAGGCGCGAGGGCTTTTGTTTTTTAGCTTTGTGATGTGCGGCGGCATGGATGCATCTGTAGCAATCTGTACGCGTACAATAGCTGGACTGGTTCTAAAATCCAATCAGAGTTTTCAGGAAGCTTAACTAAGGTTCAATTGTTATTATTTCAGTAACAAATGACTCACTCTATGATCTTGCATACTTTTTGATATTATTTAACCCCATCCATGGGCCATAAAATCAAAACATCCAGGCGAAGTTTTTGTATAAACGCTTTGCGAAAATTTGAAACATGATAAAAATATTTTGTTTTTGCCACATACTCGTCTGAAAGGTACAGACAGAATCGCCGATCATTCCGCGGACATTATGCATGTTTGAGGCTATAACCGGCGGAAATTTGGCTCTAGAAAGAATCACACGATATTGGCACTGATTTGGTTGCTTTGACAATTGAAGGTACAATAATAGATAAATTTATTAATAGTCAAAAGAGTGATTTCGGTGTGGAATGTTTCATTCTGGCGCTTGTTTCACTAGAATTGACAACTCTATTGAGTTCCTTTTTTATGGCTTGTGTGTATAAGTGGCGTCAGATTCTTTGCAAGTCGCGAGCTGCAGAATTATTATACCACTAGCTGCATTCAGATCGTTGAGCTACATGATGACAGGTCTATAGATTAGGGCTACGTCGAACTGCCCGAAATAAGTTCAAGTTCAAACCTATCTCAAAATTACAGTGTTTTCAATCTATGTTTTCGTCATATTGTTACCGCACTTGTTCTATTAATTAACTTCTTTCAGGATTTGATGATTTCAACCTTAGCTCTCTCCCAAATTTTGTTCATGACACCATCATCCACTAATTCAGTATTATCAGCATTGGCTCTTTGTATCTGAAGTTTAGCGTAAGTCCCACCATTTGGCCTTATGAAACTACCAGGATTAATCACCAAGACATTTTGAATGATCTTGGCACATGGTCCTAGAACAGAAGGTAAGATAAGAATATCTGGGATCGATTGTAATTCAGCAAGACCAAGGTATGGAACATTCAAAGGCTCTGTAGAAGGGAAAGGCGGGAAGAATCTTCTCTGTTGGATGATATGGTTCACGACTCTTTCGTATCTGTTGGTGTTAGAAGCAGCAGTGGTGACATCTTTACATTCTTTGAAAACATCCATGTTGGAAACACCGATTGAGATTTCATTGATCTGGAAGATTGAAGGATTAGAGAAGTTCTTCAAGTTCTTGAAGTTCTTAAGATTAGGATAAGCTGGTTGTGGATAAGCAGGAGATTTGGTAATAGCATCTTTGGGATCTGGAATGACAATGATTTCAACAGAAGAATTGATTTTCTTCAAAGCTCCAATGATAACTTTTTGGTAAATCTCATCAAGATTCTTACAAGGCTTGTACTCGTCTCCAAAATCACCATTAACAATGGCCTTGTGGTTGACATCCATAAATGGACCAAGTAATATAATAGCATTAGATTGATTCATAATCTCTTCTGTGGCTTTGGTGAAAACGTCAAAGTTCAACTCTGAGTTCTGTGTATAAGGACCTTTGAAAATCAAAATCTCAGTGTCATGCTCATGAACCAACTCGTCAACGTCTACAATAGTTGCACCAGGAGTAGGAGGATTCAAAATTTCCAAGACTTGGAAAGAATTACCAGTAGTATTTTTACCCTTAAGACAAACAATTTGACCAGGGAATAATTCATATTTGGTCATCTTGCTGAAATCCAATGGAATCCGTTTACCAAGACCTTGTAATCTTGATAGTTCCAAACAAAAAGAATCCTTGTTAAGCCCTTCCAAAACAGCAGGGTTATCACTGACAATTCTACCAACGGTATAGATTTCGTCTTGGGATTGAATGGCTGCATTACTCAATAAGATCTTGTACTCTGCAGAACAGAGCTCACTCAAGGTATCAATCTGATCATCCAACACATCTGCAGCTTCTAAAAGAGAAGAACGCATAGAACGGAAGTTGTATTTGGACTTTTCGAAGTTAACACTCAATTTGACATGTTCTATATGATCTGGAACGACATTCAAAGAACCGTTAAGAGATTCGATGACTGTACCTGCTGGTTTCAATGGTTGAGCTGAAGGGCTGTTGAGGGAAACTGATGATGGCTTCAAAGGTGTCTTGATCTCTTGTTTTAAAGGCGAGCTCCTATGCAGAATTGGTGACTCTATCTTGATTCTCTTTGAAGCGGGTGTTGCCAAATCAGATTCATAATTCGACGATGGTGAAGAACCAATGGACGACGGAGTAGTCCTGATCTTCCTAACTTTGATGCTGCTAGGAGTACGCGATGAACTCCTCTTGTCAAGCTTGTCCTGGATGTATTGCTGTAACTTATGGAAGTTGGCTAAGTTGAAGGCATCATCATTGCTGTTCTTGGTGGTGACAAAGGATTCCCAGTTAATGTACAATTCCTCTGTTGAAATGGAGAAAACCTTCTTTAGCTCTTCTAATTTTGGAACAAGATCTTCCGGGAGTTTAGGACCGAAGTATTTTTTGAGAACTTGGGACATCTTGGAGGGAAGTTTATAATTGCTGGAGAAAACCTTTGGTTTCAACCTTGAGTGAGGTCACATTCAATTAGAGTGAATCGACGCGTCGCTTTTTTAACTTTTGATCATTGACGCGCGCTGTTGGTGTGACGCGAGATTTACAAAACGCTTTATTGTGTTACGTAATATCTTAGTCAGCTATTAATTAGAGGGTTTCACTTTGTATATTCTTCTTGGAAATGATTCAAATCAAACCTACAATCTTTATATCCTATCATTTTCTAAAGACCATCAGTCTAGCTCTCAACAGGACGCTCGTTCTGCAGTGCATTGTGCACTGCTCTGCTCTGCTGGGCAGGGTTATCATTTATTGTGACAAAGGCGAAACTGGTTTAACCCCATGTGCGATGGATTCCAAAGTGACAGACCCTAACCCTGAAGTTTCTGGATTTGGTTTCAAAACAACGACATTGTCCTTTTTCATTTCTTTAACTTTGGGCTTCTTGGTTTTGACAATAATTTCCTTTGCTCCATTGATGTCTAATCCACCAACATTCTGAGGATCAAAGGACTTTTCACTCATTCCACCAGGTCTAATGCTTTTGGAGACGCCACGTGCACCAGATAGGACAGCATTAGCGTAAACGTCATCAGGCTTGTCAACATTGTTGAACATAACTCTGTTAGGTGTGAGCTTTCTCATGATAAAGTTGGACTCTTCAATCACACCAACAGTACTCATTTCAATAAGCTTACCTTGGATCTCATCTGGCTTGACGCCACGCTCAAGCAAAATGGAGACAAGACCAGTAATACTAGGTGAGCTCATTGAAGTACCACTCAAGACTAAAGGAATGTTGTGGTCGTCAATATTTAGGCTTTGCACTAAAACACCGCTGGCAAAAACATCAACACAGGCACCCCAGTTTGAGAAGCCTGCAATGTTGTCATTTCTATCGTCAATGGCACCAACAGTAATAGCCTTAGGTGAACTTGCTGGTGAAGTGATACAGGCATCTACATTGGCATTACCAGCGGCAACAACAACCACTAGTCCAGAGGCAACGGCCGCTTCAATGGCTTGGTTTAAGATGCTGTTTTTAACAGCACCAAGAGATAAGTTGGCAACACCCAAGACACCGTGTTTCTTTCTATGATTAACGGCAAACTCCAAAGCGGAGATCACAGTAGTTAAAGAGCCTTGACCAAGGTTATCTAAGGCCTTCACTTCAACTAAGGTCACATCTTTGGCAACACCAAAGGTTTTTGAACCAATGATCCCAGCAACGTGCGTACCGTGGCCATTCTTATCACCAGGACCCTCACTTGTGAAATCAGCACCAAGAATAGCTCTTCCTTCTAAATCAGGATGTTCTTTGTGGATACCAGTGTCAACAATATAGGCATAAACGCCCTTTCCTCTGTATGTAGGATCGTAGTAATAATTGACAGGTGTACTGTTGGTTGGGAGTTTAGCGTGTCTTGACAATCTTGCAAGGTGTCTTGGAGCATTGAATTGAGTTTCAAAATCATCGAATCCGTTAATATTAATTGTATAATCAGGCGCAATGTCAGCAACTAAGGGGTTGAGTTTCAATCTCTTTATTACATCCTTGGTGAAGTTACCAGAGAACCCTTCAAAATTACCAAAGGAGATGATCTTTTCAACAAACGGCCGGATGTGACTAGAAGCCTTCACGTTATCGTCGTTAGACAACAAGATGCTGAGAGTCGATGGTTTCTTCAATTGAACAAAGTAGCCTGCTTCTGTTAGCATCAATAATGACAACACGGAGGTTAACAAAACCTTGAGTCGCATTTTTGATGAAGATTCAAGGCGAAAAAAAAAGAGAAGTAGGTTTGTGAGAGTTTAATCAAAAAGATAGGTTCAGTGAATGGATATCTAGCAAATTTGAGCTGAAATTAAAGTAATGAGAAATATAGCAAGGGGTATTTTGTGATGTGTTTAAGGGTAGTTAGCTGTCTTTTTAATGTGATACTAGTTCCTTTGAGTGGTTATGCATCATCCAAATGATACAAGTTGATTATCGTTTGGAAATGACATTTGGCACTTTTGAGCTGGCCATCTTATTGTATACTATTTCCACGTATGCAATTGCTTGTGGAGTTTGTGACTCTCCTTTTGTGTCAACGATGCATGGATTTTGTTGTGGTTTAAACGGAGATGACCACAAAACTGAAAATGTAAACAAACAAAAATTTAAACTGGGTATACCATTTATCTGTTGTAATTGAAAACTTCGAAGTGAATCAAAGGCTGCATGTTATTCATCATTACAGATGGATGAATGTATTGTAACCTAATTTCCTCATCTCAAACAAACCTTGATCTGTGTGTAGTAGTAGGTACTGTGCGCAGCTTGTTTAATCTGCACATTTACATGAAAACATGGCACGTGATGTGCCTTAGGGCTTACATGAATCAATCAATTAGCCATTAGGGGCTATAATTTGGCTATAATATGATAAATTCTAATTCAAATGAAAATAATATTAAATTCAAAATTCCAAAAAACTAATAGACTAAACCAGTATAAAATTCTAATGCTGGTTGGCACGAGGATCTTTAATCCTATGAATTCTAACTAGATCATCATCTAAATCGGCGATCTGACCAATATCTTGAGGGGTAATGAAGATAGTTTGAGACCTTTGTTCTCTCGATAACTTTGTAAGCATCAATCTCATCCCAATCTTTCTATTAACTTGATCCATGAACACGTCAAATTCATCCAAAGCCTTAATTCTAGAACGCATTGGCTTCCACGTTGCCAATAAGAAGGCAATCTGGGAGAAGGACTTTTCACCACCAGAAAGCGAATCCACATTTCTTGCTTCTCTGTCATTTTTGGTTTTAACCGTCATACTCAACCTCGACTTGGTTGTGTCAAACGATAGCTTGCCACTGAAACCTCTGTGTTTTAGCGATTGAGCAAAATCGGTATCAGCGACTGTGAAAGTTGTGAATCTATTTGAAACAAAGATGTTGATCCTCTTCTCCAAAGCTTTAACAAAATCTTCCCTCAACAGTCTAATTTTATCGAATTGTTCCTGTGCGTAAACGCGTTCATCCTTAGCAGCTTTATACTCTTGAACAATGGTTTCTGGGTCCTTGTCTAATTCTTGCTGAGCAGCTTCTAAGTCTCTCTTCAAACGTTCAGTTCTGTTGCGTAAAAATTGTAAATCATTCGATTCGATACTGTTAGCTTCATCTTCCGTACAGTAATTAGCAGCATGTTCTGTCTGTTTTATGATCTTATCCTCAGTATCTATGATCGATTGATTCTTCGAAATTTTCTTTTGGTCTAGCAGAGCCAAAGTGGCATCAATTCTCTGGATCATATCAGCTGTGTTTTTGCCTTCATGATCAATATCAGCGATATAAGATTCGATTTGGGCCAAGGAACTCTTAATCTGTTTGGACTGAATATGGGATTTGTGGTATTCCTCACCGATCCTCTCCTTCTTAAGCTCGGTAGATTGATACTTTTCTTGTGCTGCTGGAATTTCGGTGAACCGACAGAAATCAATATCTTCCTTCAGAGCTCTGGCTTGGTTTTCATATTCCTCCAATTTACCATTACCTGTATCATCACTCAACTTTTTACCAATTTGATAGAGGTCCCTTTCCACATCTCTGAGTCTTTTATTGGCTCTTGAAGACTCTGATTGAAGCTGGGATTTCTGTTGGCTGTGTTTTTGGGCAATACCACGTAATTGTGAGTCCCAATGATCACGATCTTGAGCAATACGATTCCTGTTTTGTTGGAGGCCCGGAAGATCTTCTGATACATTTTTGACGACAATTTTGGGACGTTGGAATTTAGTAATATGGATGTTATCAATTCTGAAACCACCGTTAGCATTCATAGATGACTTTTGACCAGACTTACCATCGGCTGCAAAGGAAATAGCTTGTCTAACATTACGTGAGCCGGATTCAACTGCAGTTTGAGCATCGACTCTGTCTTTGATCAAAACTGTGGATTCAATGTGGCTCAAATCAATTAATGAGTATTTGACATCCTCGTTCTGGAACTCAAGCACGTCAAGAACCGTAAGGAATTGTCTATCAGGTAAACCGTGTGAATAATCGAATCTTTCAAATCTCCTGGAAACGACTGGGGCGTTACAGTTACATTTGTCAGCCATTCTCCTCAAGGTTTGTAAATCTTCGTAATTTTGAACAATGAAAGTGTTGAGACCAACACCTATTGTGACATCAATGAAATTAGCCCATTCCTTGTGTTCTGGCTTGATACTAACGTATCTACCAAGCGGACCGATTGGTGGATTTCTGAACTGATTTCTGTTTTCTGTCATCATCTTCACTAATTGTCGATAGTTCTCTGGGTAGTTGAAAAGTGGGTCGGAGTTGTTCTGGTTTTTCCTGATATCAGAGATGTAGTTATCAGCCTGTCGGAGTTCCTCATTCAATTCCTGGACCCTAGCTTGTATTTCGCTTCTCTCCCTTTCCTGGAAAGTATTGATTTCCATGCTTTGGTTTTGAATTTCTGACAAATTCTTTTCTATTTCAATTTTTCTTTGCTCTAATTGTGTCAATTGTGCTTCTAGCACTTCTCGGGAACCACCTTGAACCTTGTTGATTTTTTCAGTTTCAACCCGGATGTCGTTTTCAATTCTTGACATTTGAGCTTCTAGTTTCTTCAGCTTGTCATTGGCTTTCTCAAGTTCGTTTTTGGAAGCTTCTGAGATAGCAAGAATCTTCTCACCTTGTTTTCTATTTTCTTCGTGAGTATTTTTGGCATCTTCTAGGTCATTCTGGATAATCGTACGTTGTCTCTTTGCTTCAACTTTCTTTGCTTCAATTTCTTTCAGCTTTTCTTGATTGTCATCAAGGTCCGAAAGCAGTTGTTTCTTGTGTCTTTCATATCCGGTAATCTTTTGTCTGAGCTCTTGAATATGACACTTGAGATGATCAGCTTCAACCCAGGCGTATTTACCAGTTGTACGGCGGATTTCAGCTGTGATGACTTCAGAAGAGTTTAGCCTCTGGTGGAGGGCACCGGCTGCTTGTTCCTTCTTCCTCAAGCCATGAAGGGTTTCCTTCATTGTGATCAACTTAAAGTTCAAGTCAACAAGCTCATCCTTAGAACTCTTGAAATTTTCAACAATTTCCTTCATCTGAGTCCCATTCATGAAGTGCTGGAACTTTTGGTCATCTGAACTGGCAGTTAAAAAGGATCTGGCAGCATCTTGCGAAAGGAAAGCCATAGGATTACCCACTGCAATGTTGAAATTATCCAAGATCTTTTCTAGATCAGCTTTCTTGGTAGAGACCTTCTTCCCAGATTCAGATTTAATGATATAAGGCGAAGCGCTGTTGTCTCTTTTAATGGTTCTTTCAATGATGATTTCCTTTCCGTACCTGCCTTGATCAAAAGCCTCATCGCCATCATTGGCCAACACAACCGTGATAGTGGAAGAATTGGTACCTTCTTTAATTAAACTCTTTAAGTTGGAACCTCTGTTGGTATCTGTAGCCTTGGCACCCAAACAAACACATATAGCAGTCAAAATGGCACTCTTACCACTACCGTTGTGGCCAATAATAAAGTTCAAACGGGGACCTAAATCAAGTTGAAAATTGGCATGTGACATGAAGTTTCTTAAAGAAACTCTTTTAATGTAACCAGCATATCTTTCTTGTCCACCCGCTATTCTTTGGGACATTAACTGAGTTTGTCTTACCTCTTCTCTGTTGATGCGTAATCTGATCCTTTTGGCTTGCCTTTCTTCGTTCTTTATTGGCTGGGTCAACATGTTTTCAACATCTATCATTTCTTCTTCGTTCGCCTCTGCATTGGACCCTGACTCTGGGTCCGACTCTTCGACTGAATCTTTATGTGGTCTTTTTCTTGATCCATCTCCATCTGAATATTCCTCTACAGTCATTTCGAAAATGGTCTCTTCTTATTCTGAGACCAAGTTAGTGGCGTCTAATTCCTATTTGCCTTTTTAGCGCCACTGATTTTTGTTTGGATTTCTACGGGTTTTTCCTACTTTACGCGTCCGTTGTTTGTTGATAAATCCCAGCGCGTGGGGCTGGAGAAAGGCTCATCTCTTTTTTTATGAAATCCTGTTTGATTGAAAATCTACATATTTTCACAAAATGCCCAGCAAAATGCCACATCGGGTAATTGGTTTTGCGCAATTCCACCTCGCTTTATTTTCGTTTTCACTGTTTGCGACGCGTAAAATAAGCTAGATATGAAAGGTTGCGTATCAGCAAACTGTGGTGAAGATGTGGTAAAGGTCTGTCTGTCAGAGTTTGACAAACTTCAATTGTAGCAAGATTCATAGGCCTTCCCTCCACACAATGCCCGAATTTGTAAATTATGACATCACCCCTTATCTTCAACTGATTGACGAACACTTCCCCCTTCAAATCAACATCAACAATAATCAAATCATCAAAAGATGTATACATATCAACGCGACAGATACAGAACTTCAGGACTCGAATTACAAGGATTTCATAGAATTGATTGATAGCAATATCGGGACATACTATAAAAAGATCGACGGGCCTAACTGGAAAGAGGATAAACTGGAGGAAATGAAGCATGATAAGCTGGTATACATTTCCTATTATTCGGGTGAAGTTTTGATTGGTTTCTTGTCATTTGTCCTAACTTTTGACGAATATGAACTCAGCAAAATCTTCTATCTTTATGAGATTCACATTCTTTCCAAATTTCAAAATGCTGGTCTTGGTGGTAAGTTGATTAATGCTTTTCATTCATTGATTGGTCCTCCTAGTGATAATATCATGATTGATAAGATAGAAATTTTCAAATTGACTGTATTCAGTGATAATGAAGTGGCTATTAACTGGTACAGAAAACTGGGCTATGAACTGTCTGCTGAATCGCCTGTTGATAGACCCTTGAGAAATGGCAAAGTCATCAAACCGGACTATTACATAATGGTCAAGTACACCTCAAGCTTAATGATCAGAAGGTAATTTCAAAGTCATTATTATTTCTGAATCTTTCTATCAAAATAAAACATCTGTATTCTATGTACATACTTCTAACGTAATTTTACCTGATAAATATAAATACAGACCCAGAAGCTCCATTATCTTACTTTGAATAATAAAGGATAGGGCATAACAAATTCCGACAGTGATTCGCCACCTCGGGTGGATACTAGTTTTCCCAAAATCATCGAATAATTTTCAGAAGCAGTAACCCCTGTCTAAGTTCGGACCTCCAGAAGGCCTGTCTAAGTTCGGAAAGTAAAAACCTAATTAGGCATCCATCCGAGAATTATTTTCATGCGCATGATTTTGTGCCTGCTTTTCCTGATCTTGCATTCACAGAACTTTGTGCCATTCTTGCATGAATAAAGCGCGGAAGCCTAAGCACATATTATAAGTTGTTACAGTTGAATAAATTATAGATCTTCTTGGTTCTGTAGAAGAAAAAAGATATTCTAAAATGGTTCAAAATTTAGTCTTGAGACAAAAGATGCTTTCAGCTTGCGACATGAATATAATCTTCAAAGCGTGGCCACAGGACTACATCAAAGTGACAACTTGATGGGGACTGGTCTGAGTTCTTCACCAAGCTGTATAATCAAATCTGTGCTACTACTAAATTCAAGAAATAGTACATACAACCTTGTCAAAAAAAAACAAGATTCTAAGATTAAATATTCCCGCGAATATCTTGTGTGGAGTTAAGGACCCAAATGACACAAGAGCAAGGCTTAAGAAGTTTTTTAAGACGTTAGATCTCGCATTTTTCATTGGTTTTACGGTACTTACGCAATGGAATTAGCAACAGCGCTATTGTTTTAGCAATGATAATATAGCAAGCACCGTCGTGCCTTTTGTTCAAAGGTCATCTTATCTCAACTTGCTTGTATCCTTGTACAGAGCGATCGACAGGTTGATTGACGTGCCCAACTAACGCATCTTGATCTGTGAATTGATTGGCAAACTGCCGATTTGCTAGACCAACCTGAGGCAGCCTTCATTTGGTGCTATTATGTCTTCTCTTTCATTATTATGGAATTAACAATGTATTACTAAAGACGTTCGATAGATATATATATGAACAACTGGGGATCGATTTACAAATATAAAAAAGGCCCTTCTAAATCCCTGAAAAACTACCTGAAAGAGAACTAACGCATAAACCAACCTTGCAATTAGAAAAACAAAACAAGAAACAAAAAACAAAAAACAAAAACAAAAACAAAAACAAAAACTCCATGAACCTTTCATCATATTAATACAAAAAAAGAATGACATCTCTAACATTAGATGTAATAAGGACCACCACTGAAATTGTTGTAATAAGAAATAGTTTGCTCCTTCGTAGCAGGATGTGTTGGCGGTTGTAAGATCTGTCCATTCGGGAGACGTATTGGCTGCTGCTGCTGCTGCTGCGATTGTGGTGGTAACTGTTGAAGTTGTAGTTGTTGTTGCGGTGGTTGGTATTGCTCCGTAGGACGAATATGATGGTGGTCTGTGACGTTGTTCACGAGGGAGACTGGAGTTCCACTGTTTGTTAAAGGTGGTAAAGAAGCAGGTCTGTCTTCTGCAGAAGATGGATTCAAGTTAGAAATTGATGGTAAGGCATTATCTTCTGTTGGTGTCACAAAGTTGGAGTAATTGTCTTGTTCAGCTTGCAGATAATTGTTGTTGCTGTTGTTGTCTCTCGTTGAAATAGGATGTGTCAAGGTCCTCTGTAGCAAATCCCCTTGTTCTTGTGTCACAGCAGTTGCATCCTGGTTCTGCTGGTTGTCATTGGTACTACTAACGTTGTTGGTTGCCTCGAGAGGTAAACGACCAGCGCTTTTTACGTCTCGCGCGTGCAACTTTCTATGTCTTATCATATTTGAGCGAACACTGAACAATTTGTGGCAATCTTCCCAGTCACATTCGAATGGCTTCTCCCCAGTATGAGAGTACTTATGCGTCTGTAGCGAGCTTGGTCTCTTGAACTGCTTACCACATGTATTACAGCGGTTTCTGGCGGCAGTCTCTCTAGACATCCCCAAAAATGAGCCTGTCTTCTTTCTTGAAGACGCCGACTTAGAAGAAGGGGAGGAGGAGGTGATCTGGGTGTTCTCTGTTGGATAGGTGGCGCTTCTCTGTAGATGATGAGGATGGTGTTTGTAGGAAGAAAAGCCTCTTTGATCAGGGTTCAGAGCACCTGGGAAAGGCATCAGGTCTTCTGCAGCCTGGTTTCTAGCTTGGATCATCCGGTTGAAGTTGGAAAATTGGGCACTATTCTGGAAAGATTTTATAGAGTTTGAAATTGGAACTGGAGCTATAGGTTGTGGATAATCCTGGATGTGTGTTTGGCTGGAGCTCTGGCCTGAGTTCTGGTACGACAAAGTTGGCGTTGGAGGGTTCTGGTGTACTTGTTGATGTTGATGTTGATGTTCGTTGTGCATCGACTGTGGAACCGAAGTAGGGCCTCTTTGGGCATCAAAGGTGAACTTTTTATCCTCTTCAAATGGAGAAGGCTGGAAAGCACCAGGCATTCCAGCTGGGTTTGAAGTAGATGAAGACACACTGTTGTTCCCGTCAAGACCGTAGTAGCCACTCTGAGAAGGAGCTGGTGGATGAGAAGGCATAGAGAACGAGTTGTTAGAAGACAACGGTGGCTGAGGAGCAGAAGTGGTGTAGTTGGTGAAGCTTCCAACACTGCTTGGGTTCGAATGGTAGAACACCTGGCCTTGTGGACCTGATGGATACCCTTGCACCATCTGAGGAAGCGGTTGGCCCATAGGCGTCATTTCCAGAGGAGTCGAAGGAGACGACACTGAGCCGGGGAGAGACCCGGATTGAAAGTAGTTTGGATGTTGGAAAGCCACTGGGCCTGGTGGTGCTTGCAAAGTTGGCATAAATTGGAAGTTTGGTGGTAGCTGTTGTGGATGTGGAGGAGTTAGTTGTTTCTGCTGTTGTTGATTCTGATAAGCGCCCTGTTGGTGTATCAAGCTACGCCCATTGGTTGGATGTAGATAGCTGGCATCTTGAGACTTTGGTGACAGCATTGTCTGTAGCTTCTTCTTCTCTTCTTCTTACGCTTCGTCTATTGCTTCTTCGGTCTCTCTTTCTTCTTGAGTCTTGTTGGTGATGAGCACTGGAGGAGTCGCTGGAATGAACAGTTGATCAAAGACGTGTACGTTTGTCGAAAATGGACTGCTGCTCTCGCTGCTCTTTGTTCGTTCGTTCGGCTGTTTGATTGTTGTGTATCGTCGTCAAGGATATACGTTGATGTGCTGCGTTCTCCGGAAAATGAAGAGATGTGTCTGTCCGTAGGATCAGGATATTCGATTATATTTGTAAGAAGAGTTGGGAAGCTCTTATGAGGTGCTTGCTTCTTAAAGAAGAACCACAATCAGCTTCAATGATTCATGCCGAGCGCTCAAACGAAGGTACCTTTCCGTGCAGATGCCATTCAAGTGAATGGCATCAACTGTAAAACTTATGTATCTTCGTACCTAATCCAACAAACTCCCGTGCGAAAAATCTTAAAAGAGACAGCAAGCTAGTGGCATTGAATACGAATTCGACTCATATACATCGACAAAATTACTCCGAAGACGGCATCACAATTACTACTTTGAGACCGGGCAGGTAAAAAAGGGGAGTTTTTTAACTCAGAGTTCTCTTTTTTTTTAATCAATATTGTTGATGCCAGTTTGGGTCGATCAACTCTCAAAAGTATGTTTTTGTTCCGCCGGGAAATGTCGCTTGTTTTTGTGAAAAATGTGTGTGTTCCTGAAAATCTCGGACATGAGAACATTAGCAAGAATATGCATTAAAACGCTCCTTAAATTGCGTCAACCGTTTTTACCCATCAGTCATGTGTGGACATGTACCATTTATTGTTTTTTTCTGTTGTCTGGCAAATTTCATTTGAAACTTCAGTTCTTTTTTTTGATTTCTGTTGGAAACGTTGAAAGCTTTCTCTGGTGCTTATGACCAAAAAAGTATAATCATATTGACGTTCATCCCACGCAATCAGAACTTTTTTTTCATTTCTCAAAATATAAAACATATTTAACCGAAAGTAAAAAAGAATTCCTCTTCTTTGCACACTTACACTTACTCAAATGAGGCCCCTCTAAAAACTCCATCCGACGGCAGAAAGGCACAGTCCAAAGAGACCACTTTTTCATGGTTTTGGGCCAAATCCTCCCCTGTGAAATTCGGGATAGAGTTCAGAAATCCGGCTCATCACGAGTGCCAGGATGGCAACAATCGTCATTGATGCGCAGGAGTTTATGCGGCGCTTAAATCCAATTGATCTGAAGTCTTATTTTGCAGATTCCTTCATTCAACTGGAAATTTGCCGACGGATGAAAAAAGCAGCTTCTCGGGTGACTTTTTTTTTGAGGTTTTAAAGTAGCCTCAGGTAAACTATTCCAATAAAGCTTTTATTTAAAAGAATATATCCTTCAGAACTTCTTTAACTTATAACACTCAGTGGTTGAACATAAATTAGTTTTTTGAAGTGCTTTGTGCCTCTTGTCTTTTTTCAATTAGAAATGGATAAGATATGGTTCTATTTGGAACGCTGATCAATTATATTACATTCAAGAGCATATATACTACTGTATTTTTGAATCGTTATTCCCTATTTGGAAAATATGCTTCAAATTAGAATCTAAATTATGTCGGTGCTTTGAAATCCATTAATCCTTGTCTTCTTGATCCAACGGTTTGTTTAATATTCTGAACTAGGCTGTATGTAGATCTTGGCGATTCATAATTTCGTCGTCCGAGAGGTACTATACAGATACTTATGGACAAGTACCAAATACATGTGCAAGCCGTAGTGTATTTTTATAAGAAGAGTTCGAGTGAAAAATCAAAGATATTTTAGCCTTTCGAACACGAACAAATATCGAATTGACTTGTTCAACGTTGAGAGTTTCAAAAGCTATTTTAAATTGTTAAATTGAAAAGAAAATGGGACCCGAGGGTGCCTTTGCGCCCAACCATGAGGGTGGAATTGAATCTTGAATCGTTTTGATCCAGAGGTTTGATCAGATTCTGGAGTGGTCACTATCAACTATCGAGGCAGCAGGCTTCGTCTCGGATGTCTGAAAAGAATAAGAAGAGCACTAGATTTGCGCAACGCGTTCTGTGGTTTACATGTGGCCAATTCTGTTTCTTGTGCGAGATCTTGGGAAAAAAAATTGTTGGACTTTCCGAAAGTTGACAACTTGACTGCTTGTCCTTGATTTGTGTTTTTTTTCTTACAGTTTACTGCGCACACCCGAACGATTTATCCGGTGGAATATTGTGCCTTAAAAGCCTTGGGGTAAAAAGTCTTATAAATTCTTGGGTCTTTATGCACTCGCATAAAAAGCTTTTTTTTTGTTTTTTTAGAAAGAAATTGTTTTATATTTATGATCCCATAAACTTACTGGTAGGTTCAGTGAAACAATTTGTTGAAAGGTCGAATTAATGAAATTTTCTTTTTTTTTGCTTTGGACAAAATTGTGCATGAACTCTGGGTGCCCGTCAGAAGTTCAGGACTCGGGTCGTAGTTGGCAAGCGTCAGCAATCTTGCATGTCCAAGACACTTCAAAAAAAATTAGATTCGGTGGGAATGTGGCCGATCTTTTCCTATTGCTCCCTACGCGCATATTTTAACATATCAACCTTTGTATAGACCTCATTTCACAATTTCAGTGTTCTGATTGACTGTTGTTGACTTGAATACCGAACGAACGATGGTCCTCCAAGGTACAAGAAAATTAATACAATTTTTTACAAGGAAAACTGGAATATCTTAATTTGGTTTGAAATGGCCTTAGCAGAAGGCACATTTTTTCTGCATTTTAGATTCGATGAGATTTGAGATCGTCCTGGTGTACAAAATGATCCGATCCAATCAGAAAAATTGTTACAAAGTGGATCCATCTTAAACCTCCCCGCCGGTGTCACCGGTTCATTCACTCGGCCGGCTTAAAAAACGGGTAACACGAGGTGGTCATGAACGAGAAACGTTTCTTGAGATGTTGGGTACTGGTAGAGTTCACAGCTGGGGTCCTGGGACTCTAAGTCTACGGCAAAAGATTTTTAGAACCGTTGACACAACTTTTTCTAAGATTAAAACTGTAAGATGTAGCGTGATTTGGACGCATGATTGATGTCTGTTTCCAATGGATCGACATTAAATTCTAAATTCTATGCGAACTCCGGCCAAACCCCTTTGATTTACAATGTAATTTTGGAGGATCTTCATGCAACTAATTTCGAACTGATAACTTGATCTAACCGACGGCGAATCTTTACTACTGGAAGAAACCAATCAGAATAAACAGTCTAAAGTATTGTCGACTGGTTTTGAAGTACATAGATGAAATTACACCGACCTTGAACAATCTATATAATTTGCCATATTAATGTGTGTTATATTATGGTTTAAACTTGTTATCGCCTGCGCGGAAGACGTTGGATTTGTATCGTATCAAAAGGAGTCTACAAACAATAATTGAAATTTCATACAATTATGATCCAACAAACCCTTGGTAGCTCGCGATTTTGGTGAACCGGTGCAAACGATCAAAAGAGCAAGAAAGAAAATACTGCACAAGTTAATGTTTTTTAAATTAGTTATTGTAAAATGAATTTCAAGCCTTAGCACAGTAAACCTCATATTATATGCGGAGACTGTTGGGTATACCATACCAGATTTATCAATTATCAATTTATTCTCGGGTTTTATGTACCAACCAACGACTAAAGCTGTAAGACAATATTTATTTTAATTAAATTAATGTCAACTGATTCTTGAAAAGAGCCGAAGTCTTTTTTTTTTCAATCATTATATATAGGTATTTATTAGATTAAATTTCATCATAGAGTCTATTTGTTTTTTATAATTAGGTGCAATTAATAATTATTTTCTTAAAAGTTTAAATGAATATAACCAATATTTGTAGTGTAGATTTAAATAAATAAGATTACCTAGGTCTTATTTAATATAAAAAACTCATACAACGACATAACTGCATTTTCATATAACAAATGTAAATTAAAAAAAAAACTCAAACAAACCCTCATTTATTCCCACGTGATCAGTTCGAGGGTTAAAATTTCTATCGATTGGCTTAGCCCACACAGATGGGTTGCGGGATTTGGAGTGGGATTTGAATTTCCAAACCCCGACCTTTTTTAATCCCGGTGCCCCACAGTGCACCGTACGCTATGTAAACTTTGAAAAAAAAACGCAGATGGAACTTTTTCAAACCCCGTTTTGCATTTGATGGATCTATGATAAGGTAGTTTGATAAAACGGCTTTGAATGCGTCACTTATTGCTTTTTTTTCTTTTTCTGACATTATAAAGAGTCCTTGATTTTATTTATCCAAAGAAAACTAGATAGCTATCAAGGTTAAAGAGTCTCAAAACTCCCCATCGTTCATTTATTTATTTCCCATTATCATTTTCTCATAGTTTATCGGTAAACTCGGAGGCTTTGGCCAATAATATTTCACCTACTCAATTCGTTTTTGATCAATCTGTAATGCCCACAAAATCCATAGAAATGGAGACATCAATATCATCGTCATCAATAAGCTCTACCCTGAATAACGACAGAGAGGCATTGCCACGTACCATCGACCAGCGAGAGATCCCATCAATAAGAACAGCAAGAGCAACAACAACAACAACAATAAGAACATCTACACCATCATCTTTATACAACCAACTGGTTCAAAGGATCAATTCTTTGATAACAGGGTTTCAGATCAAATGGTTCATTATCTGTATGGGAACAGGCATAACTTCTTCCATTCTCTATGCGTTTCCCTATCATCATCGTTGGTTACAAATTCTAGGATTGATATCCTTTGGCCTTTGTTCGGTGTTGTTACTGATACTACTGGTGCTTTTTGGCTTGCATTTGATCCAGTTGAAATCAGAAGAGAGGATGGAGATCTTGTACGATCTTGATAAAAACGTATACCTTGGAGCGTTTGCCATGGCTGTTTGTTCTTGGAGTTCTATGTTTTACCTCATTACGGAAGACCGTTGCATTGTCTTTGTGTGGTTTTTATATTGGATCAACGTTGCTCTCAGTCTTTTCACTGCGTGCATGATTGTTATTTGTATTCTGCATAAATCCAGATTGGCTCCTCATGAAATCACGCCGACTTTGTTATTACCTATTGTCACTGTTATGGTTGTTTCTTCATTTGGACAGAACGTTTACCCTCATTTACCAGATAATTTGAAATTCACGTCGGTGATTTTCTCCTTTTTACTTTGGTGTTTAGCGGTGACACTTTCGTTTATCTTTACCACGGTGTATTTCTACAGATTGTTGGTCCATAAGTTACCTGGCAAAAACGCTATTTTCTCTTCATTTATTGCCTTGGGGTTCTTGGGCCAAGGAGCTTTCAGTATCCAGCTGTTTGGCCAGAACTATCAGGATTATCTATTGTTGATAAATGCTGGTGAAGCAGCTTCTTCACAGACTGCTGTCATTGAAGGGTTGATTTTCCGTTATTTAGGTCTCATCGCAGGTTTATTTCTTCAATCTTTTGGGTTTTACATTACAATCTTTGCAATTGCCGGTGTTCTCACCCATTACCCTGTTAAAATTTCCTTTGCTTGGTGGGCGATTACTTTCCCCTGTGGGACGATGTGCCTTGGAGCCAATCAAACTTACAAGTTGACCGGTTGGGAATATTCTCGAATCATCAGTGTTATCTACGCTGGGATGTTATTCTCTGCTGTTGCTATTAACTTGGTTGTTCCTACGTGGAGATATATCAAAAGTGTTCTGAGAACTGGAGAATTGTGAGCGGCTAATTGAAAATATCTACGGATAAAATATAAAACGAATAAAATAATTTTGCATATCAGACTCAAGCATTAAAGTATCAGTAATGCATTAAAGTAGTAGTAGCATATATATATACATCAGTTATATCCTGGATCTAAAATTCAACGTAAAGTGACAAGTTCTTCAGCAGAGGTTGGATGGATGGCAACACAGCTGTCAAAATCAGCCTTAGTGGCGCCCATCTTAATGGCAACGCCGAAACCTTGCAAAATCTCAGCAGAGGAGTCACCAACCAAATGCAAACCAACAACTTTTTCATTTGCACCTTGGGTGATCAACTTGTAAGACACTGGAGACTTTTCAGTGAGCATGGCGTAGTACATAGGGGTGAACTTGGCGTTGTAAACCTTGATATCGTCCTTGCCGTACTTCTTAACAGCGTCGGCTTCAGAAAGACCAATGGAACCGGATTCTGGGTGGGAGAACACGACAGAAGGAACGTTTTCGTAGTCTTGCTTCTGGTCCTTGTAGATTTCTGGACCAAACAATCTGTTGGAGAGCTTTCTACCAGCGGCAATGGCAACTGGGGTTAATTCCACACCACCAACAACGTCACCCAAGGAGTAAATGTTCTCCTTCGTGGTGTTTTGGTACTCGTCAACGACGATTTGGTCATGGGAGTTGACCTCTACACCAACGTTTTCCAAGCCTAGACCAAGGAAGGATCTTCTACCAACGGTCCAGATGACCT
This sequence comes from Waltiozyma xylosica, assembly GCA_030581495.1. Taxonomy (NCBI): domain Eukaryota; kingdom Fungi; phylum Ascomycota; class Saccharomycetes; order Phaffomycetales; family Wickerhamomycetaceae; genus Waltiozyma; species Waltiozyma xylosica. The sequence continues at coordinate 50,422 of JAKTTJ010000028.1, read as the reverse complement.
CGTCAACAACGATGGATTTCCCAGTGTCAAGATCAACTTGCTTGCTGCCGTCCTCCAACTTGGTGACCTTGGTGACGTTGGAAGTTTTGTGAACATTGACACCTGTCTTAACGTAGTGGTCGGTGATTGTGTGTTGGATGGATTCGTCAAACTTTCTTAGTACTGTTTCACCTCTGATGATCAAATGGGTCTCTGTGTTCAAACCGTGGAAAAACCCAGCAAATTCGATACCGATGTAACCAGCACCGACAATGGCAACTCTCTTTGGTTGAGTGGCAATCTTGAAAAACCCATCAGAGTCCATGATGTGTTCAGCCCCTTCAATGGCTGGTGGGATTGGCTTACCACCGGTGGCAACAAGAACCTTATCAGCAGTGAAAGTCTCGCTGGATCCATCCTTCTTAGCAACGTTGATAGAACCGTCCTTGTTGAAAGAGGCCCAACCGTATAAAAGCTCAACACCTTCCTTAGCAAGGTTTCTCTCATAGATACCGTTCAATCTTGCAACGTAAGCATCTCTCTTAGGCTTGAAGTACTCCCAGTTGAAAGTCTTAGCCAAGGCTGGATCAACATCAAACCCGTATTCTTTGGCTTCTTTGATTCTAGAAGCCATATCAGAAGCATACCACATGACCTTTTTAGGAACACAACCAACATTGACACAAGTACCACCAATATCTTTACCTTCGATTAAAAGGGTCTTAGCGCCATAAGAGGCGGCACGTCTGGAACTGGCAACACCACCAGAACCACCACCAATCACAAGGTAGTCATAATGTTTAGCTGGAATTGGGGCCATTTTCGATAATTGTCTAATAAATTGTTTGATCATAAACTAGAGGAGATTTTTTCTTAAAAAAAACGATGGACTGGTGGGTTGTATGGTTGGTTGACAATCATAGGTTTTTGTTGCTATTTGGAAATCGTTGCGGCTATAGGTTGTCGATGTGCCTAATGCTGTGAAGATTACAAATCGTATCTGTGGCGGGCGCATTTCGCGCACAAATATTTGTGGCTGTCGGCTGTTTGTTATAGAGAGCATATCCGTACTTCTAGCTACCTAAATTACTCGTTTAAATTACGGGCAAAAAAAGAGTCTTCCAATAGACATACTTAGATCATCAAATCATGAGCACATTAAACATTGCTATACCTGAACAGTCACACATTCTTCAGACTTTTCAAGAACCGTATAGTCGAGCCACCTAACGATAGGATAACAACTGCAAATAATATTCCAGCATAAATGGTGCATATCACTCTTTCAAATTCCCAACCTGTGACATAATAAGTGGCACAAGTCCCCAAGGACATCGTCCCACAAGGGTAAGTTATGCTCCACCATCCAAAATTCAATTTGTGCGGTTTATGAATGGTAAGAAAAGCAAATGCAAGGATAGTAAGATAGAACCCAAACGCCTGAAGAAACAAACCCACAAGTAGACCAATGTTTTTGAAGATCAGACCAGTAAACATAATGCTCTGTTCACTGTGGTATTCAGTTGGATTGCTGATAAGAAGGTAATTCTGGTAGTATAGTCCAAACATTTGGATACAGTGCGAGCCTTGTCCAAGAAACCCAATAGGGATAAACGCTGTGAACACTGCGTTTCCATGAGGAATTTTGTAAACCATACACCTAAAAAAATACACAACCGTTATCATAAAGCACAGTATTACACCAATAGACCATAGAAAGAGACTAAAGATCAAACAAGTCAGTTTAAGACGGAATGGCGCGTGTAAATAGATGTTGTGTCCCATTGAAGAAGTAACCATCAAAGTGACAACGGGTAGTAGCACAGTAGGTGTGAATTCTTCTGGCTTGAGCCTTGACTTTTGAACGATGCAAAGTAACAGCACCACAACAGAAAACAGAGCCCATGAAATACAACACCACCATAGAACGAACACAAAGTCAATACAGCGATCCTTAGTGAGAAAATAGAACATATTACACCAACAGGTTATACCAATTCCCATCGACCCAAGGAAGACATTTCTCTCTAGATCGAAAAGGAAATCAACAAGCGTATTCTCCCTTCGAAGATTTCGCAAATGGAGACCGAAGAGTATCAAAAGAGATAGCAGTATAATAGAATCCAACCCGAACACAACAATCCCAGTGACTCGTAACCAAGCATGATAATAGGGGAAGTTATAAAGGATAGTGGAAGCAACACCAAGACCCATAGTGACGATGAACCATCTTGGATGGAATCCTAGGATTAGATTTTCATTTAGATATGAAATGCAGACGTGAGGAACGGTTGAATTTAATCTGGTTCTAATATTCGAAGAATTAATCCCGGGACTCGAGTTTAAACAATGCTCTGTTTCTGTGAGAGAGGTGTTGCTCGCGTTCTTCATGGAAAATAACCGAGCCAGCTCTGATGATTAGGATGGATGACTTATGATCAGAAGATTTTGAATTAAACGGTTCAGCGATAGGATTGATTCGATCTAAGTGGAGTGATCCTAATGAATGAATGAATGAATGAATGAATAAATGAATTAGTCAAAATACTAGTGACTGTGTTTAGCTTATCACGAGACGGTTGTCTTCAATTAAATGGAGCTAGATCTGCTATCCATCTAATGCTACTTGGTATATCGCTTTAATACCATTCCCAAGATGGGACTGAATAACTTCAGCTGGGCTTATGCATTTTCCCAATCGATCTAAATTCAATCGACTCAAAGCTTTTTTGAAAAGAAAGTAACAGTCAGACTCTCGGCAGATTTGAGCCGGTGATTAATTAAATTACCTCAGATCAACAAGAAGTACGAGGACTGGTTGACTAATGTACCATCACACACAATTTCTACAGCTCCAACAAAATTAATTTTTACACAAAAATTAAATGAAATTTATTTGTTATTTAAGTTTTTTTTGAAGTATGATTATAGAATTATTTAAACATCAACAAAAGCAGACTTAAGCTTTTAAGGAGGAAGCTCTTCTCTTTCTGACTTCAGCCTTTTCAGCCTTACGTTCGTGTAAACGTTGAGCTAATAATTGAGCGTATTCGGCAGCAGCATCCTTTTGAGCTTGAGAGTTCTTGACCTTTAAGGCCTTTAAGTGACGCTTTCTTTGTAAGACTTGTGGAGTGACTAATCTTTGGATCTTTGGAGCCTTGGTGTACTTCTTTTCACCCTTGACGATTTCTCTTCTAACAACGTATTGTCTGACATCGTCTTCCTTGGTTAAACCGAAGAACTTTCTGATGTTGTTAGCTCTCTTTGGACCTAATCTCTTTGGAACTTGAGCATCAGTTAAACCGGCAATGTCAGCTTCACCTTGCTTGACAATGGCTAAGTGTAAGGCAGATAAGTCAGCAGAGACGATGGCACCTCTGACGGACTTTCTCTTTCTTTCACCAGTTCTTCTTTGTCTGTAACAAGAAGAGTCCTTACCTAATAATAACTTAACTCTGGTTGGTAATAAGACACCTTGCTTCATTGGGAAACCTTGCTTATCGTTACCACCGGTAATCTTGAAGACGTAACCCTTGAATTCATCACCGACGGAGTCACCTTCGACTTCGGCACCGATTCTCTTTTCGTAGAAGACTCTTAACTTGTGGTCGTCATCGATATCGACGGACTTTTGAGTACCGTTGGCTGGGTAAGTAATGTTTAACTGTTCAAAAACTGTTAGTAAACCGCTCCAGGAGATTCTGCGATCATATAGAGATGTGAAGTCATGAGGTTCTTGAAGTTGATTCTTCTGCTTTCTTTCGTGGAAAAACTTGATCGTGAATTGTGTTGGTATCTCAAAACGACAGTAGAAAAGTTTAATAAAAATAGTTCATGAACAAGTTTGGCTGGTGAATATACTTTTGGAAGGTATTTTGTGATAGCTTGTGATCTTCTGAAGTGCTAGTTTATATTTATGGTGGACTGCTGGTTCTTTTTCTCTGATGCAAATCTTCAATAAAATATCTTCTTGAGCTTTAACGAATAATGATGGCTTGAATAACTGAACTGGGAATGATGCTAATAACAACGATAATCCTCATGACGAACCACATCCTTACAACATAAAGAGGTATTTCGACATACTTTCATTGCGATAGTCCTAGCTTCCTAATATCGAAAAAATGCACTAGTAAGGGCGCTGTACGTTTTGGTATGCTTCGAATAGTTTTGAAAATAAATTTCAATATTTTGGAAAAAACAGCAGAGTCGGTAGCCTGCGCCGCAACGGGGAGTTTCCCCATACGGAGGGTTTACCTGTTGTTTTCCAAGCTCACGGACAAAACAAGTTAGCGTGAAAGCGCGGTGCGTGGCTTCGTCAATATCAACAAAGCGCGCAAACAATAGCGTTCGCGTCACAACATCCAAACATTTAGTTAAGGGCTACGAGATGCATCACGTGTGTTGCAAAGGGCAACCTAACATTTTGTGTCAAGATCCAAGAAAGTCTTCAGCTACTACTGCCAAATATCAACTGACAGTATTGTCCATTGATATTGATTTTGTGTGAACGTTGAAGCGAGAGGCAAGGTCATCAGTTAAGAACTATATATTATATCATATAACTGGTATTAGCAAATACTCAGATAAATGGCAGTAACTTCTTTTAAAAGGGTAAGCAACTGTACAAAATAAAGTAAGAAAGTCTACAACTGCCCGTTGATCTCGATCTTTGGGCCGTTTGAATTTCTCAAACAGTATTTATATTAAAACTTTTAAGGAACCTAACCAAAACATGAACAATAAAACCAAGAAAAAACCATGAACTCATTAAAATACAAGCATTCTAACAAAAATGCAAATAGTGAATATCCTCTCACTTCTTATCGAAATCCTCCTCTCCTTCAGTGTTATTATCCCCAGAATCTTTAACCAAAGTAGCACTGCCATTTCTATTAGTTTTTATTCGCAGACCACTAGACCCCGGTCCTGACATGGTGTCTGCATTTCCTTGTGTATGTACATTTTGTATTATCGGTAGTTGGTTGTTATTACCATTTGGATTCGCAGAGTAAGGGAAGGGCGTGTTTCCTGTGCCAAATTGAGCATTGGCCCAGCCATCTGTAGCAAAGAAATTTGAAGGAGAATCATAAACATCGGGTACCATTCTTGCTGCAAAGACACTAACTGGGGTGTTTTCTCCCTGTTGAATTGGTCTAGTGAACGATGTATTAATTTTCAATCCTGTGGAACTAGAATTGGTTCGATTCGGAGTAAACTGCGTACTGGATTGATACGAAGAATTATTGGGCTGTGGTAGCGGAAGGCCAAATTGGCTTGTCAAAGCTGATGGCAATGTCGCAGAAACTGGTGTCAATTTGATTGGTGAGGTGATTCCCGGCAAGTTGAACGATTTATTGTCGTCTGCAGCTGGTCCATCAACAAGACCTGAACTGCCTCCACTTGAAGGTCCTGTGTGAGTCACAGGCTTCGGCAAAACGTTGTTGGTCATTTTAGGCGAAGTATCTGGTGCTGTCAATGTTGCAGCGCTATCTTTAGGCACTGGTGGTTCCACTTGACCATTGATGTCAACCCTTGTGAACTCATTTGTGTCTGGGGGTAGAGTGAAATTTGAAGAATCTGGAATCTCAACTCTTAATGGAGGTCTTTTGCTTATATTATTATTCAGACGACGTGCTCTATCATTGCTTGATATGGCCTGAGTATTTGTGAATTTTCCAAATGGCGACAAACCTGTGGAGGAGCCATTAGCAGCAAAATTAGAGATAGGACTTAGCTGATACATAAATGGAGTTTCTTGGTTGTAGCCGATTGGAACTGAGTTGTTGACTTGTGGACTGAAGTGGTTTCTTGGTTGGGCTTTGGAAACAGGGACAAGCTCAGTGTAAGGTTGCGACTGGAACTGTTGTTGGTGTTGCTGTTGGTGTTGCTGTTGGTGTTGTTGTTGGTGTTGTTGTTGTTGGTGCTGCTGGAGCTGCTGTTGTTGTTGAGTATTTCGTTCGTGAAATTGCTGTTGCTGAAGTTGTTGGTAGTATTCATATTTCGCATTAGGTAAAGGTGGAAAGTGTATAGGAAACTGAGGAGGTGGTCTTTGTGCTTGTGGTGCAATAGAAGCGCCTGATTTTGATTGCGTCGAACTTCTGGAAGCGCTAGACCTGGAAGCTGACCTTTTAGACCCTGATACACTTGATCTGGATGGTGTTTCGTTCTTCACGACTCTTCTGCGTTTCGAAGAAGGAACCTCCTCTTCCTCTTCGTCATCGTCATCTTCGTCATCGTCTTCATCAGCGTCTTCTTCCCCGTCCACAGACACGCTCATGGTGGATTCGTTTCTTTGGTGAGATCTGTTGAGATCGGCCCCTTTAACTCTTGAGACCAATTGATAATCACCATAGTCACTCGGCTGTTTGACATCATGTGTATATGCTTCATCATCAAAGGTTTTCAAAAGATCACCAACTTGAACAGAGCTGTATTCGTAGAACTTCGAATTGTTGTTGCCTAAGATGATGACGGCCAGATCTACTTGACATAAAACAGCCAATTCATGTGCCTTTTTGAAAAGACCTGCCTTTCTTTTCACGAAAGTGACCTTACGGTTTCTCTCATCTATGATCGGCTGGATCTGAATTTTTCTTCTACCCATTGGAACGTTATGTAGTAGCTATGGCTGAATTCAGTTTCTTTGGCTTGAAAAGTCGATTTTTCTGTAGGTCAATTGCAAACTTATTTGGGGGGACGTGGTGGCAACTGTACTCTGTTGGATTTCAATGAAAGAAAGTGAACTTAAAACCTGGTTTCGCGTGTAGCTGTGATATTGAGGGGTCTGAGCGAATGCAACTTTCTAACTTACTTAATTAGAAGGACCGTTTTGATTATGATGATATATACGTCCTGAATTAGATGGAACTCCTTTGTGTAAACAAACAATGTGTACAGATTTTGGCCTAGACGAAAATTTTCTAAAAATAACCTATCGTTTGCCCGTTGACGTGAGAAACTCCAAACTTCTACAGTTGCACACAGAACTGGTTAGAATTCCCTATTAGAGAAGTGCTCAAGGCTGATTTTCGCCAATTGCAGAACCTTGGACCAAAGTGGAAATTAATGTTCAATTTACGCAAAAAGTCGCGAAAGGCGACGTTCTTCCATAGATTGCATCTGAAAATTGTAAATGGGCCAATAACAATAGACGATGGATGGGTAAGATTTGGGGATGGGGTCTTTCATTAGAAATCTGAGCCTTATCGCATCAAATCCATAATCCGACCACAATGAGAGCCTCCACTAACTCTTTGATATTGAAGGCTAACCCAAGAGCTCTCTTTGGTTTAAACACCAAAGTTGTCAACAACACTTTTGTCAGACTCAACTCCACCGACGCCAAAGATAAGAAGGCTGCTGGTGCCCAACAACAAGTTTTCGACCCTCGTTTCATTGGTCTTACAAGAGATATCTATATTCCAGTTGCCTACAACAAACTTCCATCTCCATTTGGTGCTCCAAAGCAAGTGTGGAATGCTCTTTTGAGAAGATTTTACACTTTTGGTATGAACACAGTCCAAGTTGGCTTCTTCAGATGGCAAACTGGTTTAAAGCCGCAATTCTTGTTATGGAAGAACAAGGCTATCGAATCTTATGTCAACGTCAACAAGGCCTTTGCTGCTGGTAATGTCAAGCCCATTGAAAAGCAAGTTTCTGTATGGGTTGAAAAGTCCTTGAAATCCAGAGTTGGTTCTATTCCAAAGAATGTCAAATTGGACTGGAAGTTAGTCAAATTCAACGAAACTCCTAAATTAGTTGTTTTCAGACCAATCATGTTGCCTGGTAGACCAGTCGAATATGCTCAAGTTATTTACAAATTCAACACCCAACAAGAATTAATCAACGTCAACTTGAAAACCGATAATGTTAAGAAATTAGACAGAAATGTCATTGATTATGCTGGGTTTGTCATCAACTTAGATACCAATGAAGTTCTCTTAGCCGGTACTTTGTTCGAAAACAACATTGAAGACAAGATCCCAAGACCTGAAGATATCAACCAAGAATCTATGTTTGAAGATATGAGAATCAACGGTGATTTGTTCAGAGCACCACCACAATTAAAATGAAGCAAGAATGAAGAATAATAAAAATAAAAAGAAAAGGAAAAAGCATTCTGCATTTCTGCATTCTGTATAGACACAACCCTTTAATGATAACTCATGTACATATACATATAAACATATATTTGAAACGGTTTCGAGAAACCCAAATTCACTATAAAGTATACCGAGAAGGGGATTTAAAATGGTAAAATCATGATTTTCGATATCAAAGGTCAGGCACGGTCCATGAAGATACGGTCAAAATCAATATATACATTTACAAGACGTGCCAGTCGTATCTACCATATGGCTTAATAGTTTCAACACATCTTGAACCAAGCGGCTTAGCACCTGAGGGTCATGGTACAACTTTCCACGTACCATTTTCAGCATGAGCTTTTGTGTGGCGCAAAAAGGGGATGGGCACGGCCCATATCATTGATCTTCGTATTTTCATTTATTTTTGATCTGGAAGATATTCCACTATATTATTGATTGCAGGCACTGCTATTCGTTAAAACATCAGTATTGCTATTTTGATCTATGGTATCATCGTTCCATAAGAATCTGAAATAAAAATATCTAGCCACAACGGTCAACACCAGAAGAATAGGCACCTCCAACAATGGACCAAAAGTTGCAGCGATTGATTCTTTGGACCCAGACCCATAAACGGAGATTGCGATTGATAAACTCAATTCAAAATTATTTGATGCCGCTGTGAAAGTCTGTGTGATGGTCTCGCCGTATTTTGCACCACACCAGAGTTTCCATTTTTCTTCATTGAGCTCTTCATTTTCCTCGATGGCCTTTTCACAACCGCAAAGAATCAATGGCTCTTCTTCAGCCTGTGTGAACTGTCTTTGTGTTCCATGTAATCTGTTAGAGAGGTATCTCATCAAGAAAAAAGTGCCGAACCATGTGATGAAGAAATAGAGTGCTAATGGGATGAAGCATTTGAACGCTTGGCCTATATTTTTGATGAAGTCATCGCCCCTGGCAATAAAGATGACAATGATTGTGTACACCAAGGCTATTAGGGACCATGGTGAAATGAATGGCAGGAGTCGTTTGTTATAGACCGATTTCCCAACAAGAGCTAGCGACAATAAACGAATCAACAAACCAAATCCAAATGGGACACCCAAAAAGACACCAACACTCTTTGCCACCAATTGGTAGCTGACCAATCCATTGCTTGGAGTGTTTGAGATGATGTAGCATAAAAAGATCTGGTATGGGGCATAGAGCAGTATTTGCAGTATACTGTTGACAACGACAATGATGATGCAAAGGGTGTTATCACCACCAGCTAATTCATTCCAAACAAGAACCATTGCGATACATCTTGCGATACCAATCATGATGATCCCGATTCTGTACTCTTGGTCGTTGAAAAGAACCATCCAGCTCAGAGCAACCATAATCAATGGGCAGATGATCCAGTTCAAAATCAGGGATATGATAAGCTGCGTGTATATTCTTTTTTGTTTGAGGATGTTGTGGATGTTTTCCCACTCGACTTTACACAACGGAGGGATCATCATCACGATCAACCCAACAGCCAGTGGGATGGACACACCAGCCAATTGGGCGCTTGAGTCAAACTTGGTTCTAGCAGCAGGAGAATAGACGGAAATAAGAGTCCCCAAGACAATGGATAGGACTATGATCAACGTTAGCAGTCTGTCTGTCCACGATAGGTCCTTGAGCAGCCTACGGAAGGAGGCTTTTGCTGGGCTTTCTGGCATCTTGTAATGTATGTAGAGATTATCTGAAAGTGCAAGGTTGGAGAAAAATAAACCAGAGAAAAGTATCTTACAATTGGGAAACCAAGCAATAAAGTAGAAACATTGAATTCAAATATCCTTCTATTTATTTATAGTTGGCAACAATTTTTATTTAGTCATGTTTCAGCCGCATGAAATGCAAAAGAAAATATGCAACTAAAACCTTGAAGTCACACGTGCGTAGTTAATAAAGGTATTCATTAGTAATCGGTATACATTAGTAATCCGTAGTATATATAAGTGGGGACTGTATGACATTACGCCATAATATTGATAGTTATTCAATCAATCAAAGGAAAAATATTTGTTCTTTTTTTTACCAAATCCTCGATAATCCTTTCACCTTTGTGTATCGTTAAAATTACAAAATATGTCTACTGAAGAACCACAGGTAACCGTTGCTGAATGGTTGACTTTGTATGCGGAGTCTGAATCCACTGCTACACGTACGCCACACGAGGATGTCTTAGAATTGCTACAAACGACCCCTGCTGAAGAAATCGCCATCCTTGATTTGAGAAACGACAGGGCTCCTGGTTTCTTGAAAGAGTCCATCAATATCCTTGCAACCACTTTGAAGGGGGGAAAACATGTCAAGGAACAATTGATAGATCCTATTCTTGAATTCAAACCGAACGCGAAACTGGTTGTTGTTCATTGCAACAGCTCGAAGAACAGAGCAACAAAAGTTGCAGGCTGGATCCAAGAATACATTAACGATCATGCCCCAGGTTTCGAAGTGACTGTGTTGATCCAAGGTATCTCTGGATGGTTACAATTGCCAGAGCCATACAAATCGTACATTGTTCCCCTTGGTCAGCCATCGATATAGTGTTGTTGTTGCTGTTGTTGTTCCTGTAGAGATGTGATGTTTTAAAAAATAAAGATTGCTTTTCTTAGAGAAAATTCTACTGTTTCACTCAATTTTGAAATATCCTTAGGCTTCTGGAAATTTTATTTTTTTCTGCGCTTGTTTTTTGAGATTTGGTTCAAAGTTGAATCGGATCTCGTTGGGAGATAAATAATTAAGATGTCCAACCAAGCTTATATCAAAGGTTGTATCATAATAATACAAAAACAGACACAATTGGTTTGTTAGTCTTCCAAGAGAAGAACAAGGTCCTTTATTATCAAAGAGACGATAGGTTCCATATATTATTTCCCAAATCTTATATATGAATAAATTGATTAAGCGATGTTGATCAACGTTGGATTACATAGGGAAAAATATCTGCAGCTAAGATTTGATTTTTTCTTGTTGAACTCTAATGAAGTCATGAATCTTTACTCGGTTCTTTGGTGGTTTGTTCGTTACATTTATGTTCCAAACTTCAAACACATGGAATCTTGAAAGAAAATGTCACGGCTGATTCTAAATTAAAATGAATATTGTTAATATTCTTTGAGAAGAAGGGGGCAAGGGCTGTAAAATAACGTTTTGATTATGTTTAATACTAAGGGTCTCAGTTTCCCTAGTGACGCAAGCATACGTCTTGGTGCAGAAACCCGAGAATATTGCCAAATGAGGTAAGGAAGAATTGTTTCAGATTACGCGCGTTTGTTTCATAATTTGTAAAAAACCCGTTGGTTGACACGAAAAGCCGAGCCTGCCTCAAAAACGAAAACGAGATCAAGACGGGAAGGAAACTCAAACTCAAACTCACCAAACAAAACCAAAGTGGCAGGAGATTTCAAAGAAATACAATAACTTTGATAATCCCCAAATCCTATTTATATTTGCCATTGCTTTTACCCAACTTTGTCTTATTACCATTGTGGTTAGTTCAACTGGATATATCTTTCATTTCAATTCTACTAGAAACACAAACACAACCAAGCAATGGAGACAGTCAAAGAGAAGCTTACACCACCAACGATTTCTACGTCCAAAGAACGCAGAAACAAACCTCGTCCAGCCAATTTGAACCTTTCCAATTCAAACAGCTCAAGCACGATCTCTTCTCCAAACCCCACAGTCATCAACAACAACAATGAGAACAATAACGATATGGGATCTTTAGCGATCAAGTGTATTTCACCAGGTTTGCCACCATTGAGTGCAAAGATGAAGACGACTTTTTTGATTTCCAAGTCCATTGAGGCTCAACAGAGGCACATCATTGCTTCTAGAAATTCGGCCACAGAGGAGACTGATCCGGATAAGGATCAGGCAATGAAAGAGTTGAATAGAGAGGAGCAAGAAGACGGGAAGGGCGATGCGTCACTTGCCACAGAATCAACGACCACAGCAACAGCAGCAGCAAGCACAACAACAACGGCAACGATACAACCACAATCAGCTACGACAGGACTTTCAGCCACATTAGAAAATCTCAGTATTCCATCGGCTAAGCCATCTTCAGGTTCTGGATCTGGATCTGGTCCTGGATCTGGTCCTGGTTCTTCAATTAGTGGAATCAGAGGGGGGTTGAGAAGAAGCAACATCCCCTCACCGTTGAACTTGAACTTGAATGCCAATTTCCGCAACCAGGTCAAACCACGCATCAATTCGGCTCCACTGTATCAACATTCAGGGTTTTTCACACCTGCCACTTCATCTCGTCGTTCTCAGTTCAAAATCACTAAACAACCAACACATCAACATCAGCAACAACACCTGGTTCAAGGCCGTACGCCTTCCCAGCTACGAATGGTTAGGCCTCAAAGTCTGACGCCAATCACACCATACGATTCATACCAGCAACAGCGACAACGACAACAACAGCAGCAGCAACGCACAGGCAATAATGTTTACCAAACCCAATATCTCACATATAACCGTGGTGGCGTTGGTGGAGTTCCACAGACTGCATTCCCACGTCATAACGCTACGATGTTTGGCTCGTCAATGGTTCCGCATCGGAGTTCGATGTTGACACAGCAACAGTTGGCAAGATATCAACAACAGTTGGCCTACCAGCAGCAACAGTGGGAGAAGTTCAAGGAGTATCAAGAGTCCCAGACCCAGCATAATAATCATAATACTCATAATAATCATAATAATCATAATAATCATAATAATCATAGTCATAGTCATAGTCATAGTCATAATGACAGCAGTGGTGGGCATAACTGTGGTGAGAACAATGGTAAGAGAACCAGTAACTCAAGTGTTGTGGCTGATGTTTTTTCCAATGGAACTAGGTATGCTCCTATGGTTGCTCAGCCATTATCTGCCCAAAGGCAGTTTTTCGATTTGGAAGGGGAAATTAAACCACCACATTCACAAGCACAATCACAGCAGCAGAATATTTCCAATGGCAAGAGACCTCCTTCTGAGATTCCAGAAGGCGATGAACAGATGGAAGAAGACAAAGAAGGCGATCAACAAATGGAAGACGATGACGACGACGGAGAGGATGTGGAAAGTAATGCAATTGAACCAGATGCACAGATCGGATTGGGGAAAGCTTCTCCTGGCAGTGGTAGTAGAGCCCAACGTCTTGTCAGGACCCAGATCCGTCTAGGAAATGATCTTTTCAAGTTTGATTTCGAAAGAAGAGACGACCGTGACGGTGATAAAGAACGGTTTTTGAGCCATTGCACGACTGTTTGGGAGGAGTTTAGCAAGTTGGCATAAGCTGTGTATAATTATATTTATTTACATATTTTAATAAGGGAGGGATTGCCAATCCCCCTTTTGTCCTTTCAAGCAAGTATTATAAGAACTCAATCGTTAATGGTTTTGTTGGATACACAAAAGATCACGGCCATCTGTAAAAATACCAAAACACTCAAAGTAATACATCACGTGACCTAATACTAGGCCTGGTATTTATAGATACATCGTTATGTTTTTCAATAATAAAATAGCAATAACAATAACAATAACAACATTCTGTCCTTCCTTTTTAAGGTCGTATTACACTATTCTTTTATTTTGTTTTTTTTAAAGATAAAAAGCGCTATTATACAAATTCATTGGTTCATTCATTGGTTGGTTCATTCCTTACTAGGTTGAGCCATAATATCAACATAACCTCTTGGAGCTCTCTTCTTTCTTCTAGCAGTGGTCGAACCCCCACTACCAGCTAACAAAGATTCTAAATCGGAAGCAATTGGAGCACTAGGCTTTTTCATCATAGGACCAGGACCAGGGACACCAGGGCCTGCACCACCAGGAAGACCACCGTTTGAAACAGTTCCTGGAATGGTAGTGGCATTAGCACTAGCAGCACCAGCACCAGCACCAGCAGCAGCAGTAGTTTCACCTGGAGTTGGACCAGATCTCAAAGAACCGGACCCAAGTGTATCGCCATTCGAATCCGACCGTGGTTTACTCATCGTACGTGGTTTCATTCTTATCACCGGTGGTGGAGGAGGAGCATTTGCAGCTTGGGCTTTGCGTTTCTCCTCTTCTGGATCTGCATCTTTGTTAATCCATTTACCCAAAGTTTCATCGTAATAGAACCTGTTTTCTTGACCTAATTTGGCACGATATACTGTTGGTTCGTTGGTGTTGCTTGATTTACGTAACCAGCCAAACCAGCCTGTACCGTTTGCCCCGCCAATATCATTAGAGGATTTAGAGGAGGAGTTCGATTCTTCGTCGTCATTGTTCTTGGAATCGACAATAGAACTCTTCTTCTTGTTCTTCTTGCTGCTGCTGTTGGTGGTGCTCATAAGATCTTCTTCCTCTCCTTCTTGGTCTTCGTCGTCACTTTCCTCGATCAAATCATCGTAATATTCCTCGTCCTCTTCTGGAATCCTGTCAATCGTATGGTTCAAGGTTGGAGGCTCATAAGCTGTGAAATTAGCAGAAGGTGGTTCATAAGGAACTTGAGAATAAGATCTACTGTGACCACTGGTAGCACTGGCAGCAGAAGTACGTGGGAATGACGACGAATCATCACCGCTCAATCCAGGACCAGAAGGGGTAAATCTGGATTCTAATGGAGAATTAGTGGCAGAAACAACAGTTGAAGGGCGGTATGCTGGTTGTGGTTGTGATTGTGGTTGTGGCTGAGGTGGAGGAGTGTAAAGCGAACCACGTGGAGAGACCATATCATCATCCAAAGTGGCAGCAGCAGCAGAAGCAGAAGAAGGCTGATAAGGAGCAAAGTTGCTGTTGTTGCTGTTGTTAGGAACTGGTGGAGATGTTTCCTCAACTTCCAACTTGATCTTACCCTTACTCTCTTCGTCTACGTCTTCTTTGCCGGCAGCGATGGAACGTGGAGGAGATGGTCTGTAGCCGTATGGATGGATCTCAACAGCTTCAACAGCAGCAGGTGGTAAAGGAGGACTAGCAACAGTAGCGGGAGTCACAGGAGAGTAATTCTTTGGTGTGAATCGACTGGCAGAGGTGCTTCTTCTTGGAACGCTTGTGTTCGTGTAGTTATTGGCCACTGGAGCATATGGATTAATAGCTGGGGAGGCGGAAGCGGAGGACGAAGGAGAAGTGGTCCCAGAGACAACAGGAGCAGCCCTTGGAGCATATGGATTCATCGGTGGAACAGCAGGTGGGGCTGGAGCTGGAGCTGGAGCTGGAGGAGTTGAAACTGGCGGATTGTAAGGAGTGGTGATGTTGGATCCATAGTCACTGCCTGAATTACTAACGTTTCTGGAGATTTGTGGATGTTGTGGTGGTTCAACATTGAACTTTTCTTCCAATTTGCCTTCTTCTTCTCTTTCTTCTTCTCTTTGTTGTTTCTCTTCTTCAGCGATTTCCTTTTCTTGTTCTTCTTGTTGTTGCTGTTCTTGTTCTTCTTGTTCTTCTTGCTCTTGTTCTTCTTGTTCTTCCTTTGCTTGTTCCTGTTCCTGTTCCTTGGTGGAAAGTCCAGTAGAACCAAACGAACCATCAGCAGGAACAATCGTGGATTTGTTAGAATCCTCCAAAGAATCATCAACGATAGAATCACCGTCAACAACAACAGCTGAAGTTTCTGAAGTTTCTGCTTCAACTGTTTCTCTTGGTGGATATTGGTAAGAAGCTGGTGCCACTTCATGAACAGTAGCACTGGCACTAGCAGTGGTAGTGGTAGTGGCAGTATTGTTGTTGTTGTTGTTGTTGATGTTGCTATTATTATTGGCAGCCACTGGTGGAGGAGGAAGAGCAGCAGCAGGGATAACAGATGGAACAGCAGCAACATGTTCAGGGATAGAAGCAGCACGTTGATGAGCCATTGATGGAGCATAAGGAGACGGCTTGATTGGTGGTGGAGCTGATGGCGCATACATGATACTTGGTGGTGGAGCAATCACCGGAGAACTAACAGCTGAACCTGCCGACGCACCGGTGGTTGAAGTCACAGATTGAGAGGATAAAGTTCTACCAAATTGTGGTGGCGGTGGTGGTGCAGTAGCTTCTGGAAGATTGCCACCACCGTTAGATTGGATGGATGATCTTCTGGAGTTTGGATCGTATCTGCTGGCACTGGTACTGTTGGTAGCTCTGCCTGGGGATTGGGATTGTTGATGCACGGAGAAGGTGGCATGGCCTGTGGATTTCAACGAGGCAGCTGGAGGAGCACCAGCAGGAGCAAAGGCACTGAAACCGGACGTGGATGGAACAGATGCTGGTTGAGAAGCTGCTTGAGAACCCCCAGTAGCCACAGTGGTGTGAGGATGGAGAAGGGACTTACTAGAGTTCTGAGCATTGGCGTAGAACTCATACTGTGAGGTCTGAGAACGTAAGAGCTGTGGCTGTGGCACTGGTGGGTTGTTTTGGTATAAGGACACACTTGACGACGCTCTGGAAACAGAAGGACTGAATTTACTAAAGACGGTGGTTTCCTTTGTGGTGGAGTCCTTGCCTACAGTGTCGTCGCCAGAGATAAACTTGTTCAAACTCTTATCCAACTGGCCCCAAACTTTGTCGAACTTTGGTCTTCCGAACCAGCCCTGAGCACCGTTCGGACCAGACAAACGATCAGTCAACAAAGCCACGGTGACCTTCATGGCGTCTGTTGCTGAATTAGCAGCAGAAGCAGATGTGGCAGATGTGGCTAAATCCAAATACTTCTGAGCCTCGGAGAGCAACGAATAGTCAACGAGGTTGTACGCCTGTTGCAAATGAACCACAGAGAGATCCACAGGGGTGACGACGCCTCTCTCTTGTAAAACCAACCCGTAAATCTCCAAATAAACGTTTAGTTTCACACTGGAGGACAATCTGATCCCGGAGAGTGGCAACTCTCCCAGAACCGCCACAACCAACGAAGCCAACACTTCCCCATTCTCGTTCAAAAAATCTGCAAATTCTTTCAAGAACAACGTAGGCAAAGCAGCCGAGTTGGCAATGACAGCATTAGTCAACGCCTTCCAATGGGTTAAAGCCCATGCTTTTTGGATTTGATCGGTTTTAAACCCGGCAACGACACCTGTGACGTTTCCTGATAAAATCTGGAACAACGCCGAAAGGAAATGATCTCCTTTGAATTCGTGTTGTAAATACTGCTCCACCATTTGAACCCATGAGTCTCGGTCAACAACACTAGCTACCAATAATGCCAATGCATAGTTCTGATGGTTGAGAGACAATTGGATGGCTTGTTCCGTTTGTCCCGTGGCGATCAAAGAGACCAAATGACGTTTGTTCAAAGGAGCAGAAGCAGCAGCTTTACGTTCATTCCATTGAGAAGAAGAGGCTGCTGGTGGCTCGATGTAGTAGTTGTTGACTTCTCCAAAGTCAAACTTTCCCTCTTCTTTTGCCAATTTGTACTTCAAAACACGTAACAACAACAGTTCGTTCAAATCGTTCTTACTCAACGACATCGATTCTGACAAGCTAGTGATTCTCTTTTCAAGAAATTTGACAATCGAGGCAATGTTCTTTTTCGTGGCAAATGGGAACTCTTTGAGAATTGGATCAGACAACACCGTGTCCAGTTTGAATACTTTGATTTCGCCTGTCAACGAACCATAGGGGTTGACCTTAGGTCTAAGTGTGGCAACAGTGCCACTGTTACTCCAACTGAACAATGGGTATTGTCTGAACGCAAGTTGTTCTGGTTGAGCCATTTGTTGCTGTTGTTGTGGCTGTTGGATAACAGTAGGCTGAAGAGCAGCAGACTGCATTGGTGGTTGCACTGGTTGCTGCTGAGTGTTCAAAGTGTTCAAAGAACTGTGAACCAAAGGCTGGTGCAACTGTTGAGGATGTAACTGTTGCTGTTGATGCTGGAACTGCAACTGCTGCTGTTGTTGATACTTGGCAATGCTATGTGGATCGTACTGATTGGCAGTAGCACTGGCCTGTCTTCTGTGGTTGATCGGAGCATACTTTCCAGCACTTGGCAAAGGCAACCCCGTACCAGTCTGACCAACAGGCGAAGAAACAGAGCCCCCAACAGTTGGACCATATGGTGAGGAATTGGCAGCGACTTGATTAATCAATGGGGATAACCCAGGATTTTGAGGTGGCAAAGAAGTGACAATTGGCGGTGGAGGCTGAACAGAAGTAGGAAGACCGTACATTTGTTGTTGAGCAGGAGCTGGAGCTTGAGCTGGAGCATATGGATTGGTAACAGATACGGAGGTGGCGTTGTTTCCCATTGGAGTGGATTGCTGTTGCTGCTGCTGTGGAGCATACGAGCCATTATTGCCAGACAAAGACAAAGCTCTCTGTCTATTAACAATTTCCTGAGAATAAGGACCCTGTATTGGTTGTTGTGGTTGTTGCTGTTGTGGCTGACCTAAAAGTGACGATTGGTTTGGTAACAAGGCCCCAACTGTTGGTTGAGCCACCTGAGAAGCTGCTGCCGGTTGTTGTTGTACTGGTGGTGGAGCATATGGATTCACCGGTGGTTGATTTGGAGCATATCTGTTTGCATTGACAGTGTTTGGAGTCTGACCGACAGTTGCAGCAGCAGCAGCTGGAGAATATGCAGCGTTGTTCAAAGAAGAAGTTCTCTGAGGAACAAAACCCTGGATACCTTGTGGCCCATTGCTGAAACTTTGCGGTAAATGAGGCAACGGTGGAGCAGCAGCACCAGTATTAGTGTTTGTGGCTGGTGGAGGAGAAACAATACCAGGATGGCTCAACGCAGGTGTAGAACCAGTGGATTTGGATGGAGCAGATGGTTTTCTTCGAGCTGGAATTGGAGTAATGATTGGCAATTCTTCAAAAAAGGACGATTGTTTCTTCTTCAACGTTTGTGAAGCACTAGCACCAACACCTGGTGATGTCATCTTCAAGTTGGATGACTGCTTCTGCAAAGTTGTTGTTGTTGGTGGTGGCATGCCTTGTTGTGGAGCATAGTGGCTGTTAGAAGCAGCAGCACCACCGGCTGCTGGAGCAACTGGTGGCATAGCGGCTGGAGCATATGGGTTTCTTGCAGCTTGTTGTTGTTGGTTGATGTTGCTCATCGAAGTAGCACCTCTAAGAATTGGACTAGCAGTGGCAGGAGAAGCCACTCTTACACTAGCAGTCACTGGAGCAGGTCTATGAACCGGTTTTGTGGCTGGCATCAAATCAATTGGGAAATCATAAGCATCGGATTTTTGTTTCTGTTGCTGTAATTTCTGCAAGTCCAAGTGATGTTGGTTCTGAGCCGGTGCTGGTTGTTGCCTGTAAATGTTGTTGCTGCTGTTGATCGAAGAAGCATAATTGGTACTGACAGATCTGTAAGGGTTTGAAGCAGTGCTGTTCTGCGGTTGATAAGACTTGGTTGCTGAGACTTGGTGAGCCAAAGATGTCGCAGCAGTTGGCTGAGAAGTAGAACGTTGGGAAGCAACTGGTTGTGGTTCTTCATCCTCTAATAATTCGTCGTCTTCGTCCAATAGCTCATCATCAAGGAAGGCAAACTTATCAAACTTGCTGGTGGCTGGTTTGGTTTCTGTTTCTGATCTGGTTTCTGACTTTTGAATCAAAGTGGAGAAATCATCGTCACCGTTATTGTTGTTCAACGTGTCAGCAGAGCCGAACAAATCTTCACCGGCTCCAGAAGGACTGTTACCAAAGAGATCAGGCCCCTGTTGTTGTTGTTGTTCTTCTTCAGTCTGCTGTTGTTTGTTTTCGTCAACAAACTGTTTAGAAGTCTCTTCCATCGGAGTATAAATCGTAGTGTCATCAAACACAGCACTGGCAGCCAATTCTTCTTCTGCTTCTTCTTCTGCTTCTTCTTCTGCTTCTTTTTCTGCTTCTTCTTCTGCTTCTTCTTCTGCTTGTTTTTCTGCTTGTTTTTCTGCTTCTGCTTCTTCATCGTTCAACGATTCTAAAGTCAAATCCAATTTCTCGATTCTTGACGACTTACGAGAATGAGAAATCTGAATGACTTCCTGTTTAATTTCCTCCACTTGATCGATTATTTGATCAAATGCTTCAGCGGTGCTATTAGGTTGTGTTGTGAACAACTCAGAGAATTCAGATGGAGCAGTAGCTGCTGTTGTTGTTGTCGCTTGTTGTGGATGTGGTGTGGCAGATAGAGATGAAACTGGTTCAGATTCAGAGTCTAATGGTTCTTCAGCAGATGAGACACTCTTTTGAGGTTGAATGGATCCGAAGAAGTCATCACCATCATCATTGCTGTTGTTAGTAGAAGAGGCAAACAAGTCGTTTTGTTCGTGGGTGGCTGGAACTTCTTCATTAAATGGATGAACCTCAGTCACATTTGTTGAGCCAAACAAATCTTCCCGCTTTGATTCTCCATCAATGATTTTTGAAACCCGGACTTCTTCTTCTTCTTCTTCTTCTGCTTCTTCTTTCCCAGCAGGTTCAACAAGAGGAGTCGGTTGTTCTAAAACTGGAGCTTGGACATTGTCTTTTTCCAATTCTGGAACTTCTTGCTGTTGCTGTTGCTCTTGTTGTTGCTCTTGTTCTGCATCCCATGGTAATATCTCTTCAGCAACGGAAGACGATTGGAAAAGATCTTGAGAAGCTTGGCCACTAACAGAAACAGAAGCATGATGAATAGAATCGACCGAAATCGATCCTGTGGTTATAGGAATTGATGATTCAGGTGCATGCTCAACAACAGATGATGTAGGATCATTAGCGATTATGCCAGGTTCTGAAGATTGACTTATAGATTCAGTTGGTTCCTGAATACCACCAGAAGATGGTGGTTGTTCTAATTTTGGAACAAAAGGCACTTCGCCATCTTCGGCAACTTTCAACTCCATAAAGGAATTCTTCATTTCATTGACAGCCAAAGTTATATTAGCAATTGATTGTTCTTGTTCGATGAAATTTGGTTGTCTAATAGTGGCCTCTATTTCCTCGTCGACTTCTTCTTCTTCTTGTGTTAGAAGCAGGCTACCGTCACTAACCGAATCAGTGACAAGGGACTCCGCGCTTGCCTGAGCTAGTTTCTTAGCCTTCTGTCTCTGCTTCTTCTTTTGGTTCTTTGTGAGTTTTGGAGGAGCAGGTGGCATTGGTTGATTTGCAGTTATATCATTGGCAGCGTTTGGCGGATCAACGTCTGTGGCTGTTGCTATTTGGCTAACAACGGGTGTTTGATCCTTTGACATTGCGGATACAATTAGTACTAAGCTAGATAAATTTCAGTAGCAATTGGAATAAGCTTCTTTCTCTTATTAGAAAAGCAAAATATAAAATGTTTTGGCGTCTTGATTTTAGAGATCAAAAAGGAAGAAGGCCTTGTCATTTCCCAGATGGCGGTGCTGTGTTTACCGCTGGCTGATCTTAAAGGGCCGACGTTCAATTGGAACGAACGAACGACAAACGCGAACCCAAAACCAACGAAAAATTACTGATATGCTGAATCGGCCCAACCCTGTTTCGATACCACGTGATATTGCTCATCCCCCGGTATGGCCACGTTCGTTCAATTCATTTTTCCCAAAAGAAAAAAAAATCTTTTTCCCAAATGCGTTGATAACGAAATCAGTGAAAGGCGTTTATTTAATAAATAAACAAAAATATCAAAGTTTTCTTTCTACCTCATTTAAGGACAACTTTTATATACATATAAATCCACACAATGTCAGTTGGTGTTATCAAGTCCAAGCCAAAGATGGCTCCGGAAAAGGAACGTTTCATCCAATGTTGTTCCGATATTACGTTGGAATTGATTGATTCTCTTAAGACTTCCAAAGAAGTCAATTTGAACGGTTTAATCACCAAGAATTCCAAAAAATACAAATTGAAATCCCAACCACGTCTTACGGACGTGATCAACTCCATTCCAGACCAATACAAGAAATATCTTCTACCGAAACTAAAGGCCAAACCAGTCAGAACCGCTTCAGGTGTCGGTGTGGTTGCCGTCATGAGTAAACCTCATCGTTGTCCTCATATTTCCTTCACTGGTAATATCTGTGTCTATTGTCCTGGTGGTCCAGATTCCGATTTCGAATATTCCACACAGTCGTATACCGGTTACGAACCTACCTCCATGAGAGCCATTCGTGCTCGTTATGATCCATATGAACAAGCCAGGGGTCGTATCGAACAACTTAAGCAATTGGGTCATTCTGTCGATAAAGTGGAATACATTGTCATGGGTGGTACATTCATGTCTTTGGATAAGCAATACCGTGAAGAGTTCATCTGTCAGTTACACAACGCTCTTTCGGGGTATAACGGTACCGATTTGAACCAAGCCATCAAATACTCCCAACAATCTCTTACAAAATGTGTTGGTATCACGATTGAAACAAGACCGGATTACTGTACCAGAACCCATTTGGATGATATGTTGAAGTATGGGTGTACCAGATTGGAAATCGGTGTTCAATCGGTATATGAGGATGTCGCACGTGACACGAATAGAGGGCACACTGTCAAGGCTGTCTGTGAAACTTTTGCCGTTGCCAAGGATACCGGTTATAAGATTGTTTCTCATATGATGCCTGATTTGCCTAATGTTGGTATGGAGAGAGATTTGGCTCAGTTCAAGGAATATTTCGAAAGTCCTGATTTCAGAACGGATGGGTTGAAGATCTATCCAACTTTGGTCATTAGAGGTACCGGTCTATACGAACTATGGAAGACTGGTCGTTACAAGTCGTACAATGCCAACGCCTTGATTGATCTCGTTGCTAGAATCTTGGCGTTGGTCCCACCTTGGACCCGTATTTACAGAGTTCAAAGAGATATCCCAATGCCTTTGGTTTCCAGTGGTGTTGAGAACGGTAACTTGAGAGAATTGGCATTGGCAAGAATGAAAGATTTCGGTACCAAGTGTAGAGATGTGAGAACCAGAGAAGTCGGGATCCAGGAAGTCCATCACAAGGTCCAGCCTGATCAAGTTGAATTGATCAGAAGAGACTACTATGCCAACGATGGTTGGGAAACCTTCTTATCCTACGAAGATCCAAAGCAAGATATTCTTATTGGTTTGCTACGTCTTCGTAAGGCCTCTAAGAAACACACATACAGAAAGGAACTCACAGGACAACCTACTTCCATTGTCAGAGAATTGCACGTTTATGGTTCCGTTGTGCCATTGCATTCCAGAGATCCAAGAAAGTTCCAACATCAAGGTTTCGGTACTTTACTTATGGAGGAAGCTGAAAGAATTGCCAGGGAAGAACACGGATCTACTAAGATCAGTGTTATTTCTGGTGTTGGTGTTAGAAACTATTACGCTAGATTGGGTTACCACTTGGATGGTCCTTACATGTCTAAGGATTTATACCAAGATGAGGAAAGCAGTGCTGATGAGTTCAACTAGGCTTTTGATAGGCGTAGTAGAAGTAGTGGTAGTAGTAGCACTGTTTTTTAGGGTATATATGATCACTGAGTTTTTGATGGTTGGTTGTTCAGTGTAATTAGGGAGAACGGAATGAAATACTGGTTAATGGTTTCAGCCCATAAATGATAAACAAAAACAAACTCGTACATAGTTATCATCACACAATCCACAATATGATGTTGCATTTATTGAAAGAACAAACAACTGTAGCTAGCTAGCAAGGAAGCTAGCTAGGTGTGTTCTGCTCTGTTGGTTCAGCCGGATCGGCTCGTGAACGGAAGCCTGTTTGACCTTCCGCCCAGCATCCTCCCAAATAGTTCTCCCCGCGGAACTTTGAACAGGAGATTTCTATGCAGACTCCAATCAAAAAGTGGTTCAACCGACCGTTCAACTGGCTTGTCTGGCGTGGTTCAGACCTTTCTTTGTATTCTTTCTCATTCTAAGATAAAAGTAGAAGACATCCCAGTTGACAACGTCCTTCTTCACTAATGACCAGCCTTTTTTGTTTCTACAGCAAATTAGATTCATAATAAAGAATACTATTAAAGAATAGTAATAATAATAATAATAACAATTAAACAAGCCACAATGTCAATGAGAGGTTTACAGTATCACGGGGCACAAGATATCCGTTACAACACAGAGATCGCCATTCCACAAGTCAACAACCCTGATGATGTCGTTGTCAAAGTTGCCTACTGTGGTATCTGTGGTACCGATTTACACGAGTTTGAAGTTCCAATTTTCTTTGCCAATGCTGCGAAGGACGGTGATAAGATCTCAGGTAAGAAACTTCCTTTAGTCTTGGGTCATGAATTCTCAGGTGTTGTCCAAGCTGTGGGTGCCAACGTCACAAAGTTACAACCTGGTGACCATGTTGTCGTTGAAACCACTGGTCATTGTTCAGATAGAAGAAATTACTTCAAGTATTCTGATGAAGAAGAGTGCCAATCATGTGAACTGGGCTATGAAAACACTTGCAAGGACTTGAACTTCCTAGGTTTAGGTGTTGACAATGGTGCTTTGGCAGAATTCACCAAGTACCATCAAGACCACGTCTTGAAAGTTGATAAGAAGATTCCTCTAGACGTTGACGCATTGATTGAACCATTGGCTGTTGTTCACCATGCCGTTGAACTAGCTGGTTTCAAAGAAGGTGAAGATGCTTTAGTCTTAGGCTCAGGCCCAATTGGTCTAGCCACCTTGTTAATCTTACAAGCCAAGGGGGCCTCCAAAGTTGTCGTTTCTGAACCAGCTGCTGTCAGAAGAGAACAAGCCATTAACTTGGGTGCTGTTGGTTTTAACCCAGCTGAACATGGTGAAAATGCAACTGAAGAATTACGTAAATTAGGTTCCCGTGGCCAAGGTTTTGCTAAGTCCTTTGATTGTTCAGGTATTCCAATTACCTATACCACATCTATCCATGCTTTAAGAGCTCACGGTGTTGCTTGTAACGTTGCTATCTGGCCACATAAATCTGTTGCTCACTATGTCATGGATGTCACTTTAGAGGAAAAGACCTCTGTTGGTTCTTTGGGTTACCAAACCAAGGATTTCGAAGGTGTCATTGAATTATTGGAATCTGGGAAATTAGATGTGGAAAAAGTCAAGAGTTTAATCACTGGTAAAGTTGGTTTGAAGGAAGGTGTTACAAAGGGGTTCAAGGAATTAATCGAGCACAAAGACAAGCACATCAAGATCTTAGTCTCTCCAGATCTTTAGACTCAGTCTGTGTTTCCTGTAAAATAAATTTCAACTTTTAACTTTCTTCAGCTCATTCTTACCGCCATATATATTAGCTGGTTCTACTTCTTCGTTCAAGAGATATCAAACATTTATAGCAAAACTTTCGATATTGAATAAATCCAACTTCAATAGAACTTATTGCTGTCAATTGAGGCTCATTGCTATCAATTGATGTTGTTTGAATACTTTGTAATTAGAAAACAATTGGGAGACACCTGGAGAGAGAAGAATCCAAGTTCAACTTCACATGTTGCCCTAAGCCGCTCACTGTGCTGTGGCCGGGTAACTCTTCATGCACGAGCCTGCGTCGAGAGATTTGATTGGCCAATTTAGTCGCGACTTTAAAAAAACTTCCTCAAGACAAGTTCAAAAGGGCCAAAAATCCACAGTATTATTTCTCCAACAGTCTTGTACAATAACCATTTAAATTGCTTTCTTTATCCACTTCAAAGTCTCTTTCAAACATGTCCCAAGGTACTTTATACGGTTCCACCTTCTCCAGAGGTTTCTTATCCCAAGGTTTAATCCAACACTTCAAGTTAGACATCACCTCCGCTACCGAAGCTGATGCTGCTTACAAGAATGCTTTCCCATTAGCCAAGTACCCAGCTTTCATTGGTCCAAAGGGTTTCAAGTTATCTGAATCTTTAGCCATTGACTTATACCGTAAGTGAATTACACTTAGTTGCATTGATGTTCTTTTTGATCTGTGGTCTAATTTTATTTTTGAAGTTTGCAATGATGAGACATATTATCAATTATAAAACAGTTATCCCTGTCTTAATAGATCATGTCGAGATTATTCTTTAGAATCTGAAACAAACACAAACAAACACAATTTCCAAACGAATTGAAACCACAATCAAAAGATCATCAGAATCAATTGACATTCATACTAACAATCCTTTTGTGTTATAGTTTTATCTTTAGTTCAAGACCACAAGTTATTAGGTAAGAACGACCAAGAATACGCTCAAATCATCAGATACGCTTCTTTAGCTACCTCTGAATTATTACCAGCTGTTTCTGCTGCTTTCAAGCCATTAGTTGGTAGAGCTCCATACAACAGAAAGTTAGTCCTTGACTCTTTGGAATACGCTGACAAGGTCTTAGCTATCTTAGAAGCCAGATTAACCGACTACACTTACTTAGTTGGTGAAAGAATCTCCTTAGCTGATTTGTACTTTGCTTCCTTATGTTACAGAGGTTTCGAATACTTGTGGGGTTCTGAATGGAGAGCTCAACACCCAAACTTCTTCAGATGGTTCAAGACTGTTACTGCTCACCCAACCTTAGCTCCAGCCTTCAAGGACTTGAAGTTCTTGGACAAGCCAGTTGAATACCAACCACCAAAGAAGGAAAAGGCTGCTCCAAAGCCAGCTGCTGCTCCAAAGCCAGCTGCTCCAAAGCCAGCTGCTCCAGCCGAAGACGATGCTCCAGCTGAAGAAAAGAAGCCAAAGCACCCATTAGAATTATTAGGTAAGTCCACCAAGTTCAACTTGGATGACTGGAAGAGAACCTACTCTAACGAAGACACCAGAGAAAAGGCCTTACCATGGTTCTGGGAACACTACGACGCCTCCGAATGGTCCTTATGGAGAGTCGACTACAAGTACAACGATGAATTGACCTTGACCTTCATGTCTAACAACTTGTTAGGTGGTTTCTTCAACAGATTATCCGGTTCTACCAAGTACTTATTCGGTTCCGGTGTTGTCTACGGTGAAAACAACGACAACGGTATTGTCTGTGTCTTCTTAGTCAGAGGTGACAAGCATGAACCAGCCTTCGATGTCGCTCCAGATTGGGAATCTTACGAATTCAAGAAGTTAGACGCTTCCAACCCAGAAGATAAGACCTTCGTTGAAGATATCTTTGCTTGGGACAAGCCAGTCTTAGTCAACGGCCAACCAAAGGAAGTTGCTGACGGTAAGGTCTTCAAATAGAGGCGCTCTTTTTATAATGCGTTGTCTGTCTGTTTAATCTTAATTCAAGGAATTTATTATGTCTTATGAAAAAATTGTATCACAAGAAATTGTAGTTTTCATTTAAAAATGGTCAACCTCGGTTTACGTTTGTCTGAAGTTGCAACCTGCCAAGAACAAGAATGTGCGAGTATAAATAAAAATACACCTTTCTGTATCAGATTCCTGCCACGGATCAAAGGGCAAATTCTTGCAGTTTTCTTTACTTCTTACCTGTTTTTACCGCGCTTATTCCTTCTTTGGGCAATATCGCGCAAACGCGCCTTGGGAGAAAAAGTTGAATGAAAATCCAACGCCAGGCGGTCAGGCAGCCAGAGGGTGGGTGGTGGTGCATTGAAACAACCAAAGGCCACCTACGCAATACAAGCTTTTTTTTGGATTGGCCATTGAGAGTGCTGAATAGGTTCGATCTCAGACCATAGTCTATCATTGCATCAACAGATACTTTCCAAAGTTCATCTTCAGCGGATTGTAATTCTTGATACCAACCAGTGTTTTGTTTGATTTCCATAACACAGCCCTTACATTGCATCCAGTTTTGATTCATTGTCAATTGATCACACACTGACTCACAAACACACTCACAAACACTAATATATCGAGACGAGATGAAACCTGTCATCAACAAGAATCAACTTCTTCGCCAGATACGAAAGAATCCATTGGCAGTTGTTGGTCCATTATTGGCGATTGCTGTCATCTACTACTTATTCTTCTCCTCCTCTCAGGAACGTTCTGAATATAGTTACAAGGTCAAGAAGGCAGGTTTCTTTGACAGAAGACCAGACGTTATCCCACGTAACTTACCAGGTGATCACATCTCTCATTATGATTTGAACAAGTTGGCATCCACTCCTATGGCTGTCTACAACAAGGAAAAGGTGTTGATCTTGACCCCGGTTTCCAGATTCTACGATGAATATTGGATTAATTTGTTGAAGTTAACTTATCCAAGAGAGTTGTTAGAGTTAGGTTTCATCGTTCCAAGAACCAAAGATGGTGACTTGGCTTTGAAGAAGTTGGAAAAGGCTATCAAGCAAGTCCAAACTGGTAAGAAGGAAAACCGTTTCTCCAAGATCACTATTTTAAGACAAGACACCGATTCTCTGACAAACCAAAACGAAAAGCAAAGACATGCCTTGAAGGTTCAAAAGGACCGTAGAGCCAACATGGCCTTGGCTCGTAACTCTTTATTGTTCAGTACCATTGGTCCATACACTTCTTGGGTCTTATGGTTAGACTCTGATATTATTGAATCCCCACCAACTTTGATCCAAGATTTAGTCAGCCACGATAAGCCTGTTATTTCCGCCAATTGTTACCAAAAGTATTATGACGATGAACAAAAGAAGGAATCCATTAGACCATACGATTTCAACAACTGGGTTGAATCCGAAGAAGGGTTGAAGATTGCTTCTCAAATGGCAGAAGATGAAATCATCGTTGAAGGTTATTCTGAAATCGCCACATATCGTGCCTTGATGGGTCATTACTACGATCCAAAGGGTGACGTTAACACCGAGATGGAATTAGACGGTGTTGGTGGTGCTGCTGTGTTGGTCAAGGCCGATGTTCATAGAGATGGTGCTATGTTCCCATCCTTCCCATTCTACCATTTGATTGAAACTGAAGGGTTTGCTAAGATGGCCAAGAGATTAGGTTACCAAGTCTTTGGTTTGCCAAACTACCTTGTTTACCACTACAATGAGTAACTTCTGCGCTCTGTGGCTTTTTTGTGTAGTAGGTTTATAAACAGATTATTACTGATATATTTCAAAACATTTCGCCTGTTTCGATGTGTGTGGATGATATCATCATTTCGCGCATCAACTTGTGGCTTGTTACTGTCTCACTGGTGTAGAGATGTGGTGGAGATATGAGCAAAGCAAAGTTCCATAGTACGAAAGTGGCGGCTTTCTTCATTACTAATTCAAACTATACAGATATTCTATGTACTATATTCTGTCCAGAAACACCGCTACAAGGACAAGTGAAGTCTTGGTTGACGATGGTTAAACTGTTCAGCACTTCTCTGAATGTGAACAGGTCCTTATAAATGTTCTTGTGGGCGCTTCTTGTCTACGGGTTGGGCTTCTCTTTATTCTCGTTTCTTTTGGTTCCCGCGTTTTGGTGCCACTGATAAGAAGAAACTCCGTCCGATTGTGCTGTTGGTGAATTTGGCACATAGTTATCATTACTCCCACAGTGGTCTCAGCCAAAATTTTGTTTGACACATAATCACCGTCAAACACGCACCAAAAGATCAATCAAAAGCATTCAAAAGAACTTTCCAAAAAGAAAAAAATCATCTCCTTTATATAACAGGACAAACAGCTTACAATAAAAAATACATTCTGGTTTAATCTCCCGCTCCTTCCTCCCTCTTCCCCCGCATTAATCAGCTTTTCAAAAATGCTGAGATCACAGTCATTCAACGCCTCTGCAACCCAAACACATCATCAAAACCATCCAACGACAGCTGAATCTGTGAATGGTACCAGCTCATTGAACTTCATGGGTGTGGAGGTCTCCAAATCTCCTCCTTCTAAGAACTTAGCTCATGTTCCGTGCAAGTTTTTCAAGCAGGGAACATGTCAAGCAGGCACTTCATGTCCTTTCTCTCATGTGATGGATTCCACCAATGATAGCACTCCATGCAAGTACTTCCAGAAGGGCAACTGTAAGTTTGGTCTTAAGTGCGCGTTGGCTCATATTTTGCCTGATGGAAGAAGATTGAATCCTAAGAGTTTGGCTCAGGTGTATCAGAATCAAAATATTCAAAACGGCAATACTTCAAACAGCAGCGCCACTACTACTAGGTTTAGCTCTGTCTCCGCCAGTTTCCCAGACTCTTCTTATTCTATGAACAGTGCAGGTGTTGCTGCTGCTGCTCCAGCTTTTTCCTCAAACTCCACCTCTTCATCGCCTTCAATGTATCAAAACTACATACCACATACAACAACAACAACAACAGCAACAACAACAGCAACGCCTGTTCGTCAACCATCGTTCTCTAATTATGACTTGGGATCCTCGCCAACCAATATCATCTCATCCTCTTCACAGTACAGTCCGCAGGCATGTAGTTCAAGCTCATACAGCACCGCACCTGCTGCAAACATATGGAGCACCACATCTCTACACTCTGCAAACACCACTGCAAACACAGCTTCCACCAGTCAAAAATCACCAAGCATCACAAGAACACTATTCCCCACTTCGGCTTCGCTGAAATCGTCGTCGTATAATTACATGGACCATTTGTCAGGGAGTGCGATTTACGACGAAGATGACGATGAATTGGACTTGGATGGTGATGGTGATGCATATGGATTGGAAAACGGGGTTTTTGAAGAGGATTTCGTTCCTAGTAGTTTGTCGGATTTGTTGACTCCACAAGAATTACAAAGACGTGGGTCAAGACCAAGTACTACTCATTCGAAAAGACCTAGTTTCGGTGCACATTCTTCCTTACATGCCATGGAGACACAGTTTGATCTTGAATGATTGATTGATTAATTAATTATAAGAGTGATTTTGGGATACATATAGCTTTATATATTTTTTTTTAAAAAAATGGCTATAGATTTTAATTAAAAATAAAATAAAATAGAATAAAATAAAATAAAACAAAACAAAATAAAGTAAATGTACAATGCAAAAAATATAGTGAAAACACACATAATAAATAAATTAAAAAAACACCTTTCTTTTGTTTTTGTTTTCGCTACAATCATTTTGCCAGGTCAGAATAATATGCAATAATTAAAATTATCAAAAAACACTAGTATACATTTATAGAAAACAATACCATATCATATAACATAATATAATATAATGAAACGTCTGAAGAAACACAAACACAACCATTAACCACCACAAACATAGAGTAAAGTAAGTTAAAAAAACTCAACACAAGCAGACAGAAAAAAAATCAAGGAACAATGACAATGAAGAAAAAAACAGTTTTAACGACGGTCAGTCTTACCAGCACCTCTCTTACCGGAGAACAAATGCTTTGGTAAGGAAGCAGTAGCATGTCTATCACCTTCACCTTGTCTGGCTTCTCTGTTTCTTTCTCTTCTTTGCAACTTGGCCATTCTGTCAGTCTTGTTTCTCAAGGCACCATCGTTGATACCGTCATTCAATCTATCGGTCTTGTAGGCTGGTTGCTTGTAGTTAGTGGCACCGGTTTGATCGTAGACGATGTCAGCACCGGTTGGAGTGTATCTGGAAGCAGCAACCTTGGCGTTCTTCTTGTTGACCAAAGTAGTAGTATCGTGACCCAAGGATTCCAAATGGGATTCCATCTCGTTGAAAGACTTGGTCAATTTGGAACGAGGCATGGTACCACCGTTCTTCAAGGCCTTTCTGTTTCTGGCAGCGTTGATCATCTTCTGCTGCTTGTCTCTGATCCATCTGGCCTTCTCTTTGATATCTTGAACATCGTCGTCTTCGGAGTCAAAGTCGTCGTCGGAGTCGTAGAAACCTTCTTGTTCTAGTCTCTCTTCCTCTTCTTCCAAAGCCTGCAACTTGGCAGCGATATCTGGGTCCAAGAAATCGTAGACGTTACGGCCGTCGAGAATTTCAGGCATCTTATCCTGCTTCCATTCCTCGTCTTCCAACAAGTACTTGTCCTTCAAGTTGATGTTGTAAACACCGGCACCACCGTTCTCTTCTTCAATGTCACGAGCCAACTTACGTCTGTTTGGATCGGTGACGTCGTACTTGGCCAAGGCCTTGACAGCGTCTGGAATGTAGGCGTCTCTCTTGATGTCGTCTCTTGGAGCTGGTTGGGAGACGTGGATCTTGTTGAGAACGTTGTTGACACGAGCAGTACCCTTCAACTTCTGTTCGATTCTGGAGGCCAACAACTTTTCACAGGCCTTGTTTCTGACAGCCATGATGTTGTCTTCTTCGTGACAAGAAGTGGTCATGATCTCAATGGCAGCGTTACCCTTGACCATGTCTTGGATCAACTCTTGTCTCTCTGGCGACAAGTCTTCTGGCTTCAAGATATCGGTCTTATTTATGACAATCAAGACAGACTTGTTGGAGAACAATGGCTTGATGGAGTGGAACAACTTGACTTGGTCTTCAATGGAGAAACCACACTGTTCGGAAATATCCATGAAGTATAAAACGGTGGAACGGAGATGGGCAATGGCGTAGATGGATTGCATTTCAATGTTGTTCATTTCTTCGGTTGGTCTGTCCAAGATACCTGGGGTATCAATGGCTTGGTATCTCAAGTACTTGTAGTCGAAGTGACCGACGTAAAGGGACTTGGTGGTGAAGGCATATGGTTGGACTTCGACATCGGCCTTGGTGATGCATCTCAAGAAGGAGGACTTACCAACGTTAGGGTACCCACAGATCAACAAAGTTCTGGTGTTTGGATCAATGGATGGCAATCTACCCAAATGTTGTCTGACTTGTTCCAAATAAGCTAAAGGATCCTTCAACTTCTTAACAATGGTGGCCATTCTACCGAGGGCGGCTCTCTTCAATTGTTTACATTGGAAAAGAGACTGACCAAACTTCAACAATCTGACGTAATCTCTGGAGACCTGTTCGATCAAAGTCTTGGCTCTGGAGACAGCAGCAAGGGAAACCTTGTAATGGTTCTTTTCATACAGAGTATCCATCAAATCTCTGTGGAATGGATGGACATCGTTAATGTTTGGGAACCCAGAAATCAAATCTTGGAATTTTTCTTCGAAACCTTCAGAGGTGAACTTGACCTTTCTCATGTAGAAAGCTCTAATTCTGGTGATTTTGAAACCAGCTCTGATGACTGTTGGAGTCTTTCTTTGGGTTCTGTTCAAAACAATATCCAACAAATCGTTGGAGTTTGGAACAGTAGGGATATCTTTCCAGGTTAATTGCATCTTGACTAGTTTAGTTGCTTATGTGCTACTTGTTGTTGTTGGGATCTTGATATCAGTGGAAACTATTTGGGAATCAACTAATTAGATGCAGATCTAAAAGATATTCAAGAAGTCCCAGGTTATCTTACTGTGCCCTTAGATGTGCGTACTTCTCTTTCAAAAAATTTTTTAGCTGATAGAATGCTTTTCTTTTTCGCGCGCAGATCCCACCAGCAGAAATAAATTTTTTGAGAGAGAGCCCCCCGATGAGCACTCATGTCATCACTTTTTCGGATTATATAAGCCATGTTCTATTATCCACGTGACAATAATATGGGGTTCAAGATCCTTCCAATCAGTAGTCAACACTGTGATCTCCCATAATATACTCGTAAGGGGGAAATGGGAAATGGGAAATTCTAGTGTTTCAGTTATTGTCTGTTCACCTTGAAATTGACAAAATCCAGTATTTCTCAAACTCAGTTATAATATTACACAAAGTGGCAATAGTCAGATTGAATTGGCCATTCTAAAAAAAATAGTCAAATGGCTGTCTTTTCCTCATGGGTTCACAGTCGAAGAGCAATATCATTCACACGACTTACCTACGGCCTGAAATTTTTGTCATTGTTGTTTTACAGCAAGAAGTCACCAAAAAGTGGTTAGTATTTTGGTGTAGTCCGTCTTGAAAGGAATGGAAGAGAAGCATTATGAGGATGCCAACTATATACTGTAACACATCTGAAAAACAGAAATTCGGATTCAAGCGGTTCTATTCAGCTATTAGAATGAATTAACTCGATCTGTCAATTTGACTTTTACAAATTTGTGTGATCTGAAGGTACCCGTGATCTCAATGGTATGTGCTGAATGTGAATATTGCCGATGCAAATAATTTGAACCGACTTCAGCAAGTGATTATATTTTAGTCTGTCTACAGCCAATCAATCCTTGCTTGACCTGTCAAAAAATACCACAGAAAGTTCTGCATATACTGAACAATATACGTCCTGGTAGGTAGAGAGGTACCTTGAATTGTCTTTATGTGGAGTGTATGTAATCAAAACGATTCCCAGCAGGGCAATTGGCTTGCGTTTACACCCAAATAAATCCCACCAGGGCTTCAAAAAAAAACTTAGATTCGCGGCGAGCCTCCCTGGGGCAAACCGGGCTTTGAATTGAAGGCTGGGAAATTTTACTCTTCCTAGAAAGCTATGGAATTTGGGTATGAAAAATCAAAACTCAATATTTCCAGCTCATTCAAACGATAATTGAATCTATTGAGATATCTCTTTGATCAAGGAAGAATATATACTCTGCTGATCAGATAGACATGCCACTACTTACCGTCAACAAGATTTAGTGTAAGAGACTCTCTCTTTCAAGAAAAGTAAAAGCACACTCACTGCCTTCTCGGGTTTGAACGCGCTTCTAGACATTTTTTCTCTCTCGTGACACAAACCCTCTGTGCGTGTCCTGGAAAATTCGCCATTTCAGTCTACTCTGAGCGGTTCCGGTCGTGACAAATTGCGATGCAAAGTTACTAATCGTATACGTCAAAGAAGAAAAAAGAGTTGATGATGGATGATGATGAGTTCTTTATTATATATAACCAAAAATATCTCTTTGATTTTGATTTGATCTTCTTCTACATACACATCAAGCCTAGATCAGATATCTTCCACCACAAAATCAGCGTTTTGCATCTTCTTGTTCACAACACTATACTTCCAGTTCTAATATAACCAACCTACTGGATACTTTGATTACAAATCACCATACCTACAGTACTTTTGACTCAACACACACACACAATAATATATCCACAATGTCCAACGTGCTACTTATACTGAATGACAAGTTCGTCACCCTAGCCGATGCTGAGTCTACCATTATTTCTCAAAAGCAAACGATCTCAAAGAACCACCCTGAGTCGCACATTGACCAATATGTTCTTTCTAACATCGTACTAGGCAATGTTAGTTTGAAGGCTGATCACTACGACTTCATCTATTTCATTGATGCCACTGGTGAGTTCAACACCACTATTCCATCCCATGAATCCATCAAGAGCTCTTTAAAGACCTCCCAGCAAATAACACTCAACAGAAGATCTTCCGCTTCAGTCGCAAAGATCGGCTCCAAGCTATCCAAGCTTAAGTTCAAAAAGTTGAACAAAGAAGTCACACTACCACCAACCATTGTCGAACCAATTCAAATCGACTCTCCAACTCCTTCTTTGCCAGAATTATCTTCTCCAGCTCCAGCTCCATTGAACAAGGAAGACAAGCTCAGATTATTCCAAGACTCGGAAGATGATGAATTGATTGATGAAAACGAATTAATTGATAACTCTTTATTGAACACCGGTTCCATTATTTGTCTTCGTGAACCAAATTCCAGTGGTAAGAAGAGAAGAAAGGCTTGTAAAGATTGTTCCTGTGGTTTAGCCGAACGTGAAGCTTTCGGGTTCGATGAAGACCAAGAAAAGGAAAAGGAAAAAGTTGAAGCCAAGGAACAACCAAAGAGAATCCAATTCAGTACCCAAGACCTATCCGAAATCGACTTCACTATCGAAGGTAAAGTTGGTGGTTGTGGTTCTTGTTCTCTTGGTGACGCCTTTAGATGTGACGGTTGTCCATACCTTGGTCTACCTGCTTTCAAGCCTGGTCAAGTTATCTCCTTGGATGGTGTTTCCGATGATTTGTAAGGATTTTACTCTCAGTGCATTAAGCCTTTCATGATTTGATATTATCAATCAATACGTTTGTATTTTCGATGGGCTACCTGGCTTAGAGCAATAGGTTATTTATTATTCTAATCTAAAACTTTCATTGCCTTCAAAAGCCTTACCCGTATAGATTATACGCAGTTGATTCGAGTAAGAATAATGTAACTACGTCGAGTTTTAACATAATTCTTAATTAATATCATTTATCCATATAGTATATGCAAGCTGATAATACACAGGTGTGAATTCTTGTTTATAGCCCAAATTAGCGAGCAACTGAATATAGAAAAAGCAACATCATCCCTCGTGACTTTTGCCCCACAAATAAATAACTCTCCTTAACACCCAAAATAATCCATAAATGCGTGAATAATTTGAAGCAATTCTATGTGTGAGATCGCCTCACGACAAAAACGTGCTCCTGTGTAACCCTCATCTGGGTTGAATATCAAAATAACCGTCCAAATCTACTCTCGTGTCCAGAAGAGAAAGAGAAAGAGAAAGAGAAAGAGAAAGACTGGTTATCATACCTTGGAAACAACAGTTTGTTGAGCTTCTAATTGCTTAGCGTTTCTTTCATGGTATTCCCTTTGAACTTCCCTATAGTGTTCACAGTCATGAGCTTCCAACAATCTATGCTTACCACAAAATTTCTTGAAGCAAAACTGACAATCGCCAATGATTGAATGAGGGGAAGTACATGTCTTATAATTACATAACTTCTTTGACTTCTTCTTAGGTTTGAGGATTTTAGAACCTGTAGTAGCTGTGGTTGTGGTAGAGTGAGAGGACGGTGGCAAATCGGACGGCGTGGATTCAGTGGCAAGGGTTGTGGCATTCTCGGTGATTGAGGCGTTATCAACGCCTAGATCAGCAGTAGTACTGTTGTTGCTTGAAGATTCTTGTTGTTGT
The DNA here is from genome assembly GCA_030581495.1 of Waltiozyma xylosica. Taxonomy (NCBI): domain Eukaryota; kingdom Fungi; phylum Ascomycota; class Saccharomycetes; order Phaffomycetales; family Wickerhamomycetaceae; genus Waltiozyma; species Waltiozyma xylosica. The sequence continues at coordinate 13,763 of JAKTTJ010000028.1, read as the reverse complement.
GACATGTTCTTGCGTTTTATTAAATAATAGTCTTTGTTTAATGAATGATATGGTTACGATCTCGACTCAGGAGTGGGGTTAGGGTAAAGAAATAGTCAAAAGGGTTAGCTTTTAAACAAACCTGCAGTTCATTTCCACCGCCCTCAAAAGGACTCATACAACTTACGCACGATAAAGATCCCTTTTCGTGCATGCATGCATACATACCAATTATGATCACCTCGCCTCCATAAAATCTCGATGTCTCCTGTCTTTCTAAAAGAGCTCGGCAAGCTTCAGAACAATCTCGGTATGAAACGGAGTTAGGGATGATGAGACAAATATTTAACGCCACACACAATTTTCAGCCCTATTGGAAAGTCACATGATAGCTGTTCAAAAAGTTCTTCCGAATTCGAAATTTTTAGACGACCAAGCCCAAATTTTTTAAACAACCGCGAAACTACGTCACAGATAACACAGCTTTCAGTCTTACTAATAGTGATATTTCCCAAAAATGTCGCAAATCATATTTAAGGGCAATGCAACTACATCGTACCATTAACCACCAGTTGGACAACAAATCCTGTTCGTTCTCTATTGATAATTATTTACAAGTTTCAGATGGAAATGAAATTCATTTTGACTCAGAATGTGTTACATTTATGATGCCGGGTCAATTTTGTAGTGGTACTTAATTTTGCAGAGGGAAACAAACAAACCTCTTGTGGAAGAAAATTCCTTTAGGTGTGTGGACAAGAATTTCCTGTCACGCCTCTTGCGAGAGAATCCGGACAGTGTTTTTCACAAGGAGATCCTTCCCCGTGTGACGGGATTCCTAGGCCGAATTTTCCGCCTACGGTTCGGAGAGAGAGAGAGAAATGACAGTATGATTTGACATCAGTCAGCCACCGCAGCAGCATGAGCAACAGGTGTGGCAATGACAGCCCGTCTAAGCGCTGGCAAATTATTCAGCAGCTTATTAAAAATTATTACACAGAAATTTGAAGCGCCAACGTTGTTTGGCAGAACATCATAGCGCCGCTGGGAAACAGACAAACATAAAAGTTTTGCAAAGGCAAAAAAAAATATTTTTATCAAAACATCAAACAATACTTTTGTAAAAACCTCAAAACAGGATAGACACATTTTGCCATTCATCTAACACAGCATATAGAAGCGTCCATATCTGTCAAATCAACCATTGCTCTAGCTGTCGCTTGTTGAATTCACTTGAACTGCTTGAGAAAGTTTCATTTTCGCAGGCGTTCCCAGACATCGCACTCCCTCCTTCTTCCTCTTGAAAGGCGCTTTTCAAAAGCTCAAAGCACAACTAGCTCCTTTGGATTATTTTGATCCACTGAACACCAAGAAATTAAATTATTTTCAAAATCATAGTACTACCAAAACAGGTGGACTCCTTGGACAATACTATTTGCCCTTTTTCCTTTGTATTATAATAGCTCCAGAAGCAATTGCCACAGCAAGCAACAAACACTCCTTGTTTCTACAAACTACTGCAGTTGTCTCTCTTCCCATATACAACACCTCCATTAATATTTAATTATAAACATCTCATACATTACAAATGGTCGACCAACTACAAGTTTCGCAACAGCAGGCAATCCCTAAAAGGGACACCGGTTCTTCTCTAAAACAAGCTGCTAAACTCAAATCTATTAACGATGATGATTATATTGGCTCTTCCGAACTAGCACTTTCCAGCTTACAATGTCCTTCTCCTCCACCAATTTTGAATACCAGTGTGAGTACTGGTAACAATGTTTCTAGTGTATCGATCAATGAGATTATCAACAACGAATTTCAAAGAAAAATGCCGCTCCATGAACCACATTCTAGCACTGTCTCCATAGCTGAAGAAGAAGAAGAAGAAGAAGAAAAAGAAGGAGAGCAACAACAACAACAACAACAACAACAACAACCAGCACATCACATTTCATATGCCAATTTACAATATCCATCCCCAACTGCAGTTCATCCTGTAATCTCTTTAGGCAACTCAACCATGTCTGATGCTTCATTAAATGGGAATAACAGCAACAGCAACAGCAACAGCAACAACAATAACAATAACAATAACAATAACAATAATTTTACTACTGCTACTAAACCAGCTGTCAAAGATACGATACCTGCTGGTGGTGCCCTTCTCAGAGGACATGTTTCTGTTGCCACCACAGCAATTGCTGCAGCTCAAGCTGCTGCCACAGCTAGAGATAAACTTCAATCACAAAGTCCTACAATACCATTCAATACCGATTTAAGATCTGGTAACCAAAGCAGCAGTTCGTTATCTTCCGGTGATCCACAAAGTGCCACTCCCTCTTCTCATTTTAAGAGTCCTGGTCCTGGTGCGGGTGCGTCTGATATGCATGCACATTTCTATCTGGAAGATACCATTCGTCATGGTGGTGTCAGATCTAGAAGTAATAGTACTTCCGCCTCTGCTGGTGAAGGTGTTAGAGCTAACAGTATTTCCAAAGAACACGGTTCCTCAGTTAATGTTGTTGTTGATCCAGCTGCTTTTCAATCCGGGAGATCGAATTCCGCCAAAAGTGGATCTACTTCTCCTGTTATTCAAACTCCTGTTTCTGCCACTATTCCTGCCAAGAAAGACTCTGTTTCCAATCTGGATCCAAGATTACCTCAAGAAGATGGTAAGATTCATGTTTTATTCGGTGTCTGTGGTTCGATTGGTTGCGCGAAGATCAAAGCCATCATTAAGAAATTGGAAGACATTTATGGCCGTGATAATATTTCCATTCAAGTCATTTTGACTTCAGCTGCTGAGCATTTAGTCTGCCGTACTGAATTCCCACCAAGTGTCACTATTTGGAGAGACAAGGATGAATGGAGTACATGGAAGGCTAGATGTGATCCAGTTTTGCATATCGAACTACGTCGTTGGGCGGACGTTCTTATCGTTGCACCATTAACTGCCAACACTTTGTCTAAGATTGCTCTTGGGATCTGTGATAACTTGTTAACCAATGTGATTAGAGCATGGAATACTCAGTATCCTATTCTTTTGGCTCCATCGATGGTTAGTTTTGCATACAACTCTGTCATTACAAAGAGACATCTTACTACGATCAAGGAGGAAATGCCATGGATAGAGATCTTGAAGCCTGTTGAGAAGGTCATTGGGAGTTATGGTGATATCGGGATGGGTGGTATGATGGATTACAATGAGATTGTCAATAAGATTGTCAACAAGCTTGGTGGATATCCTGAGGAGGAAGACGATGAAGATGAAGAAGAAGAAGATGATGATAAGGTCAATAATGACGATGACGACGATGATGATGACGACGACGACGATGATGATGAAGATGATGAAGATGAAGACGACGACGATGATGATGCGCTGGAGGATGAAGAGGAGGAGCTGAACAGTATGAAACCATCAAAGCAGGAACATACAGTCAAAATAACAAAGGGAGTACGAAAGCTGACTGTTGCTGAGGAAGATAAATTACTTCTTCAAACGCAGTGAATGATGCAATGCAGACTTTCTGGACCCAACCTCCTTGTTTAATGACTTGAATGACCCGACTTTGAATAAATCATACGTATTGAGAGCGTTTTTATTTATTTATTTTATTTTATTTTATTTTATTTTATTTTATTTTATTTATAAGGTAATGCACAATTGTTGTTTATTTTAAATTAGAGCTGTCTCTTTCTATTTGTTCTTTCTTCTAGCAGAATTGATGAATCTCCCCTTACCAACCTTAACACCACTGTTTGTACTTCTGTAACCTTGTGTAACGAATGGAGAAATAAAATTATCGGCAGATCCACCCCCGATATAATCGTTCAAGACTTTTTCGTTCTTTCTACGTAACCATTCATCATCCTTCAAAGCCTTTTGGTATTCCTTTTGATCTTCTCTTAAGATTGGTTCGTTGAACTCCTTTTGCTTGTTGGATTTGTTGTGCACAAACCCTTTATTACCCAATCTCTTTTGTGAATTTTTACTCAACGGAGAAGCCAACGAGTAACGATCACCTCTGGTGTGCCATTCGAAATTAGCCTTCAAATGGGCCTTAATTTCACCTGTTTTGGAATCAACAGAGACGGCACATCTTAGTAGAGTGGCACCACCACATCTTGGACAGAAATGCTTTGGTTGGCCATTCTTTGGGATAGGAAGCATGGTGAAGCAAGCATGACATCTGAGCATGTAATTACGGACTCTTTTGATCTGTAAACCTGACAGGGTGTTCATTAAGTTCAGCCCCATTTGCAAAGAAGTGTTCTGACAAGCGAAATCGCCGGTGGCTAAAGCGACTTTGATTTTGGTGGTTGTGGAAGAGCTTTGTTCGATCCTTTCACCGCTGTCTTTGATCATTTCTTGAAGGAGGTTTTCTTCGGTGATCCATTCACCATCGTCATCGGATTCGTTGTATTCTTCGGTGAGTTCTTGTTGTTCTTTGGTTTCGTTGGAAGATGAAGATGATGATAACTTCTGGGCTTCTAATTTGGCTGATATCTGTTGGATTTCTTCTTCCGTGGCCTCTTGTTCTTGTTCTGGGTTTGATTGGGTTTGAGCTCCGGCAAGTAGCAATGCTTCCCTCTTTTCTCTTTGCTTTTTCCCGCCTCTTCTTCTTTGCTTTTTCTTTTCAACTGGGGCTGCTGCTTCTTCTTCAACGGCTTCTTCAGTAGGGGCAGCCTTTTCTTCTTGTTCTTGCTCCTGCTTCAACTGGTATGGGAGCTTCTCACCTGGCTTCTTTCTCAATCTCCAATCACCACCGTTCCTTTCCACCTCCAATTCATAAGTCAAGGCAATGATGTGGATATCGTTGGCACTTAACACGGCATAATCACCAGTCAATCTGGCAAATTCCGCGACACGATCAATGGAGGCTTGTAATGGATGTCTCACTTGTAGTTTGTCCCCCCAAAGGGCCAAGTTTCTTCTGGCATTCTCATCTTTGATTTCGTTGTAGACTGTAGGAGTGGTGAAGAACTGTGTGGCGTAGTTTTGTAATGTGGAGATGTGTTGGGTGATTAATGGTGTGGCATCAAGAACTAAAGTTTGCACCTTTGGAGTGATAGTGGAGGTGGTGGCAGGCAGCACGGAAGGCGTTTCGGTTTCTGGAACAGCAGTGGAAGCCACAGGAGATTCGGAAACAGGGTTGCTCATTGTTGGTCTTGTTCTTGAGTCCTATAGGTAAACGTGTGAGTAAGATCAGACGTCCTGTTGTGATGCTGCTCTTGCGATGCTCTCTCTCTTTAATTGGAAATTGTGCTTTTGATTGATAGCTTAAATTTTTTTTTTCCGACCTGCGCACGCATCGCCCGCAGGTCGGAGATTCGCGAAGCACTCACTGATTTGTGTTTTGATTTTCACTTCAGGCGGACAAGACAAAGTCCCAAGCAGGCCAGCTGACAGGCAAAGGCGTTGGTTGATCCCAAAAAGAACACTACCAACCAACCAACGAGTCCGACTAGTTCCACAACTAAACCGATACGGTACCAGCTCCAGCACAACAAACTCCGTCACACTATTCCGTAAAGATGGCCAAGTTTCCGGACGACGACCACCGATTCTCCGACGATGGCGACTCCAACACCAGTGGCTCTGATAACACCGACCAAGGCGAAGACGACCTCTTAGAAGAAGACATAGTACAAGACGATGTCGCATACGACGAGGACTACGACAGACCAAAGAAACTGACCAAGAAGATCAAGCAACAAACCAAGGGCGGCAGCAACGGCGGGTCCTCTGCAGGGAGCAATGTGCCCATCGATGCGCCTTCTGATTTCACTCCGGACGTTGTTTCCAAGATGTTCCACAACACCAGACATGATTTCTCCTACTTGACATTGAAGCCAGACCATGCCTCCAGACCCCTTTGGATCTCGCCCTCTGACGGCAGAATCATCCTGGAATCGTTTTCCCCGCTGGCTGAGCAAGCACAGGACTTCCTTGTGACGATTGCTGAGCCGATCAGTAGACCAAGCCACATGCACGAGTACCGAATCACTGCGTATTCGTTGTACGCTGCTGTGTCTGTGGGGCTGGAAACTGAGGACATCATTGCTGTGCTGAACAGATTGTCCAAAGTCCCATTGGCCAGCTCCATTATCGAGTTCATCAAGGGCGCCACTGTTTCGTATGGGAAAGTCAAACTGGTGTTGAAACATAACCGATACTTTGTGGAAAGTACACAGGCAGATATCCTGCAGATGTTGCTGAAGGACGAAGTCCTGGGGAAGCTGCGAATCGATTCCACTACTGCGACCAAGCAGAGCACAGCGACTACGACGGCGGCAGCACAAGCAGTGGCGAGCAGCGGCAGCAGCACTGGGTTGGCCACCGAAAGGGCTCCCAGCAAGAACGGGCTGGTGATTCCAGGGACCACAAAGCCAGACGGGACCAGCGTCAACAATATCAACCCTGCTGACGATATCTACACCTCTGTCGTTGGAGGCGCCAAGGAGGACGACGATGAAGAAGACGACGACGACGATTTGGATGCCGTCCATTCGTTTGAAATCTCCCACGAATCCGTGGAAATTGTCAAGAAGCGATGCCAGGAGATCGACTACCCCGTGCTGGAAGAATACGATTTCCGGAACGATTCACGAAACCCGGACCTACCGATTGATTTGAAGCCTTCGACCCAGATCAGACCGTACCAGGAGAAGTCGCTTAGTAAGATGTTTGGGAACGGTCGTGCCAGGTCTGGGATCATTGTCCTGCCGTGTGGTGCAGGGAAGACGTTGGTGGGGATCACTGCTGCTTGCACGATCAGAAAATCCGTCATTGTGCTGTGTACGTCGTCTGTGTCTGTGATGCAGTGGAGACAGCAGTTCTTGCAATGGTGTACGATCCAGCCGGAGAACATTGCCGTGTTCACGTCTGACAACAAGGAGATGTTCCAGAGCGAATCTGGGTTGGTTGTCTCCACGTACTCGATGGTGGCCAACACGAGAAACCGGTCGCACGATTCGCAGAAAGTGATGGATTTCCTCACGTCGAGAGAATGGGGGTTTATTCTGTTGGACGAAGTCCATGTCGTTCCAGCTGCGATGTTTAGAAGAGTCGTCACCACGATTGCAGCACATGCCAAGCTGGGGCTCACAGCCACTTTGGTCAGAGAAGATGACAAGATCAGTGACTTGAACTTCCTGATTGGTCCGAAACTGTACGAAGCCAACTGGATGGATTTGGCTCAGAAGGGACACATTGCCAACGTCCAATGTGCAGAGGTCTGGTGTCCTATGACTGCTGAATTCTACCAAGAATACCTCCGAGAATCCGCCAGAAAGAGAATGCTGCTCTATATCATGAACCCTACCAAGTTCCAGGCTTGCCAGTTCTTGATCCATTACCACGAACAAAGAGGCGACAAGATCATTGTCTTTGCCGATAACGTCTATGCCTTGCAGGAGTACGCCTTGAAATTGGGGAAGCCGTTCATCTACGGCTCAACGCCACAACAGGAACGTATGAACATCTTGCAGAATTTCCAGTACAACGACGAAGTCAACACGATTTTCCTATCAAAGGTCGGCGATACGTCGATTGATTTACCGGAGGCCACCTGTTTAATCCAGATCTCTTCCCACTACGGTTCGCGTCGTCAAGAAGCCCAACGATTGGGCCGTATCTTGAGAGCCAAGAGAAGAAACGATGAGGGGTTTAACGCCTTTTTCTATTCCTTGGTGTCGAAGGATACTCAGGAAATGTACTATTCCACCAAAAGACAGGCCTTTTTGGTCGATCAAGGGTACGCCTTTAAAGTGATTACACATCTTCATGGGATGGAAACCTTGCCGAATCTGGCCTATTCCACCGTGAGAGAACGCCGGGAGTTATTACAAGAAGTGTTGTTGAAGAATGAGGATTTGGCAAGTTTGGAAGTTGGTGATGATGCAGATAGTTCCATTGGCCGTGGGTCCAATCTCGTCAAAAGACGCAGTGGGATGAACAGTAATGGGAACAGAGCCAAGGCCCAAAGAACCAACGGGAGTTTGGCTTCGTTGGCTGGGGGTGAGGATATGGCGTATGTTGAATACTCGTCCAATAGAAATAAGGAGTTGAAGGATAAGGAGCATCATCCGTTGATCCAAAAGATGTATTACAAAAACGCTGGAAGAAAGAAGTGATATGTATGTTTGTATGTATGTATATATATATATGCCACTAATTGGCGTACACATAGTTCTGTCTCTCTTTTTCCTTTATAAATTAAATACCCTGAAATTAACAATAATAATAACAATAATAATAACAATAATAATACAACTTTGTTGAAATGAATTCAATTAAATACAACCCAAAACTAATATTTCGTTATAACTCCCGATCCTGCTCCATTTCTCTTTCCTGTCTTTGCAACTCCTCTTCAGATAAACCCAACAACGCATCAGCAAACCCTTCAATCCCACTTTTGTACTGAAGTAAATCCATCACTTGATAATTAACCCTCTGTTGTAATTCTCTAACCTCTCGTTCAGCACGATCCTTCTCCAAAACGTATTCTTCGTCAACGTTGGCCACATGTTCAGATAACGTTGCCATGTTTTTCGATAGATTGGTTTCGAGATCTTTGATCTCCTTTTGATACCGTTCAATCTCCGCGTTATACGAACTCGTATCGTTGGCCAAATTGTCATTCATCAGCATAATGTCCGTACTTATTCTTTGTTTCTTGATCTCCAATTGGTCCATCTGTTCTGTGAGATTGTTGATTTTCTCCCAGATCAACTCGTTTTGCTCCTGCAGGGTCATGTTTTGTTCGTCTGTTTCATGGAGTTTCAATTTGATGCTTTGTTGGATTTCTTGGATTTGAGAATTGATCTGATCGTTCTGCAATGCTGGAAGCAAATATTCCGTTTGACTTCCAAGTCGTTCGTCTGAAAGGAGATTGTCGAGTTTGAGTTGAAACATGGAGAAGTCTCTTTCGGGAAGTGCAGACGAAATCGTGTAGATTCCTTGGTTATACGCTTTGGACAGTTCCTGGAGTTGAGCATGGACTTCCTCGGCTGCGGTTTGTTTGACTTGGACGAGTTTTAACAAGTCGTCTCTGTCGGTGACACAATCATCGATCGCTTTGGATGTTCGTTCTCGTTCGTTTGCAATCTGATCGATCTCAGCAGTGGAGGTTCCTTGTTCTTCCAAACTTTTCACGATTTCTTCCTTTTCCTTGTCGTAAGCTTCAATCAGATTGCTCACCCTGGCTTGCTCCGCTTTCATTCTTTGTAAGACTTCCGCCCATTTGCTTTTCCTGTTGGTCAAAGATTCAATGTAAACTCGTAGCTTTTCCGAATCTTCAGACAAACTTGCCTTTTTCCTTTCAAGGAAATCAATGGTCTCTGCCTCTTTCAATGTCTCTTGAAACTTGGCTTGAAGTCTAGAGCCTTCTCTTTCTGCTTCTTGGATCTTTTCCTTATGATTTTCCACCAATCGTTGGTACTTCTCCCTCATTTCTTCTTGTAAAGGTATGAAATCGTCCACTTCGTTCATGAACGCCACATAGGCCTTGTCCACGTATTCGTTGACTATCAGTGCGCTCTGGAGTGCGATACGGTCCTCCTCCTTCTCTTCTCCTTCTCTTTCTCCTTCTCCTTCGAGCTCCTCTTCTTCTGCTTCAAATATTCCATCAATGTTGCTATCAATAAGATCGATCTGGGCCTCAAGATCAACGTTCAACACCACAAGATAATGAATGATTCCCAAAAACACAGGCCAGTTCTGTCCGCCAACAGCAGATATTTGCGATTTGCTCACAGTTTCCAAATACGGATACTTGAGCAACTTCAAAGCGGAGTAAATCTCATGTTCTGTGCTTTTGGTGAACCGATAAGTCGGCTCGATTTGTTTCAAGAGAAACTGAAACATTAGCACAAAGTCGCGCTGAGTGGGGGATCTGAGCGATTTCGTGCTAATGGGATGCTTCATCTCATGTTCAAAGTTTCGTGAGTGGAGGAATTGAAGGATCTCTTGCTGGATATTAGCTTGGTAGTTTCTGTCACGCAATGGGCGTGGGTCTCTGGTGGTTTGCGAAAGCGCATTCAGTCCAAATGACGATGTTCTCCTGTTGTGTAAACGATTAGACGGCGTGGCTATCGTTGTTCCTATCGTTGTTCCTAATCCTGTTGCTGTTGCTGTTGTTGCTGTGGGTATTAAGCTCTTTCGTGTGCTGGTTCTTGCAACACTCTGCTGTATCAGATCTGTTAACCCCATCGTGGACTTCCTTCTGGCATGGTCAGCACCACCATTGGCCAAGCTGACACGAGTGGCACCTGTCAACGACTGTCGTGCTGACATTCTGTTTGTTCTCTTACTGCTGGACATCGTGCTGTGTGGAGCTGCTGCTGCTGCATTGTACTGCTGGTAGTAGTGTCTACTAGGGTCCACGTCTAGTGATGCGATGTTACTTTCTCTTCTGGGCCGACTGGTACTGTAATACTGCTCTTGTGACATGGGGAGAGTGGGTGAGGGAAAATGTGTATATATATGGTATGGGTTGGAGGTTGGAGGTTGGACGTTGGAGTAGCAGTGAAGGTCTCCTGTCGTAGGTGTAAATTCCGATGGATGTGACCGCTTTGGATGTCTGATATTGCGTCTCGCGTCCCTAATATCAGCTCTGTCTGACCCTTGTAAGATATGCTCGGTTGTTTGTTTGTTTGTTTGTTTGTTTGTTTGTTTGTTTGTTTGTTTGTCTGTTTGTTTGTTTATTTTTTGTTTTCGTTTTTGCATAACTAATTATGCAGGTTGCCATGACAACATGAATGAGACATTCGCGGTGTTCCTAACCACGTCTGTTTACTTTCGTCCCAAATAGGAAAGCAAACAATACGTCAAAAAAAAACCAAAACATCAATCAGCATCATTACAATAAAATTAAAAATCAGGGGGCGCTAATAGCAAAATAGAAATTTTTGACATATAATTTACAGTACTAGCCTCAGACGCCGCTGCTCAATCAAGTCAACCCAAAAGGAGTGCATCATTCATTTTAAAACCTATACACACACTTATTACTTCAAGATGCAGTCTGACGTGACAGAATGTCAGAACGTTCTTTCATCTCCAATAAGATTAACGATATCCACACCATCTTCTACTACGAACACAGTAACAGACTTTGCTTCTCCACTCAGACCAACAGCAACAGCCGCAGCAACAACAACAACAACAACAACAGATGGATTTCCTGAGCTCTCAAGACAGCTTGAAGATACCACGCGGACACTATCCAAGATCTACAGACATATAGGATATACCTCTTCAGAAATCAAGAATAATGAACATAAATTGATCCATAGTATATCTATGGCATTCAAGCATTTCCTCGATGACGCTCATCAATTCCAAAGCGAGTTGCAAGACCTTAATGACAAATCCATCAGTATACTCAGAATTATATTAAAGGCTATTGGTGATCCTTCAGGTATAAAAACCATTCCTGATCTTTACATGCGCAATCTTATCGCCAAGGGTCAATCGCCAGAAGGTACACTTTTAAACACACAAAAGTTCATTAAGGGGACAAAGGATACTGTGCTTCTTGAATATAAACAGAAACTTTTAAGATTCCTTGAAGAAGCCCAAATACTTGCTTCCTTGGCTTCAAGGATTGACAACTTCGATTCTGGTCTTTTAATGATTATCCCCTCTTGGGAAGTTACGTGTGAATTGAAAGAGGCTTTTAGCAATTCGACAACTTTGGATGCTTTGTTTTCTTATATCATCGCTGTTTTCGATGAAAAGCTTAACATCAATCCGTTTAATGATTTGAGTCCTGATAATTTCAAAAGATTACAAAACGCTACGTTAGCATATGAGAAAGAAGCCAATACCAGAATTGAATTGTCTAAGAATACTTCTGATCAAATATGGAGCCTCTGGAACGAGTTAGGTGTCGATGACCCCTTACAAGCTGATGTTTCAAAAGAAGAAGTTCATCTATACCGTGAGGGAAACAATAAAGCATTGTCACAGAAACAACTAAGTCGATTGTCTGTGACATTGTCGGATTTGAAACGTTTGAAGGTTGATAGATACACTGAGAAACAAAGATACCAAACCACATGTCAATTTCTATGGACCAAATTGAACCAAGATCCTTCCTTTGTCTCACATTTTGAATCCTCCAATGACTCATTGACCTTACAGTCTCTAAAGAATTACCAAGATGAATATTCAAGACTTTTAGAGATTAAGAAGAGTTACACTAAGGAATTCATTGAGGATGCTAGAAATGAAATTCAGAGGCTTTGGGAGTCTCTTTGTTATTCTCTTGATAAGAGAAATGAATTTGTTGAATTTTGTCAAACAGATGATTTGAATGAGAAGCTCTTGGAGAGACACGAGGTAGAGATTCTTAAATTGAAAGAAGAATACAAGATGTACAAACCGCTTCTTGAGCTTACTAAACAATTCAAAGACTTACTGCTTGATCGCTCTCTTTTGGAGGAAAGTACAAAGGACTCTTCAAGATTGATAAGAAAGAATTCACATAAGATTTTAATGGAGGAAGAGAAGATCAGAAAGAGACTTATACGACAACTTCCAAGAGTCGTATCTGACATTAAACAAAAACTTGGTGAAATGAAACAAGCAGGGTATAACTTGACAATGATTAGCCATGAACTTTTATCAAACGTTGAGGAAGAATATGCTAAACTTGAGAAAAATGGTAAGATCATGCCGCAGTCTTCTAGAGCTATATCAAGAGTTCCTTCAATGGCCCCTTCAAGAGTTTCATCAACCCAAACTTCAAGATCCACAAGTAGGGCACCAACTCGTACTGGCAGTCGAACAACTTCTAACCTGCCTTCAAGATCCACTTCACCAGTCAAATATACAACAACAACAGGTACTGCCGCTTTTAGATCAGCCTTTTCTCATGCAGGTGTTCAAAAACTGCAGCATATATCTGCTACTAAAAGAACGACCACAATCACTCCAGCCACCGCTGATCACCTAACACACGAGCTATCAAATTTATCAAGATCTAATTCCCCAAATAAGTCGTATTCTAAGACAGATGAGCTTCAGAATTTATTAAGCACGCCTTCCCCGCTGTACAGGTCTCAATCATCACTTGAGGCTAGGGATATGATCCATCATGATCGTCCAACTTTCCCTCATCAAGTAATACAACCAAGGCTTATAACTAGACAAACCAGTGATTTAACTGCTTTGAGAAACTCGAATCGGTCCAGGATACCAGTTCCCAAGGTTTCTCTAAAACCACATATGGCTTCTAAGCCTCTGAATGATGTTTTCACTTCTCCATTGAGATCGCTTTCGAAGGAACAAGACGAGCTTGTCAATATTGCTGAAGATCAGGAAAATATATCTATGGTTTCTGACTTTGGTGATGAAGATAGGTTTTCCAATTGGAGAAAGGAACAATTAGAAAAACTGAATCAGTTTAAGCAGCAGCAGCAACCAACTTTCAGTGACAGTCAGAATCTTCTTTGAAAACTTGAATACGATTTATGATGAGATGTATACAGCTTAATTATTATTATTATTATTATTATTTGTAATAGTTAGGAGTCTGGTAAGACCCTAAATTGGTTGATAATGATAACCTTAATGTCAAGATTAGTCGGTGCTTCTATATAAAAGGTCTATAGAAGTGAGGAGATTGGATCGTGAACAGGATACAAGCTCTATTTATACATAATAGTGAAATAGTGTAATAGGTTTAGGCTATTGTGCATAGAATAACCTAGAATAAGATAGATTAGTAATACCTTACCTAATCATATGATGCTCTCTTATTACA
>JAKTTJ010000027.1:0-174222 GCA_030581495.1 Waltiozyma xylosica | reverse complement strand
ATATATATATAGTACCAAAATACTCTCACCTACTCTAGGGTTTCTATAGAAATTTTCAAATTATAATACACTCTGAAAATTTCTGGCATGTTGCGCATACCGAAGCGAAGCGGAGACTTGTTTGCATATATAAAAATTCCATAATTCCAGGAAATTCAGTTAATCCAATAATCAGACTTTGAGATGGATCCAGTAGATGATCAAGATTGGAGTAAGTTGTTGGTTGTATCTCTTAAATTGTTTTATGAGCAATTGAGGAACAGAAAATTTTGTAATTGTATTATTATCCTGAGGATAATTGAGTCCTGCTTTGAGCTCGTAAAGTATCAAATTAAACTGTAAAGAACCAGCCTGACCACGGGTAACCTGGTATTACACGTGACTTATGTTAGGGCCGATCATGCCCGATTAAGACTGATCGGGGCCGACTTATTTTGTGTTGTGAAAAGTTTTATCTACTCAGGAATTCCTTTTATATAGAGGAATTCCCACATGAGTAACCTGCCGACGAAACACCTGTATAATAGTATTTAATAAAAAGTAAGTGTTATTTGAGAACAGAGTCAACTTCTATAACTACATTCCAGGTAGGCATTCCAACCAGTTATTATACAATCAGATATCCAGAAGCCTACAGAACCGGCAACATCATCGATCCAATCTCTCATAACAACAAGAAAAGGTCCCTTGGCCCAGTTGGTTAAGGCGTCGTGCTAATATCCAGTTAACGCGAAGATCAGCAGTTCGATCCTGCTAGGGACCAATTATTTTTGGCGAACTCTTCTTTTTTATACTGAGTTAGTCCTATGGTTTTAAATGTGTGATCTAACTATGTAATTATATTCGCTAGTAAAACAGAATAGATCCATAGAATTATGCCATGATCTTTTCAAACTGATAAAAGAGATTCAAAAATCCGAGACGTGAAAAAATTGTTTGTAAATCTAAAGTTTAAAGGGAGTTGTTAGGAAGAGTCTTTTTTTGAATCGTTGAATATCAAAACGCGTTCTTTTACTTCCCTTTTGAGACGAGTAAATACTAAACTAGAACAAGCAAACAGCATATTTAATGACTTGTGCTATTACTATCACTCCTTTAGTCTAATACCATTTATAAAGCCCTTAATGACATTAACAGCAGCAATAGCATCTTCTTCTGAAGAATGTCCCTCAGAACCCTGTTGGATTTTAACACCAGTGATCAACATTGACAGATCCTTTAGAGAATACTTCCAACGTAGACCCTTTGGAAACAATATAGAGGAATCAACAACCAATGGATGAACGATTCTGAGAGCATTCAAATCATTCTCTAAACCATGCCCAACTATGATTGTCTCTGAAGTGATTAACGGTGGTTTACCTGAACCATCACCTTCAAATAAAAATCTATGCAATTGATTAAGAGTCTTAACTTGTGAAGGAATTGAACTGACACCACTGAAAAGTGTGTTCAAATCTAGAATTTTACCTGAAGGTTTAATGATCTCATCAAATAATGTCGTTGTAGGATTTATAAAATCCACCACTGTTAAGCGGATCAGTTCGAGACCTTTAGTAGTATACCCCATTTCACAATCAAGACCTATTACTCTCCTGCCACGACTAGATGATTTCAATGACGGCACATTGACGAAGGGGATCAACTCATGTAGATCCTCACCTATGTCAGCTTTGAAAACATGCATTTGTGTAGTCTTACAACCTTGTGAATCACCAACTCTCTCACCACAACATTCCCAGTGCAAGTCTCCAGAAGATGTCTTGTATCTCTTTCTATCATGATATGTACAATTCGCAGAAGTTTGAGATTCTGAATGGTGTGAGGTCTTACAACGATCACAAATGCGGGGTTTGAATTGTTCTTTTGTGACATCTGAAGATAGCGTTGGAATCGATGTGATGAATTTGTATTTCTTGAGAATCTCTTCATCATGAACCAGATCCTTCAATTTCTGATAAACTTGATCTTCAGACAAATTGAAGAAGATATCCTTATTCTTATCCTTGTTGAAAAGCGCCTTCTTTTCTTCTTCAAGGTTGAACTCCCCCTTCTGAACACTCCTAATGAAATGCTTCATATTAGAACCATACACCAGTTTAGAACTTTTCTGTGCGATTTCATATTCCTTGTCAATAGCTAATCTATTAGGTGTCGGTATTCTTTGTTCTTTGAATGCTTTGCCCAAAGCTGTAAGATAAGTCAACCTTTGATGTATCGGTGAAGGTGGATAGCTGCCAACTGGGAAGGATTTAGGAATGAGAACTGCTGAATCGTTCAAAGCTGATACTCTAGGTCTTTTTATTATTGGTTCTGGAGATAGAACTGTGACTGTTGTGGATAGAGGCCTTTTGGCGGTAGATGAACTAGGTGGTAGTGGATTGGTTTGGTGAAGGAAGGGACAATGTGGGAGCAGACAAGGATCAGCTGTTTCAGAGGGAGATTGAAGTTTAGGACATTTGATGGTCTTAAATGTGGTCAAAGACGGCCTGAACATTCTGGAAACACGGTTTATCATATGCAAAAGGTTTCTTTAGTACTATAACGTACTCCCTTGGTGCTGTTTTGATGTGTTTTAATTAAATTTAGATTTTAAAGCGAATCGCCGGCACAGCATATAATCATCGCCTATTGTCTGGCCCCTTTTCGATTACATAATCCGTGAAGACATTAAAATTTAATATACGTAGGTTAAGTACAGGTGATAATATTAACCAGAAATCAACCCAACCTCCGATTAACCCCGCATATCCACATAAGTCTTTACCCTCTAATCTCATTGATACAACCAGCAATGCACCAGATAGAGCCTCAATTTTCCCAAAGCTATAAGCTTACCCTTCGCATCTTGCCCTCACTCAAAGAATACCTCCTTCTCACCAAACCATCTCTAACCAAACAAGCACCTTTAAAAATTGATAGGATAACATGGCATACTTTGATTTTAAGAGCACTCAAAAGACAACATGGTCTAATTGGGCAATCTTTACAATTTGAACTAATTGAAATCGAGACTGCCTCAACAGATGAGAAACTGTACGATGAAGATAATGTTAGTATATTTGTTGTTATTCATAAAGATGATGCTATGATCTTTGAAGGCTCTATCCTAAGTATGGGCTCAGTCGATCTACAAGATTTGTGTGGCTTCCAAGTTTTAGAGAAAAGTGTCACAGACACTTTTGAAGGTACTGCTAACGGTACGGTAGATTACATCAAAGTTCCAAAAGCTACGGTTTCTAAATCCAGCAAGAAATCCAGCCTGGAGAAGAAATAGAGTAACTGAGGATACTGAATTCATATATGATAATAAACACCCCATAGAGTTTCATTAAAAGAGAAGTGTTCTAAATAAAATTATTGGAATCATATCTTAAGCACAAGTTTTCCAAATTGATCAGGGTTTCTCTTCACCAATCGTATCTTGAATTCGTCCGGTTCAATTGCCACTGAGCCAGGAACAGAATTAAGTTCAAAAATGTCCAACTTCATTGGCTGCTCAGGCAAAAGTGGAGGAAGAATTTTGTATAACAATATGAATCTGACCAAACAAATGTACATCTCTTTCATGGCAAGATGCGACCCAGCACACATTCTGGCACCAACACCGAAAGTGAAGATTGTTGTTCCTTCAGTTTCTCTCATTTTAAGCTCTTTGTCTAGAAATCTCTCTGGAGCAAAACAAAAGGGGTTTTCAAAGTGACGCTTATCGTGGTTAGCACCAAACCCGTTCATGAACATAATCGTACCGGCTGGAATCACAGAGTCCCTGAAAATGATATCTTTGGTGGTAGCTCTTGGTAAACTCGTGGGCAAGACAGAAAAATACCTTAGACCTTCTTTCAATAAAGCATGGACATAATCAACAGTGTAGCCTTCAGAGCAAGACATAAACGCATTTTCAGGAGTCCCAAACACCTTCAAGATTTCATTGTAGGCAATCTCCTGAAGATTTAGACCATAAGCAGGCTGTGATAAATGTCCCAAGACATGGTTCAATACCAAAGGGGTATTATCCAAGCCTGCACTGACCATTGTCAAACAGACTGATCTCAATTCGTTTTCGTTGATTTTTGGAAACTCAGTATTGTAAGGATCTAAGGCTCTGCTGACAATGCATTCCTTAAAGTCGACCCCCTTTTCCATCTTATCCTCCAAGCCTTTCTTAAACTTGGCCATATAGACATCTCTTCTGTTTCTATAATCTGCCGCTTGTTCATTTTTGGCGTTAGATGGCAAATATCTTAGTAAAGGTAGATAATCCTGTAAGTTTGAGCTATGCCCCCTCAATCTCACAATTCTATTTTCCACAAGAGAAATCTCATCAAACAACCGACAATTGTCGTTGTGTTCAACTTTGACCAAATATCCATAAGTTAAATATAGACTGACACGAAGCACAAAGCCTTGTAGGAGCTTGAAAAGATCGAGGTCGACACCGTCGTCATGATTTGCTGCAATGTGAGAACTCCAGATATCGATTCTTCTGAACATATTTCGGCTTTCCTCTGCAATGAAATCTTTGAAGTTTTCAACGTTTCTTTTATTCAAAGCAGTGGCGACAATCTTCTTTTTCTTTTTGTAAGATTCACCATATGGCGTTGTCCCAATGGTGAAACCCTGTGTTGATGAAACAACATTATGGAATGTAAACAAGACCGGTCTTGAATTGTTAGAGGTTCTGTTCTTTATCCATAATTCCTTAACAGTATCAAAAGAGTTGGCCACCACCACAATTTTATTACCCATTCTCATCTGAAAAACATCACCATACTTTTCAGCCCAAACAGAATATTGTCTTGCTGGATTGTCCAAGACATCAAATAAATTACCAGCAATAGGCAAACTGGGGACCGAAGGAAGATTCTTAATTCTCTTGGGACCAAATACACCAACATGGTCTAATAGTAAGAACCCTACAACGAATGTTACGAAAGCTGAAAAATAGATAGCTGGTGGGAGCAACCAAATGTTAGTATCATCATGGGCAAGAATACATTTGAGATTATGAAAAAATTATTAGTATTGGCTGTATACTTATTGAGGACATCATCTTTTATGGTTCTTTTTTTGTTTTTGTCTTTGTTTGTTTTTCTGGAGAAAATATCAAAACTGAAAAAGGGGGAAAATTATATAGCAAATTGGTTGTTGTATTTTAGGAAGGAAGGGAAAATGTTAATCTAGCGAGGGGAAACTAAACCGCGTGGAGTTTCTTTTATAGCAGTTTAGAATAAGATGTTTGCTTCTGAGTTTTGAGATCTTGAAGTTGGGGATTTCATCTTAACTCATGACGAAACGCATTGCATTGAGGAATAGATAGTGATCTTTTAGAGTGGGTTTTTTGAATGTTTTTTTTTGGTTGTCATTTTCATAGATTCGCCACAAAAACACATTAAAAGCGGAATCCGGAGAGATCCGTTATAAACCGTTTAAAGATCTAAATTAAATACAACTCAGTAACAAATATGATAACATAATAAATATCATTCATATAAATAAATCAATAAATAGGCAAATAAATAAGTTCAAATAAATAGTTTGGTAATAAATAATGGGGGGTCGAGAAGAAATTTCATCTATAAGGACCATCTGCATCAATACAGTATTGGATCTCTTGTTCCCACTTGTCACCATTGGCTAAAAGCTTCTCCTTGTTGTACAACAATTCCTCTCTAGTCTCCGTAGAGTACTCAACATTTGGTGTTTCAACAATAGCATCAACAGGACAAGATTCTTGACATAAACCACAGTAGATACATTTAGTCATATCAATATCATACTTGTATGTACGACGAGCACCATCTGCTCTTTCTTCGGCTTCAATGGTAATGGCTTGGGCAGGACAGATGGCCTCACATAGCTTGCAAGCGATACAACGCTCTTCACCGGATGGATATCTTCTCAATGCATGCTCACCTCTGAATCTTGGAGAGATAGGTCCCTTTTCAAAAGGATAATAGATAGTGTAAGGAGCTCTGAAGTACATTTCCAAGACAATATACATACCACGGAACATTTCAGCCAACAAGAAGAACTTCATCGCCTTGTCTAAGGCAGATTCGTTGGATTCTTCCCATGATTTAGGTTTTGGCAAACGGAAATCTTGTGGTAGTGAAGATTGGATAGTTCCAGCTGCGCCTGCAACCATTGGTTTCAAATGAGGGATCGTAGTAGAGAATGGACGGGCATGAGTTAACAAAGGAAACGCCCTCTTAGTGATCAGTCTGCTAAGCAATGTCTGCATTGTCAGTTAAAGACAGTTTTTTGTTGATGTTCTTGGTGATGATAATTATTATTATTATTGTTATTACTTGTATCGTAATCTTTTATTTAGCTCTGATCTTGTTGGATGATGGGCTTTTCGTGGTCTGGCGTGTTTATGGGGTAACAAAGTGGAGTTCTATTACCCTGCTCAGAGGATTACATAAGGGACCATAAGATCACCTGGTTGTAAATTAGGGTAAGATGGTTGTCGTCTCTTGCTGCATAAGTTCCCACGGGGAGAAGAGGAAGAAAAAGAAACGTCTTCCGATGCCCCGCCCTACAGGTGCTGGCACGGCACCCAAAACGCCGTTCACGAGCCGCTAAGGCGACCGTTATGCATTTATTGTTTGACAGAAAAAACCGTGGATAGCCGAAGACCATCACGAAATGCAAAAAGAAAATAGGGATTTCGAAAGCCCAAGTCGATCAAGTTCATCCACAACAATTAAAGAAAGCTAATCAAAGAATCACCGGATTTTTGACACAATCATCTTTAAACATGTAGTTTAAGAAATGGTGATTATAATTAGAAGACTGAACTTTGTACCGATATAGACCATCTTGTTAAACTTATTTCAAGATTGAGGGTACACGGAGTTGAAGTCCATGCGGCACTAGGATGCAAAGTTGCTTAGTTCTTTTTCTGGAAAAATTGTTCGGCAGGTGCTTGCCATCACAGCGAGGGCTCTAGACAGAATAGAAATGCTTTTTTTTATCCTCTTTGATGAACGGAAGTGATTCATCAGGGAGATACCAGTTTCTCATATATATCTTGGGATTCCTTCCAAATCTAACATGATACAGGGCCATTACACACACATACACACGCACTCAACGTCGATCCTTTTGATATTCCCCATACTATTTTTCATCCAAAAGAATTAGAACTACTTCAAAATGGATGCTACTAATTCTGCTGAAACCAAATCTCAAGGGTTAGAAAAGTCCATCTCCAATGGCTCTAACAGCTATACTGAAACCCAGCCATACAATGCTCCAAAGCCAGGTTTGATGAGATCGTTCCTTGATACTTTCAAAGAAGTCCAAGCTTCTCCAGAAGATCTTGAATTATTGAACAATCCAGATTTAACCGAAGCTGAAAGAAGAGAAATCGCTTTAAGAAACACTCCATTGCAAAGAGGCTTGAAAGCTAGACATTTACAAATGATTGCCCTTGGTGGTTCCATTGGTACTGGGTTATTCATTGGTTCTGGTTCTGCCTTGAGAACTGGTGGTGCTGCCTCTTTACCGATCTGTTGGGGTATTGTCAGTGTGTTGGCCTTCTGTACCATTCACGCCTTAGGTGAATTGAGTACTGCTTACCCAGTTTCCGGTGCTTTCTCTGCGCACACCACCAGATTTATTGAACCATCTTTTGGGTTCGCTATTGGTTGGAACTACGCTATTTTCTGGTTAGTTGTCTTACCAGCTGAAATCATTGCTGCTTCCTTGACCATTCAGTTTTGGAACGACTCTATCAATCCTGTTGCATGGGTTACCATTTTCTACGTCTTCATCATGTCGATCAATCTATTCGGTGTCAGAGGTTACGGTGAAGCCGAATACATCTTTACATTGATCAAGGTGGTTGCTATTTGTGGGTTTCTTATCTTAGGGGTTGTCTTAGTCTGTGGTGGTGGCCCAAATCACGGGTTTATCGGCGGTAAGTACTACCGTAACCCAGGTCCATTCACACACGGTTTCAAGGGTGTCAGCACTGTTTTCATCACCGCTGCTTACTCTTTAGGTGGTTCCGAATTGATCGGTGTTACCGGTGCTGAAGCTGCCAACCCAAGAAAGACTCTACCAAGAGCCGTCAAGCAAGTCTTCTGGAGAATCAGTTTATTCTACATCGGTTGTTTGACTTTGATTTCGTTATTAGTCAATGCTGATGATGATAGATTATTAGGTAACTCTTCTGCCGATGCCCAAGCTTCTCCATTTGTCATTGCTATTAAGAACGGTGGTATCAAAGGGTTACCTTCTTTAATGAACGCTGTTATTTTGATCTCTGTTTTATCTGTCGGTAACTCAGCCGTCTTTGGTTGTTCTAGAACTTTGGCTTCTTTGTCTGCGCAAGGTTTGGCCCCAAAGTGTTTCAACTACATTGACAGAATGGGTAGACCAATCTTCGGTATTGCCGCTAACGGTGTTGTCGGTTTACTATGTTACTGTGTTGCCTCCAAGCACGAATCCACTGTTTTCGCTTGGTTGATGTCCCTATGTGGTTTAGCCACTGTTATAACCTGGATGACCATCTGTATCTCTCACATCAGATTCAGATTAGCCATGAAAGCTCAAGGTCGTTCGCTTGATGAATTGGCCTTCAAGTCTCAAGCTGGTTTCTGGGGGTCTGTTTTCTGCACTGTTATCTTGGCTTTGGTCTTAGGCCTACAATTCTGGGTTTCTCTATTCCCATTAGGTTCTACGAAGGCAGATGCTACCAACTTCTTTCAAAACTATCTTGGTGCTGTCATTCTTTTAGCCTTCTACATTGGTAGAAAGCTTTACGTTAGAAAGATATGGGAATTCACGCCGTTGAACGAAATTCAGTTGGATGCCGGTAGACAAGCTGTTGACGTCGAATTGATGCACCAAGAAATCGCTGAAGAAAGAGCCATTTTGGCCTCCAAAAGTTTCATGTACAGATCCTACAAGTTCTGGTGTTGAACAAAAAAGAAAAAAAGTCTCAACTGTTTTGAGCCATTTCAGTCAATGAGAGTGATGATCATCCCCTCACATATACCTTGAAGGTATCTATAATATTGCATTTTGTTTTTTTTACTGGTTCTACTTCTCCTATGGTCATCCTCATGTGTTCATTATCTTGTCACTTAATTAACCTGGTTTATTATTTATTTGCATCAAAAGTTGTTCTACTACATGTGGTTTATTGTTTTTTTTAATATTATCATTGTTGTTTCTGTTTGTTCCGGTTAAAGTTATTTATATAGTTTGTGATAGGATATCACGATATTAATGACGGTTGTTTATTTACTTCTTTAAACTTTTTATAACTGTAGCGTATAAACTTTTTGCTCAGGTCAAAAAAACGCACGATCTAACAACTTCCCAATAGGGACAAAATCCTATGGAATATGCGTATTCGTAAACTTTATTTGATCGTTATTCTTTTTTTCTTCTCTTTTTTTTTCTTCACTTTGTTCTGAAGTATCAAACCCATCACATCTCGAGAACAGTTTCGAATGACTGATTGGATCTTTTTGTACCCACTTGATCAAACAACAACAACAACAAGATTAACAGTTTGCGGAAAATTCTCGGCTATGAGCATTCCGGTGTTAATTCCGAGGCTCAATCTCGCGTCGTAATTACTCTTGTTAGAGCGGCTGGGCGCCGAGGCGGTGCCTGCGCAGTTACACAGCCATGAGTTACAGGCGTCAGATTCAAATTGATTGTTCTCAACAGATGCCAAAAATACAAAGGATCCCTTCAAACTTTCACCAGAACGAAGGAGCAGATTTAAAATACCGTCATTTCCTGATCAAGGTTAAAATATTGGTTTTTCTTTTGTCACTCGCTTAATCAATCCCAGCTTTTTGACTCATAATCAATACAGACCATACATAAATACATAAATACATACATACTGCTATAGAAACCATGAGACTCTCAACAACAACAACAACAACAGTCAGTTTGCTTTCCACGCTTCTCTCCTTCACAAGTGCCCAGCAGCAACAACAAGGTTCTAGTTCGGCCTCCAGTTCGTCCTCTTCTCCATCATCTTCTACTAAAAATTCTTACTACTCCGAATACGGTGTCCTTGGGTTCGACAACTTCGGGTTTGAAGGGTACTACCGTAACGTCAAGACTTTGGACACATCTTCCTCTTGTCAATGTGAGCTTGCTTCCAACTCAGAAAGAACCATTTTCAAAGGTGTCAATGCTCCATTGAACAGCGAAGTCTCTGTTCATTTCAGAGGACCTTTGACGTTGAACAAGTACGGGTTCTACACCACTTCTTCCACGTTCCACGTCAACGATTCTTCCACTGCCAGCTCTGTGTCCTGGGACCGTATTGCTTACTATGATGGTGATGCGCAGACTGCTGACAATGTGACCTTCTTGACTGCTGCTGGTGATAGCTCCCCTTGCTTAGGTAAAGCTTTGACCTATGCTGATTCCGATGGTACCTCTAAAGCTTCCTCCAAGACCACTTTAGCCAACGGTACATTGATCACTTCCGACCAAGAATTCATGATTTTCTCCAATGTTTCCTGTGCTGCTTCTAAATTCTCCAACGACTGTGGTGTTTACCGTGATGGGATTCCTGCTTTCAAAGGGTTCAGTGGTGTCACCAAGATGTTTTTATTCGAGTTTGAAATGCCTCAAGAAACCCAAGCCAACTCTTCTTCATTCGAATACTACGATATGCCAGCAATCTGGTTGTTGAACGCTCGTATTCCAAGAACCTCCCAATACCCAACCAATGAAAATTGTTCCTGTTGGGCCACTGGCTGTGGTGAATTCGATATCTTTGAAGTCATGAATGGCACTGAATCCAACCACATGTACTCCACTATCCACGATTACCAAGGTACCGGTGACATCGGTACTGGTTTGGTAGCCCCAGGTTACATTGGAAGAAACATCTATGCTGCTATGAAGGGTGGTGTTGTCTTTGATTCCGAAGGGAGCGTTGCTGTTTTCTTGAGTAACTCTACAACTTTCGACGACATCTCCGGTACCGATGTTTTGAGTTGGATTTCCACTGCTTCTTCTGATCAAGGCTCCGTCACTAAGACGTTGGTCTCTGCCACCAATACTGGTTCAGGTAAGGTCAGTGGTGCTTCCAAGCACGGTCTTAACAAGAGCTTGATGTGGGCTATGGTCTTTATCGGTGCTTTGTTCACATTTGCTTGATAATAGAGATATATAGGTTATAATTGATACACAAGATATATGTTTGCTTTTTAAAACTTAATTACCTTATTAGTCACGTAGGCCGTCCTGATAAAGGGTTAATGTCGATATTAAACGATATAACGTTATATTAAGTGTCTAAATAGTCATAAAATAGATAAATAGTCATAAACAAATAAACAAACAAACAAACAAACAAACAAATAAATAAATAAATAAACAAATAAACAAACAAACAAATAAACAAACAAACAAATAAATAAATAAATAAACAAATAAACAAACAAACAAACAAATAAACAAACAAATAAATAAATAAATAAATAAATAAATAAATAAATAAATAAATAAATAAATAAATAAACAAAGGAGTAGGAACGATCCAAAGGCTACCCTATCTTCTTAATATCAAATAAACGTAGTCATAACAAAGACGTCATACAACATCCAGTAAATCACTTCTTTGGTGGTTCTTTACCTGCTTCAGCAGCAGGGTCTTCAGGTGGTGGTTTAGAAACAGGGAACTTGAAAGATTCAGGAGTAGAATCCACACCTTCACCAACTTGTTCCCAAGCACTAGTACCAACAGAGAAGTCTCTAAAAGCCTGAGTCAACTCCAAAGGTTTATAAACGACTCTTTTCTTCTCTTCATCCCAATAAACTTCATCATAACCCGTAGTAGGAAAATCCTTTCTTAAAGGATGTCCAGTGAACCCATAGTCGGTCAAAATACGTCTTAAATCCGGATGATTTTCGAAAAAAACTCCATACATATCATAAGTCTCTCTTTCATACCAATTAGCACCTTGGTATAACCCTGTGATACTTGGAACTGGAGAAACCTCTGAAGCATAGGTCTTCACTCTGATACGAGAGTTATAACGGACCGATAACAAATGATAAACAACCTCAAATCTATTGGTTCTTGAAGGATAATCAACAGCGGTAATGTCGATAATAGTTTTGAATTGGGTAGTAGTATGATCCCTTAGGAAAGTCATGACTGGAATAACTGCAATTGGTGGGATGTAGATGACTAATTCATCTTTCCAAACGGAGAATTTCTCAATAAATTTTGGAAGAACAGTGATCAAATATTGACCAAATTGATGAAGTTTTTCATTTTGTTCAACCAATTGTTCTGCTGGATTAATGATTGGTTCATGAAGTTCGCCGTATTCTTCAAAATCTATGTTAGTACCCTATAATTCTTGTTTTTGTTTCGTTTTTGTTTTGTTTTTGTTTAATTTTTGTGTGTTTCTTTGTGAATTTGAACTTACCCTTTCTTGGAAGTGTACTTAGATCAGGTAAATGGTCCTCCTCTTTATCCAAAGATGCCAAGTTTCTGACAAATATTTGTCTTTTAATAAGTTGGCTAGGGATTCCACTTCTACCCAACCTTGGAATGGATCTTAAATAATTTCTCAACATTGATGATTCCACGCTGATGGTGTTAATATATCAGTTGAGTTTTAAATGGGTTGAGAAACTGTTGAGTGGGTGCTACCCCCCGTTTTTACAATAAAGAAGAGAGAATAAGCTGCTGATTTTTCTGAATCGCGGGGTAAACCGTTCCCAAAACAAACAATCAATGAATCTGATATATCACGTGATTCTCGGAATCCTCGGATTTGGTAGATTTTGATATAGAAACAATAGATAGAAGAGGTTTGCTTAAAGCATTACATGTACTTTGGCTTTTTAACTATTTCATCTGAAGTTGTGAACTCTTTTCTTTTTTTATTATTATTAATTGAGGGGTTTGATTTCCAGATGAAGGCAAGAAAGAAGATTCTTATTAAGATCTCTGGTGTTGTCTCTGCTTTGATAGCGTTGTTGACTTTGGAAGGCGGTGGCCAAGCAGGTGATGCTCTTTCCAGATTGACTGCCAACGCCTCCATTGCGTATTCTGTTCCTCAAATCCTCAGGATGACTGTTGGTCACCAAAAATTCACACACAAGCACGTTCTTTGCTGGCTATTTTGTCAGCAACACGTGCAACGTCATTGAGATTCTGTACCTGTGCTTGATGTACGTTATCTACTGCTTCCCTTCTGACAAATCTGTCAATAAGAGCTCCATGAATTATGCGGTTATTTTGTGAGGAGGAGCCTTTATCTTCGCAATTGGTTATTACTTTTTTTACAAGAAGAGGGGTTACAAAAATCCCAAGTCCAACTTGGACGACTCTGAACACGAAGAGTTGGTGCTGCTTGATGGCGTGGAAAACTCGCACAATCATATCAACAACCTTGACGACGTTGTTGTTAAGAGAGCAGACAACAATAATGATAATGCTTATACTAATAGTCTGTAGCATTGTTTGTGTATACACGTTCACGTTCACCCTCTGTTAGCGGTTCTTGGTTTGGCACGGATGATGTTGTCAACTCTTAGCAAAACCTCGGCTGCTTCCGAAGCAGAGCTGACAACGGCTCTTTTAAGCTTGAAACTCTCCACAATCCCCATTTCTCTGACATCGGCAATAACACCGTTGTTCAAGTCTAACCCGGAAGTGGACATCCCGTTGTAGATGGCTGATCTCAGCTTAGTTATCAACTCACTCGAGTCGAAACCAGCATTGTCAGCTAAAATAGTAGGCAACTGTCTCAACGCTCTGGCAAAGGCTTCCACAGCAAGAGACTTCTTCCCATCCACGTTTTGAGCAGCTGTGTCAACAGCCTTGGACATGAGCATCTCAGCACAACCACCACCTAAAACGGTTCTGGTTTCTCTGGTGGTTTGTGAGAGCACAGAAAGGGCGTCATGCAAGGAACGTTCGGCTTCGTCCAAGACTTGTTCAGTGGCACCTCTTAGAACAATAGTACAGGCTTCACCGGCAGCACAACCAGAGAACTTGGTCATGACGTCTTCCCCAATGATGATCTCCTCGATGGATTTACAGTACCCCAACTTGACCAATTCTGGGTGATCGAAAGTCGAACAGACTTCCCCACCGGTGACAAGAGCCAATCTTTCCACACCTTCGAAATCAGCGTGCTCAATGGAGTTGATCCCGGCATCCGTGAACAATTGTTCCGGGTAGTCGTAGATCAACTGTCTATTTATGAAGCAGTTGATACCGAATTTAGAAATCTTACCAATCTTGGTTCTCATCTTTTCCTTCTCGGCTTTTTCCAAATCAGCCAACTTGGACGTCGAATCGACTTTGAACTTGGCACCAAAGATCTTGACCTTGTCTGTGTCTAAGGATGTGTTGGCTACTAAGATCTTGGCGTTTTCAATCTTCTTTGGTTGAGAGTTACCGAATCTTTTGTTCAAGATGAACCCTTCGTCTAAGAAAGAGTCAGATAATTTACCACCAATCTTCTTCACAATCTGGATATGTTCTAAGTTAGTCGACCCTTTCAAACGTAAAATGGCATCGACAGCCAATTTGGAGAACTGTTCCTTGTCTTGTGATAAAATCTTGGAGGATAAAGTGGTTCTGGAAATGTTCATCAAATCTTCGTAGAACTTGGTAGAATCCTTGGAGTTGTCAACAGCATGAGCTTCTAAAGTAGCAATGGCAGCCTTAGAAGCGATTCTGAAACCTTCAATAATAGTCTGTGGATGGATTCTTTGGTCAACTAACTTTTCAGCCTCTCTTAACAATTCCGCAGATAAAACAGTCACGGAAGTCGTACCGTCACCAACTTCATCGTCTTGCACTTTGGAAATATTCACCAAGACCTTGGCAGCTGGGTTATCTAAGGGTATGGATTTCAAAATAGTAGCACCGTCATTGGTAACTAATGCTTGGTTGGAAGATGCAGATTGTAATAACTTATCCATCCCCTTAGGACCAAGTGTGGATTTGACTAAATCACCAACGGCAATGGCACCAACAAAGGCGGAAAGACGGGCATTTTCTGCTCTTTCTTCAGTGACTTGATCTCCGTAAATGTTAACACTCATTATATTTGGAAGTTTTTATTCAAGATCTTTTTTTGAAAGAAAAAAAAACAAAAATTAAACAAATTGGAGCTTTTTGATTTGAACGCCACTGAAACACGCGTTGGAAAAAAAAAGTACTGACCGTTCGTTGTTGTTTGTTGATTTAAAAAAAACGTCAACAACAACCAATCCATCTGAGATTTTTTTTTCGCGACGGACCTAGGAAAATCCAGTCACGTGCCAAATATGGTTAGGCCACTGTATGGCATTGTATGCCAAACTATCACATTTGACATACATGCAATGAGCTAAACGACTGGGGGCGATATCAATCAACAACTTCGTCGTTCAATTGTCATCCACCAACAAATTATACATACATATATACATACATACATACAAACAAACACCAATTCATCAAATGTCACAGTGGTATGATATCATCTCAGATAGCCTGCTGAATTCTCAGAATGAGAACTTACAAGCCTCCTCCTCCACCTCCTCCACATTGGAAGATCTGATAGAAAGTTCAATTTTGAACCAAACAAAGGATCAAGAAGAATCACCCAGTTTGTTCAGAACAGCAGCTATTTTTGAATTGATACTTCATTTATTCCCACTTTCAGATCCAGATCCAGATCGAGATTCCTCACAAGAACTTCAGATACTTCTTGATGAATGTCTCGTAAAGATACAATCGTTCAGTTGTGATACAGGAGGTGGATTGACACCCTTTGTTGACGATTTGATCACTGAATTGATTGAAGATCTCAATGAAACGATAATAAATGGACAATTGACATTCCAAGGGCCATCATTGCTACTTAATTTGATTTTTAAATTGACCATCAAGGAGGAGAACCTAATTGTACAAGCTTTCGTTATAGGCTTCATAGAAAGAATTTCACAATTGTCCAAACAGAATAGGAAATTCATAGCTGAAACAGATGGAATTTCTGAACTTTTGACAGATTCAATACTGCTGAATTTCCCCAAGGATTCTACAACGATAACCAACACATTATGTTCTCTTTTGAAAACTTGCACTATCACATCATCGACCCTTATTTCATTGTTCAGACCGCTTATCACAGGCAATAGTACACCCGATGAACATCAGAAACATCTCTGTTTGTTGTCGTCCTTACTGGATAGAGATAACGATAGTTTCTACCATTTCAAGAATTCTTCATTGAAAGTCACACTGGAGTCAACATCACCTGTTTCCAGTTATACCGCTCAATTGTGGATCCGTTTCAATGGGCCACCCCTAGATTCAAATGAAACACCACAGACGGTGCTTTCCATAAATAACCGAATCACATTGAAGGTCCATGCTTCCAAGATCGTCATCTATTACAAGAACATCAAGATAGAGACTATTGACACAGTTCAAATAGTGGAGAATCAAGTGTATCATATCGTGCTCATCCATGAGGACAGATCCATAACTTTTGGCTCACCAAAACTGAGAATCTATGTCAATGCACAACATTTCCAAACACTCAAATGTCCATATCCCATTGACAATGATCCAAGTTTCACAACGAAACCTTCCATTACTCAGATTGATCTTATCTTAGGGTCAGATTTGTCCACTGATATGGATATCTATAACTGTCTTTTGGTATCTAGTGCACTTGGCCATGAATGGTTAGTGCTGTCTTATTATTTGGGGAAGAACTATCAAAACAGTTTCCAAGATTCCAATTTATTAAGGTTTTTGAATTATGATGGGAGATCCCATTTCAATTTGAAGCTTTTGAATTTATCCAAAAGAACGGAAATTGCTTGTAATTTGGAAGATTTGAAATTTAGTGTTCCAAGGGAAAACGTATTGTTCAATTTGAACCCAAATTTTGTGAAATTCGGGAAAAAGGAATCCACAACGTCAAATCTTATCACTATGATTGGTAATAGTATGGAAAACGAGATACAAATTGAAAATGAGATCAAATATTACAAATCTCAAGATACATCTGAATTATTCTATGCCATTTCCCCCTTCCAACCGATTTTCCAAGCAATCGAATCGTCCAGAGATCTAGACTCTTTATACTTGGCCACAGAGACATTGCTTAAAATTGCCAGCTGTAACTGGAAGTTGGTTGAAGAATTCGAGACAATGAATGGATACAATTTGTTATCGACGATTCTTAAGCTGAAAAAGGCTGAATTGAAAACCAATCTCTCAATGAAGTTTCTCGATTTGTTCTTGAGATACAGTGGATATGATTCCACGGCCTCTTACAATTCTGTGATCATCAACCCGATTTGTTATGATAACGTTGTTCTTGATTTTCAACTATGGAGACCATTAGGTTCTAAAATGGTCAAAACCACACCAACAATCAGGAAAGAAGATTTGGAACTTTCCAAGTCCTTGATATCTCAAATCAATGTTTTCACGCATGAATGCAGGAACTCTTCCTTCAACGTTTTAAAATTGAAGAAGTTTAAATTGATCAAAAGACTATTGAATTGTCTATCGCAGAACTATTTCCCCTTTGAAATTAACGATACCATTCAAAGATCTCTTTCCAACTTGGTCAGAGCCAATTTAACAACCGACACGATCAAGACACTTTCATCGTTTGTCATTTACTCATTGAGTGAAGGACAATTCCAATATGCTACCACAACGTTGAATGTCCTCGCAGAAGTGTTTCTTGATCCACTGGTGTCAAATGCCTCCTTTTGGAGAAAATTGTTCGCTTGTGTTTCGATCAAATGGATCTTCCTGCTTATTCAGTTGTCCAAGAATGACAAGTACATTGTCGATGTTGCTCTTTCTTTCCTTATTAAGATATTCTCAGTCAATGGCAAATCGTGGGATCTGTTTCTTAAGAACAACGGATTACAGATTCTTCTTGGATCCTTGAGAGATGTCAAGTTCGACGAAGTGGAAATCAACATCTTGATAAACGGCTCCTTTGGTCATTATCAACATGATTTGTGTTTCGACTTGTCCTCCTCCTCCTCACAGAATTGCTACCCAACTAAGAAGAAGAACGACCACCAGCAGCAGCAGCAGCAACAGCAACAGCTCATGTTCCCAACGTTGCATTATCTCATCATCGACCTTTTAGAATGGACTGTCTTGAACGACATATTCAAAGAAGACAGTCACGAGAAGATCATCCATTTGATTCAATTCTACTTGGATTTCCTCCAACGTGGGATCAATGACGACTTCTCGGAATTCGCTCAAACCCTAGCGATGGACAAAACTTTCTTGAAAAGACTCTGTGGGTTTGTCATTCTCCTGACAAAACCACAGAACGCCTCTATTTATCATTCACCGTCTGGACGCATCATTGATATGTTTTCTGGGTTCATTATGACCAAATTGACCAATACGTCTGCCGGCTCAGCCGGGTCTGCCGAAGTGGAGCATTATGTTACTTCGGTTTTATCTTCATCAGCTGCTGTTTCCACTCTTTCTGGTGGTGGTGGTGTTCGTGTTGGTACTGGCGGAGGTGGGATTTTGTCCTTGGAGAACGATCTTCGTGGTAAAGCCGGTCTGTTGTCAATCTTACCAACGGTGTTCTTGTGCTTGGTTATCCCCAAAGTATTGATGCATATCAAAGAATTCTCATCCGAGTTTGACACGCTATTGGAAGTTGGAGGTATGAGTTTTACGAACTTTGCAGTGTTTTTCAACGTTGTGAACAATGAGCTTTTGACTTTCGAATGGGAGATGACGGATTATTTTAACTACATGTCTGTGCTGTTGGATTTATTAGAGGCATATAGAAAATTTATCAGCAACAGCAACAGCAACAGCAGTGGCAGCGGCAACAAGAAGAATAACATCAGCATTAGAAATCCACATTATCTCCAGGTGGCCAAGAATGTCACACATTTGGTTAACGTGCTTTTGGTTCTTTTGAACGACAGTTCCGAGACAGCAGGCAGGGACCGGGACAGGGACAGGGACAGAGATACTTTTCTCAGATTGTTGATTTTCCATCAGGAAAACTTGTTTGCCAACAATGGCTATGTTTCCAACGATGGCATTGGAAATTTGATCTCCTTTCTTTTGGGAACACTGGACCAAGCTCGTTTAGAAGACGAGGGGTCGAGCTCAAGTTTATCTTTGAACTGTCTTCGCATCATCTTGATGCAACGCCAATCGGACATCGGCTCCATTTCATCCTCGATAACGTTCAGACATTACTCCTCGCTCTTCAGTTTCTTGACAAATGCCATCACTTTGGGAGACGAAGATTTGATCTTTGCTTTGGAAGCCAACGATTCAAAATGGTTGACTCTGTTCAAAACACATTTGTCCTCTTTGTCTTCCAAGCTCGAAAGAAACCTAATAGTGGCGAAATCTTCTCTCTGCAGAAAAGTCGCCGACTCACAAGAATCTGCTATCGCACATAAGTACGAGAAATTAGAAGCCTTGGTCAGATTGTTGAAGTCAGAGGAGAACCAAATCCTCAAATCCAAGATCCTCACCAATGAAGGAATCCGTCTTTCCCGGTTTTTGCAGGATCAGCATGATAGCTTACAGTTCTTTGTGTCGTCGTACAATGAGATGAAGTTGGATAGGAGGAATGAGATCAGTGTTAGGTTCAATTTGCCTCAACTGGGTCAGACTATTTGGACTTTAGATACCGCCGAAGGGATCGATAGAACCAGAAAGGTTCTTCTCCCTCACAAGTCCTCTTCGTCCACCATTCCAACGTCGTCTGCAGCAGACAACAAGATCAACATCCAAAACATGGGAGAAATGTCAACGAACTCTGTTGGAGGAGGAAGGAGAAGAAGAATGAGCAGCAACGACCCGGAAAGAGACGAACGTGTCAAGATCGAATCGTTGAGTTTGAACTCTTTTGAAATGGTGGATCATGCCATTCAATTAGCCCAAGATCCAGCGATGGCGAACCACAATGACAAGAACAGGAAGGTGTTGAAGTGCCTATCCAGCGGTGATCAGATCTGTGAGATTTGGAATGTTAGCAGGGTTGTCGGGTTGGAAATTACCGAGGGCATCTTGATTCTAGGTCAGTCGCATCTTTATTTGGTGGAGAATTACTACCATAACGCTGCAGACGATGAAATTGTGAACATTGAAGATGTTGCTGAATCGGAAAGAGATCCGAATGTGCAGTTGATCACAGGACAAACGGCTTCTGGTAGCAACAGTGGGTCCAGCAAGAATGTCAACAACCATTTGGTACACACCTGGGATTTATTCGAGCTGACGTCCGTCACCAAGAGACAGTTCCTCCTCCGTGACGTTGCTCTAGAACTTTTCTTCAGCGATGGCGGCAGCTTCTTGATCACATCGATCCAAACAAGAGAACGAGACATCATCTACTCGAAACTCTCCAACGTTGCCACCAATTCCAACATTGACGATGACTTGTCCAAGATCTTCAAAGCCACAAATGCAGGAACAAACAATTACGCTAAGGGGAACACCGCCAATGTAAGTTTCACCGTCAGATTGGCCAACGTGTTTGCCTCGGATTTCCCTCTTGATGCTACAAAGAAATGGCAGAATGGCGAGATTTCCAATTTTTATTACTTGATGATCATCAACACGTTGGCAGGACGTACCTTCAACGATCTCACACAATACCCGGTTTTCCCCTGGGTCATTGCCGATTACACCAGCGACGAATTGGATCTTTCCGACCCGAAGAGTTTCAGAGATCTTTCCAAACCAATGGGAGCACAATCTGCTTCAAGAGCACAGCAGTTCAAAGAAAGATACGAAGCTTTGGAAAGCTTGCAGGATGAAGATTCACCTCCTTTCCACTATGGCACGCATTATTCCTCTGCTATGATCATTGCTTCGTTTTTGATCCGTTTGGAACCCTTTGTACAGTCGTATTTGCTTCTTCAGGGGGGGAAATTCGACCATGCAGACAGATTGTTCTATTCCATTGAAAAAGCCTGGAAATCCTCTTCGACTGAAAACACCACCGATGTAAGAGAACTCATCCCTGAATTCTTCTTCCTACCTGAGTTTCTCACCAACATCAACCAATACGATTTTGGTAAACTTCAAGACGGTATCACCACAGTTTCCGACGTCGAGCTCCCAAAATGGGCGAAGGGAGATCCAAAGATTTTCATAGCAAAGAACAGAGAAGCTTTAGAATCTCCATATGTCTCTGAACATCTTCATGAATGGCTCGATTTGATTTTTGGGGTGAAACAATCCGGTCCTTTGGCCGTTGAATCCATCAACGTGTTCAACCATTTAAGTTATCATGGTGCTATTGACTTGGATTCCATTAACAACGAAGATGAAAGAAGGTCGATCACTGGGATCATCCATAATTTCGGCCAGACGCCATTACAGATTTTCAGTAAGCCACATGCATCCAGAATGGAACAGGGCTTGGAACACGATGAATTCTCTTTGAGATTGGATACCGTTGCCACCGCTTCCCATTTGAAAACGGTTCCTAACATGCTATACCAAACCAAATTCAAATCACCTATAGAGTTCCTCCAATTCAAACTCCACAGTGATAATAGAGGAGACGCCTTCTGGAGAGGATATCCAGCGTTGCATTTGAAGAACGTTGATTTCGAAATCAGACCAGATGATGAAACACCAGGATCATTACTCATCAACAGACAATGTTTCGAACGACTTCATGATGAAAGAATCACCGCTTTGGCATTGCTATCCAGGGATGTTTTCCTAACCGGTTCAGAAAGTGGTTGCATCCATATGTGGAAAGTTAACAGCAACCCTCAGGCGGGTGGAGTTGATTTACAATTGATCGGTCCGTTAAGATTGCATTCTTCCAGTGTCAAGGAATTGAAAGTATCACCTGAGTTCAACCTTTTGTTGAGTTTGGATATCCAGGGAAATGTCATGTTATGGAATTTGGTAGATTGTTCCTTCATCAGATCAATCGACTGTTCTCATCTTCCTGTGCAACATATTGCAATCTCATATGAATCAGGATTAATCGCTACTTCTCAAAATTCTCAGCTTACAATATTCACCATCAATGGCCAAGAAATCATCACTTACGATACGGGGGAAATAATCACGTGTTTGAATTTTGCCAATTCGAGAACTGTCACAAGTTTCAAATCTTCTTCGTTCCCTGTTGGTCATGAATATTGGAATCATCAAGCGGTCATTGCTGTTGGATTACTTAATGGTGAAATCCCGTTGTTTCTTTTGAAAATCAACGATTCCAAAGATGAAGGCGGTGCTTCTTGGGATCTTAAGATTTGGAAGACATTGGAGTTTGCTGACAAACAAAGGGAAGTTCCTCAACAACAACAACAACAACATAGGAGGGAAATCACCGTTGTGGAGAGTTATTTGAAGAGTTACATGACAATCGATGATGAGAAAAAGACTAAGATTGAGGTGATTGCTGGTGATTACAATGGTAGAGTTGCCGTCTGGAGATGAAAAAATAAACACACACATCTTATTATGTATAGAAGAGAGACTGAAGACGGTAAATTACATGATAATCAAATATTACACAAACAGCACGTAACTATATGATATATATGGACTATAAAATTTAAGAATACAATAGAAAAAACACGAAAAAAAAAAACGAAGAAAACACGAGAAAAACAAGAGAATGCAACGAAACAGAAACAAAACAGAGAGAAAGCAAAAAATTACGTCGAACTAAAACCTTCAAACATCAAACTTCTCCTTAAGCATTCCCACAATAATGACCAGAAACAACGGCTCTAACAACATTGGCAGGTTTCCATTCTTCAACCTTGAATGGATCGTCTTCATCGAAATCCTTGCTTAACAAACGTAATGAAGACCCAACGAAATCAGCACCTGAATCAGAATTAACAGAAAACTTCAACATCACACCTTGATCACTCTCAGAACCTTGTGACTCTGTGACAAATCTAGCGATGAGCTTCAATTCATTTTGAGAATGAGAGAAAGTCACAGGGGTAGGGAACTTCCATGTAATACGGGATTTCTCCTTGTTGAAAGAACCTTGAGGCTTAGATAGTGCAGAAGTGGAAGAACCTTGCAAGGCAACAGACACAATCAAATCGTTCAAAGAAACAGAGGCGTCTTGTGGTAATCTTTCCAAAACTTCGTTGGATAACTTGACAGTTAACATCACTGAAGATTGATGGGCTTCAAATCTCCAAACTGGTAAGATGACAACAGGAACAACGTCCTTGTTGTTCCTTAAGGAGTACTTGACCGCGCCAAGAGTCTTACCAGAGATAACACTAGTGGTCAATTCAAATTCCTCATTGTCAACTTGTTTGATGAACTGTGCGTTTGGGATCATCTTATCAAAGGCCCCAATCCCTTCGATCTTCAAAGTCGTACCGGTAGGCAGAACATCACTGACGTAGTTCAAGGCGATCTCACCAGAAAGAGAGGATGTCAAGAGCTCCCCGTCTTTGAACTTAGCATTGATGACTTCAGCAACGCTAGCGTTCAACCCAGGTGCAGTCAGAGCCTTACTGTGTTGTAATAACGAGGCGTTGGAAGCGATGATTGATGAGCCGGTGGCCTGTGGGTTTAACGATGTCACGGAGGACAAACGTTTGTTTTGGTAAGACTCCAAGGATGTTTGGTTCAAGCTGTGGAACAGCCCAGATTGGATATCCTTACGAGAAGTTGGGGCACCGGCTGGTAGAGAGGAGTAGTTGGTTGAGGCAGCACCAGGAGTTGGTTCGAAGCTTTGAGCTTGGTCCTCAGTAATGTCACCCAGGTTTTGATGGGTAATTTTACGAGATGGGGGTGGCGTTGGAGCTTTGTGGTGAGGGGTTTCTTCAGAACTGAAAGGTGGAGTTGGAATCGTGGTTGACTGAGGGGCAGAAGGAATTGGTGGCAATGCTTGGTGTTGGTGTTGGTGTTGAGGTTGATCAATGTTACTGACTTCAGACCCGTAACTGA
Organism: Waltiozyma xylosica; assembly: GCA_030581495.1. Taxonomy (NCBI): domain Eukaryota; kingdom Fungi; phylum Ascomycota; class Saccharomycetes; order Phaffomycetales; family Wickerhamomycetaceae; genus Waltiozyma; species Waltiozyma xylosica. The sequence continues at coordinate 150,287 of JAKTTJ010000027.1, read as the reverse complement.
AAGATCTTGATGTTCTCGTTTCAGGAGCCTTTGCAATTCCATCACTGTTTTGTGGAGAAACTCCAGTGGTAGCACGGTTGCTAGGCTGTAAAGGAGCTTGTGAGATTGATAATGTTTGCTGCTGCTGCTGCTGTTGCTGTTGCTGTTGTTGGACTGGCGGTTGTGTGGCAGGGTTTGGTTGAGTTCTACCATTGACGGAAACACCACCTACGCCAGGGGCTCTCAATTGAGCAGCAGCGTTGGAGGAGGCAAATGAATCAGTTCTACTGCCTTGTCTTGGTCTTGTGGCACGGGTACTTTCGTAAAGAGAGGACTCTTCGGATCTTGGGTCTTCGATCTGAGACAGACCGTTCCCATTGAACTCCTTCGTCTTCTTCTTTCTGCCAAAGATTGAGCCAACCTTGGATCTCAGTTTGGTCTTCTCCTTGGTCCTCTTGGTATCGGAAATGATAGACGGAGCACCATTAGCGCCAGTGCCATGGAACTTGGTAGTGCCAGTAGTGGAAGTAGAGGCAGTGCGGTTATTGTCTACAGCGGCTGCTGACCTTTTCTTCAAATGAGCTGGCATGTAGGAGGCCTCACTTGAGGCCCTGGCGAATCTTTCAATTTCCCTCTCCGGATCGAAGTTCAAGATAGCTTCCATGGACCCTTCGTTGGCTTTGGAGATACCGGTGATCGAGTCGCCGTAGACAGTGATGAATCTTAAAAGAGACTCCTTCAAGAAGTTCAAGCGTTGGGCATCCGTGGTTTCGAAAACTTCAAACACAAACGGAGCCTCGGAATCCCATTGTTGGTTGTACCCAGTGAGTTGCGCTCTGTACTTTTCAGACTTCTCTGCCTTTTCGGCATGCTGCGCCATATGGTTGGCAATCTCACTGAGACCCTTGTGCAATTCTCTCATTTCGGACCAGTTAGCGTTGCGCGTGGTGTAGTTGGTCAATGGTGTAATGATGTCCCTTTCCAACGCTTTTCTGATGTGGTTGTTCACGTCAACTTCAGTTTGGATTTCGTTTGTGACCCTGGACCAGATGTCACCCAAGTGGCCAATCGCATCGCTGTTGTAGTACTTCATTTCCTCTCTAGAGAGAACCTGGTTTTCGATTATTCTCTGTTCAATGTTTCTATTCAAGTCCCTGGAAGAATTGAGAAGCTTGTCCAAGTCATGAGCGTACTGTGTGCGGATGACGTGGTATCTCTTGAAGAAGTTGGAGAGCTCGTCGTTGAGCAGCTTAGCTTGAGACAGGCGAACTCTGACTACTTCAGTGGCGTCTGAAGGTTGAAGAGACACCAAAATGGAGTTGGCATAAAGTGTTCTTTCCTTTTCAGCAGACATGTCCTATTTCAATAGATAAATATCTTTAAGGCAGACAGAAAGTGGTAAAATCAGAACAGGCGGTGAGCTAATAGCTGGATGTTTGTTTCTGCAGATCTGGACGATAAAAGAAGGAGCAGGGGGAGTAGCAACAGTTCTATCTAGCAAGTAGTGAAAATCAAAAGGAGTAGGAAGCGATTCTATAGCTCTATCTGAAGGAATTGAACACTAATTGAACACTAATTCAGTTGATTGGACCTTGCAACCGCTGTAATTTACCGCTGTATCCACCAATTCAATTCAATCCACTTTCCTGCCGCTATTTCCTGTTTCCTGCTACTTGCGGGTTTACTGTGCCCCAAAACGTGGTTTTTGGCAATTGACCCGACCCGCGTGGGATCTGCCGTATCTGCACTTCAGCTTGCCTACGTTCAACCTGCCTACCTGCACCCACTAAGTAGACGAGCGTACAATAACGGTGGAAAGATGTGATAGATGATGTCTCTATATTGACACTTTCTTAGTAGGTAGTCCGAGAACTGTATTTGGCAATTTTTTAATATTTTGTGTTTTTTTGTTTAACTAGAACACAGGGTCGCACTTTTACACCTCCTGTCAAGTATGCCCCATAATCTTGTGAACATCCTGGCCTCTTGTTGAGTCAGAAAAGCAAAGGTGCTGCTCAATATAAGAACTTTTTATTCCAACAAAGACAAACCTATTTCCTCGATTGTCACACAGAGCTTAACAACTTACTCGAAGATAACGACGACTCTACAGAAACTTCACCTCAGTTAGATATTAAGGCTCTAAATTTGATAATAAGATTGGTCCAGATTTTTCTCGCGTTGAAGTCGACAGACTCTACACAAGATTCTATTTGTCCACCATCAGGTGGAGAAACAACGGTCATACAAGAAAATAATGCTGACGAATTAAATTGCTTAAAAAGAAGAAGAGAAGAATAGATTGCTGTATATTTACTTGTGTTGTTTTAATTCACATTATATGATAGGGCACCTAACAAGATCGTACAAGATACATGCATATTATTAATATCAAGTATAAAACTTTCTAGTTATTTGAATTGATTTAAATTGAATAATGTAGGTTTTGGAAAGTTTTTATTTTTCTATTTTTTATTGGCATAAATTAAGAAGATCCAATATATGATTATATATAAATAATAAATTAAATAAAAGAAAATATATTAAATACAAGTATCCGCTTCGCTTCGGTATGACCGTTCTTGAACTTAATTTTGGAAATAGCAATAACCTTACCCATATGCTCACCTGTAACTATCAAACAGTGAAGAACTCCCGGGGGAAATCTTACTAATATAACACGTAAACCGTTGACCAAGCTAGATATAGGTAGAAGATTTGTGGTGAGAATCCAAGGAAATCCAATCTTCATCTTGATTTCAGACTTGACGACCTTGTTGTCTGAAAAATGTCTGATTATGTGTCTAACTTCATCTTCTTGTCATGATCATCATGTAACACATCATACGCAAAATCACAGCATTCTCTTGTGTCCAACATCCACAATGCCTCCCCATTCAAGTTATCAACCACGTTATTTGTTGGAGCCAAAATGCAAGATTAGTGTTAAGTTGTGAGACGTGTACTACCACTAAGCAGTTAATCAAAACAACGCGAAAACCCAAAAAGGGAAACAGTCGCGGAAACTCTTAGAATCTAATTAAAAAATCAAAAAAGAAGGCCAGAAAGAGCACAAAGACGGGAAACTAAAATGCATAAGAATATTTCAAAATGGGGCGAAACAGTAATATTTAGGGCTCAATAGAAAAATAAGATCTGGGAGCAGATCATCTTGGTTCAAACTTTGAATTATCCTTTCTCTAAGAAGAGCAATCTTTGTCTAAAGATTGCGCACCCCAAAAAGGGCATTTTCGGGCATTTTTCAGCCATTCTCAGTAAAGAAAAGCGAAAATTTACAAAAAAGGACGACATCCCTAAACTTTAAAAGAGCATAACTTAAAAACTATAACCATTGATACCCCAGTGTTGGGTTTCTCCGAGTTTTTATGCAAGGCGAGCTGAATGGTACTAAATTTAAAACAAAACTCCAAAACCTTTTTTCACGAATCCCTTATTAATATATATATATAGTACCAATATATTTCAGTCTGGGACGAGCCGGGATGTTCCGCCGGCGTTGAAGGTTGAAAGGCTATTCCGAGATTACACGTGATATCGATCAAATTATATACTTCTCTTAACATAAAAAAAAATTGGAATTATTATTAAACAAACCCTTTTGTTTTAGTTTGAATAATTTTAATGTCACTTCATTTTATTAAATGATACATCGAATTATGTTAATGATTCAACTTTGATTATTTCTCTACCCTCGGTTCTACTACTCATAGGAAAGACTCGCACTACGGATTATCTCATTCTGTTTCGCGAAACGTCAAAAAATCACGTTACATCAAAGACAAAGAAAGATCTGATCATTTTTAGAAAAGGTGGAGCAAAAGTGTGCATGAAATAACACCAAATTCATGCATACCTCTGCCAATGTAGTAGATTTATTAGATCAAAGATCGACATCAGTGGGTTTGTTGATCGTTATTGTATGATGAAGAGTCAAGGACCAATGTGTTGATTTTTTGATGAAGGTGTATAAATAGTGGTTTATCGCCTGCCTTCTTCAACTTCACTATTCTGAAAACCTTTTCTCTATTATCTATCAAACACTATCAAGTCCATTCTTTGATACTACAAAACTCCTCAACAGACAACTAATAAAATATTCACAATGTTCTCCTCTGCCATCTTACGTGCTGCCTTATCCGTCTCTTCCCAAACCATCAAGCAAGCCGCTCCAAAAGCCATCAGAGTCACAGTTAACAGCAATACTCTTTTGACATATGGTAGATTATACCTTTCCAGAGTTCCAACTATTGGTCAATGGGCTCTCGGTTTGAGTACTGTTTTATTCTGGCCTGAATATGTTGCCGTTTTGGTTAAGGCTAGAGGTCTTAACAGAGTTTAGAGAATAAAGCACTCATTATGCTTCTTCAATATTCGATGATGGTGTTACAACTTGCTTTCATGCCACGGTTTTACGATTTTACGATTTTTTTATGATATTCTTTCTCCTTTGATTAGGCTTCAATATAATGTTACGTTTCCAATAATCTTCACTGAGAATTTAACTTAATGTAGTCTATAGCAAATCTAAATTACCATTATTCGTTGATCTTAGTCCATTCCGGAGCATCAGTTTCGAATTTCCAAACAATATTCCCATCATCATCCACACCATCATCATTCTCTGTTTCACCGGAGTTCGCAAACTGATCACAGATTCGTATAAACTTGTCCGCCGCGCAGTGCTCTTAGGTCTTGGACGGAGGTTTGACATAAAACAAATTATAATGGACACACACTCTCTCTCTTTATCTGTTCTAATTTTTTCTTTTCTTGTTCTTTGAGGTGCGCTTCTTTTCAGAAGTTTCCTTTTGCTTTACCTCCTCCTCGATAATTTCCTCCTTCTCCTTCTCAACAGTTTCCGACTTAGAATCAGATGATGTTTCCTCTTTATCTTCCGTTCCTTCTGCCATAATCGGTTTCTTCGATTCCTTCTGCTTCTTAGCAACAGCAGCAACCTCAGGATCAATCATCTCCCAGATCAAGGGAATCATGTACAAAACAACCACTGCCAGTAACAACGTCATGTACAACGGACTGTTAACAATGGTTTTGATTGGTTCAACATCAAGGATACCGCGATTCGATGGCTTAACGTAGACTCTCTTACCATTCCCTTCAAGGGTGTGGAATTGGATTGGATGAGATAGCTTTCTCCTTGTAGAAGCTTCGAAATTGGAACCAGGTTCATAAATAAAGGCCAAGACTTGGTCATCACGAACTGAGATCTTGACTTTGGAGGGTGTGAAGTTGAAATCAATGGAGTCTAAAGATAAGAGATAATCGCCATCTTGGATATTGTTGAACTGGAAACCAGAGTCGGCTTGTAGATATGTGTTTCTGTCAATCAAAGACGATTGCCTTGGGGAAGGAGAGCCGACCTGTTGGATTTCAATAGTAGTACGTTCAATGTCTTTGGAGGCGACAAGGAGATTGTCTGGAAACTTGATTTGACCTTGGATAGTAGCACAATAAGCAGCACCAGTAGACAGAGCCAAAGGTAGGAGAAGATTAGCGAATTGCATTTGGAGTGATATTGAAGAGAATAAGAGAATGCAATGAGATCTTGTTTTGAACCAGCTACACCAAGACTAGCAGTAGTACTTGAGCTTTACCGCTAAGCTGTTGCTGTTTCTGTTGCTGCTGCTGCTGCTGCTGCTGCTGCTGTAGTTGTAGTTGTAGCCCTTACTTACAGAAAATGTCGCGCAATCTTCTGGGGTAACCCGTCCTTCGTCCAAGGCGTATAAAAAAAGTTTTCCCGCACAAACAACAAACAGGCTTTCAACACGCCCGCTTTATCAGTGGTTTCAATTCAGTATTGTACAAGAACTCGTATTATTGTAGGGTGTCTTCACCTTTTTTCCTACTGAAGACACTCTCTACAACGAAGTTCGAGACCAAGTCTACGGAGGTAGGCGCAGAGATGGCTAGCTGGAGCCCAAGTCTTTGGCATCTTAACTCAACGCTATGACCTTAAGATGCTGTGGTTTGGGGATTCCTTACCAGCGATCATACATACATACTTTTTTTGAAACTGTTCTGTTTCCATCTTTGAATGCTTCCAGGTGGAAGATCATTTATGGTACTGGACTAGATCGATCAGCTTTAGCGCTTGGATTAGTTTCAACTTGGTAACGTTTATATTGAAATTATATTGAAATAATAAATAATTGTTGGGCTGATTCGCCCATTTAATAAACCAACGAAAATTCTAAAAACAAGCTTTAACCAGCATCAACGATCAACATCGAACTGGCCAGCATATAAACTAATATCATTCATGGTTGGTGATTGTGAAATAAATTATTGACCGATTAGGCAGCAGCTTCAACGGCATTCTTCTCAGAAGAGACAACACCAATGTTGATGTATTCCTTCCCCTTGAGCTGTCTTTCAATTCTGTCCTTTTCTTCTTGCTTCTTGTTCTCGTCGTGCCTGGCTAACATGGCATTGTTCCAACCTTTGATTTCATCACTTTGTTCAACCCAGCTGGCAAATGGATAAGAAGGTAAAGTCTTCAATGGGGTATCTTCGGCTATCAAACCTAAATCTATTTGTCTTTTGATCAAGCCATCAAGGTATGGCAAGATATAATTTCTAAACCTTTCAAACCCTTTGTACTTGATGATGTCCTTTGGAGCTTCATACAGGATTTTCTTCAATAAAGATGGGATCAACGGTTCATCCTTCATCTCTTCAATAGAGTAGTAAACTGGGTGGTTTGTGAAAATAATGGCCTGGGATCTTGGTAATCTTCTCAAAGTCTGTCTTTCGACTCTGACATTGAAATCCAATTCATCAACCTTCGGATCTACGGCTTCATCATCCTTCATGGCGTAAACGTTAGAGCACAAAAGCTTTCTGTCCCAAGTACAGTACCAACTGGCTCGTTCAACCAAGTCAGAGGCAGTCATCTTAGAGAACCATCTTTCCATGGACTTCTTCAACTTCTCTTCGTAGTATGGGACGTTGTCATGGATGTAATCCAAAGACTTGCCAATCTTGTAGTTGATCCCGAAGGACCCACCTGGGAAAGGAACAGCAGCAGCAACCAAGTAATGGTTCCCATCTGGTCTCTTCAAAACAACGTAGAAATCTTCCTTGGCCATCTTGGAAACGTATTCCAATGGGTGCTTCTTCAAAGGCTTGGACATGTCCAACACTTCACCAGTCAGTTCGTTCTTAACAGTGACACCGTTGTCATTGGAAGTGAACAACAAGGGATAACGCTTCAACATATGGTCAGTGACAATCTCCATCAATTCCAAACAAGCATCTTCGGATTCTGGCAACCAATCAATGTTATCCTTCCCGTATTCGTGATAGATTCTCTCCTTTTCTTGAATGTAGTGCCAGTAGTACTTGTCCATGTCTAGCCAGTGGTTGACATCGAGCTTGAAGATAGACATGGTTTGATGATATGGCCAACGGAATGGTCTCCATGGTCTGTCATCGTAAGTCTTGACTTGTTCTGGCGTGATGTAAAGAGGGGTTGGTTCTGGAAGTTTCCCATCGTGATCGTACAATGACTTCTTCTTTTCAGCTGGGGCTGGTTTGCTTTGGACAGGAACTGGTTTAGCTTTCGATTCCTTGATAAGCTTCACCAAAGGTTTGTATGAAACGAGTACAACAACTAGGAGAGATATAAGTGCAAATGAGACTGGATCAACAGACATTGTGAATGCTTGTGTCAGGATCCTTTGTTATGATCGATAAACATGGTATAAAAGATATTTGGTTAAAACTTATTGAGGGCCATTCATCATTTAAATACCAAATTCTCACTTATTGTCTATTGTTCTAAACTCGGATAAAACTTTGCCTGATGTCGAAGATAACCATTGATAATACAAAGGGAGCGCCTTACAATAATCCCAAAGTTCTGAGACGATAATCATAACCGATCCATTTTTGATAGGGACTTTTATACTGAATCAGTCAATTAAATTCATTAAGCATCCGATTCTCCAACTTAAACAATAATCATGGACATTTTTCACACAATAAGCAAAGATAAGACTCTCATGACTTTGCAGAAGTCCACTGGAACTTTTGACCCTTTTCAGAAATCACGTAAAGAGCATTCGCGATACGGCAAAAGATCAAATCACGTGAGACCGTTTTGCTTGTTGCCCAAACACCCAGACACCACACTACAACAAGCATAGTTCCTACATCATATTCAACTAGAATAAATAATACTTTTTAATTAAAAGCAGATCAAATTAAAAACTTATAAATTATTAAATGAATTGAGTTTTATAAAATGGATGCAAAGGACATAAGATATATAATTGGTAATAAGTTGTGAACAAAATGAACAAACGAAACCAATCATAATCTTCTACCTCTTCTACCACCCTTACGTCTGGTGGAGTCAGATGGGATTGGGGTAACATCTTCGATTCTACCGATTCTTAAACCAGATCTGGCTAAGGCTCTTAAAGCGGATTGACCACCTGGACCTGGGGTCTTGGTCTTGGTACCACCAGTAGCTCTTAACTTGATGTGGACAGCGGTAATACCAACTTCCTTACACTTTTGAGCAACATCTTGGGCAGCTAACATGGCAGCGTATGGAGAAGATTCATCTCTGTCGGCCTTGACCTTCATACCACCAGTGACTCTGGCAATGGTTTCCTTACCGGATAAATCGGTAACGTGGACGAAGGTATCGTTGAAAGAGGCGAAGATTCTAGCGACACCGAAGACTTGGGAGCCATCACGGACTTGAGCACCTAAAGTAACGTTTTCTGCACTTGAATGTTAGTATGTGTGGTTCCATGTTGGGCTCGAAGAATAGGATTCTAAGCCAAGTATGGAAAGAGAACTGCACTAGTTCTGTGTCGAAAATACAATCATATCAGTTATGTGGGACCATTCTGCGTTCAATTAACTCACTTCTTTTAAAACCCTTCAATCTGTTGCTCTTTAGGAATGAAGCTTTCAATCACACTTCGTGTTATTTCAACTCGAGGTCCTGTAAAAAACAAATCCACACACCCACTCATGTGTTCCGTTAGAAACTCTTCATATCTTGAGATCTCTGTGTCTTATGATGTGTTGTGATAACAAGTCCTGCAGTGATGAAAACCCAATGAAATGGAAAAACTGAATCAATCATCCAAAGAAACCAACAAAAGGACTTAAAAGATGTGCGAATTAAATGACAGCGAATAATCCATGGATATAATGTGTTTCAATACTCTCCATTCTTAGTAAAACCATCATTTATTCCACGTACCAGAAGCCATTTTTGACGTTTCTATGTTGATACAGTACACAATGTATATCCTCTTGTGTGTACACCACCATCTTGGAGTTGAAATTTTTGTGCTTTTTTGCGTTTGTTCCCACAACCGGGCGCGCCTCCAGAGGTAGCCTCCAACGTCGGATGAAACTTTCGCTTCCTGGTACGCACCACATCAAATGTGCCAGAAATTAATCCAATCCGGTAATTAGCGAGCAAAAGAACCTTCAAAGCGATAGCATTTTACCGGTGACTGCTGGAAACCCTTCTTTTGGTCACATGTAGAAGAAGACTAGGGCTACGTCGGAAGACAAATTGCAACTTTTGAAACCTTATCTCCACTACAGATTAACAGAAAGGACTAAATGTACTCCCAATAAGATTGTTGAATGTGTCAAGTTCAGTTAGCTTTTAATGTGGATTTTAAGAGCGCTGATGCGTTTTCATATTAGAGTTCTACTTATTGTCTGGAACATTCAGGTACTAGCTCATCGTTTAATATTACAATTGTTATCCTTCAAAAGGTGTTCGTAGAATACAGAGAACTTTTTTATATTATTAATGAATTAGATGATTAATAAACAAATAAGCTTAGTAGACGAAACCTAAGATCTTACCAGAGACGTGCTTTCTTCTGGCTTCTTCGTGGTCCATGATACCGGCAGAGGTGGTTAAGATAACTAAACCGAATTGTCTGGCTGGTAATAAGTTTTCGATCCATCTTTCGATGTCACCGATCTTGACGTTGAATCTTGGGGAGATAACACCGACCTTGTTTAATCTACCGTTTAATTGAACAACAATCTTACCGGATCTGTGGTCATCGATGTATTCGAATTCATCAATGTAACCGTGTCTTTGGATGACTTGTAAGAATTTGATGATAACCTTAGAAGATGGTCTGATAATAACTTGACGTTTACCGGTCTTTTCGGCGTTGTTAATAGCGTTTAAAGCATCAGCTAAGACGGAAGTTCTGGTCATTTTGTTTGATGTTGTTGAATTAAACCAAAGGTACCCCTACCGCACTACTGGTGAAAGGCTACTAATTGTGACTTTTTTCTGAAAAATTCACCATACCAAGCAGCGGGTTTTTTCCGCGAAATGTTGATTGTAGCTAGAACTGTTATTGATATTCGCGAAAGCCCTGGTGAATCTGTCAGGTGATTCTATTGGTTGCCCTTGCGTGGGTTCGTGTCATCCCAACATCACCTGCCTAATTTGGAGATTATCGCACACTTTTGGAAAAATTTCGCCAGAGGTTTTGGACCAGAAACGAGGAAAAAAAACAATTTCAACTACAGTCTAACATATCATTAAGAGTAGAGTGTTGAAAGACTATCGATTCAAAGAAGTAAAGATGCCTGTATGTAAAGGTTATCAGAAGACTAGTGACAACGGATGCTTCATCAAGTGATATTCAACGACCATTTTGTTCAAATGCACAATTAAAGAGCCACATATTTACCAGTTGAACTCACATTTCAACTATTTGTTTCAAATTCAGAGAAAGTTTTGGGCACCATCTCAAAAGAACAAAATTACATTGAAACACAAACGTAGCTAACTTCAATGTTAATTCCAACAATCAAACTTCGTTTCAATCACTGGCTTCTCTCATGAGTAAACCACCGAATTCAATCGAACTATCACGACGGACCATCCACTGGAACTAAGCCAAACCTTGCTCCTCTATTCATCTACTAACTTTTACTTCATAGTCCCAAAAATCATTCAAGATCAAGCAAAAGTTAGCTAAGGCTCAAAAGCAAAACAGACCATTACCACAATGGATCAGATTAAGAACTAACAACACCATCCGTTACAACGCCAAGAGAAGACACTGGAGAAGAACTAAATTAAACTTATAAGCAATATATCAACAATCTTCTGTTTGTTTATGGAAATTGAAAACGCTATTTGATTTTTAAGAGTTCACAAGTTAGGATAATTTACCTTTATTCGAATTGAATCGATAAATATATTTGGTCTTTGAGTGCTTTAGAGGTTTCTTAGTGTTTCGTTTGTTTATATTTTTAATTTATATCGTTAAATCTGATGTTTGCATGAAACTAAGGTCTTTAATTATTTCGTATTGTTATTGAAGCAACATTTATCGTTGTTATTTTGTGTGGCAATTGTATCTGTAGTGTGCACTAGGTCTTAGACCTGCATGAAAGTCACGTGCTAGAGTAAAAAAACCTAGGCAAAAGTCTAGTAACAGGTCTATCTTTCGATCTGGCATATAAAATTCAATGCTTTTATAGAGTCCATTGGTAAATCATTCTGTTTTACATTTGGTTACAGTATATACTGCAGCACATTAAGTTCGTTGGATCCTCTAACTGTTTCTTTTTCAAGTCTAATTTCAAAACGTATATTCGGCCAAAGTGAATTATTTCCTCTTTCCTGTTCTGAAAACATAGTTTAATCTCCGTTGAAGGCGATCATAAAGCCCATCGAGTTTACGTAGTGACAAAACTCTATTTTGCTGTATAGACCGTAGTTCTATTATCTCTTGGATATAAGTTACATACAAACGGATTGAGGTAAGCTGAGTAGTTCAATGTCTCATTATTTTAAGTTCAACTCATACAATCTTCAAGATAAACATCATTTGATCAATTATTTTTCAACTGAGAGAGAACAATCCAATCAAACCTTTCTTAAGTGAGCTGAAATAGTTTCGTATTGCAGTGGGGCATTGGCATTTTTGAGATTTCCCTAATGATACTAAACTTCTTTGGAGGAGATCACAAAACAAGCTCAAATATATTTACTTTTCTAAATTTCATTGGGCCAGGTATAAAATAATAGTATACAATACATCTAATACTTTCTTTTCTGAATTTCCATTTCCTATAGGATCAAGCAAAGGTGGAGGGAGCCTATGGCAGAGTTGGGGCTACCATTCTCGACATGTTACTTTCGTGTAATGTGGCAATATCAAAGGTACAAAGTAATACTTCAGTTCTATTTAATACGGACTTAGACGTATCACCAATTCTTCTTGTTTAATGATTAAATGGATAAGTCCTGAATATTAAACCCAACTATCCAGGTAGTTGTAACTGTTAGGATGCTGCATGTTCAGGCGCTTCTATGTATTGTTATAGCGTGTACAAATTACGAAAATCGCGAACATTGTTCCCAATTTACATAGCCATCTGTGTTGCTTTTATTTGTACATTCAAGAGGAAAACCTTCTGTAACGCTCATGCATCGTGGCTCTGAAATACATGAATGTGTTATATATGGTTGTCAATATCATAGAGTACCACCCAACAGCTTTAGAGTCTTGTTTGTTGAATGCTTTGTTCTTTCAAGGTCTTCATTCCGAGTAGAAGGCTCTGAAAATCGTACTGTAAATTCTTGGTACTCATTGACCAACGGGCAGAAAATTTAGCATGAATCAATGCTAAACTGATGACTGGGACAACCAGACTATTTGGTTCAACCAATTGTATAACCAATTTGGATGCACAAATTCCTCTTCAACACTCTATTTTCCTACAAAAAGCTAGAAATCCCTATGGGCCCTTGGAAATTCTGCGTCACAAATGACCAGATCTCAAAACTATACGCGTCGGTCTGCAGATTCAATAAAAATTTCACTTGTTGTCATAGCGACGGCGAAGATTTTTTGGGCTCTACTGGGCATACCAAAAATTTGAACAAACAAAAACAAACATTGAAAATCAAAACACGGCGGATGAAATAGCCTTCATATAGAATGATCATCCCTTTCTTCAAGCAAAAACACCAAACAAACGATCATCATCAATTATTGCTATCTTGGAATATAGCCCTAACCAGATACGCTTCACTACAGCTATATTACTTCATTTAGGTCTCATTTTGATCACTGGCCAAAAATAACTCTAGATTTTTTCGTTTAGCATTTCAACGTCGTTATTAGCCATCAAAACAAACAAAGCAAAACAAAACAAAAACTCCGTCACCTCAAAACCACTAACCTTCTCAAATCTACAAGTCGAGAAGTCCCATCAAATCCTGCATTAATTCACGTTATAGAAGAACATAAAATGGGCGGAACGTCCAAGAAGAGAATTTTGAACGAGACAATGATGTCGCCACAGTTGAAGGATGTCAACGTCAGTTCTTTCAAGAACCTTGAGAATGTTCAAGAAGACCACGGCACAGCAACCCCAAAGCACAGACAGATATCCTCATCACAAGGATCCCAAGGCTTGAGAAGGAGTGTTGGTTTATTGAATTTAAGCTTGGAATCTCCCTCTCCAAATTCAAGCTCTTCAACTCCAAAGCTTTCGCTACGAAAGAAGAGATCATCTATAGATCTAGACGAATCTATCCACGATGTCGAGAACTGGTCGCCATTTAAAGAGCAAGATACCCCATCTGTTTCCAAGAATAAACCAAATACTCTGAAAAGACCAGCCAGTGCAAGCAGCACCAGTAGCTTATCATCATTCATCCACGATACAAACAAATCTACAAATGATGAAAACATCGACCCTAATAAGAAAACTTTGCATTATAAACTCAATCAGCTGAAGAAAAGATACACTGGGGACAGAAAAGAGATTGTAAATGAACCTCCTTCGCAGCAAGTTTTGCATTTCAACTTCTCTTCTACTGTACCGAATTTGCTGGACTCACCAAACAATTCACCATCAAGACCAGCGAGACAAAGACAGAAACTTTCCGCTAGACCAAACAGTGCCAGTAAAGCTGTCCTTGGTGAACCTCCATTAACTGCATCCTCTTTTTACAACAATACATTATCGACATCGTTGTCCGATGCAGATAACCAGACACCAAGCTCTTTCAAATTCGTCAAGCCTTTGCAAGCGGCATTCATGACTACTGGTTTATTGAAGAAAAACAACAGAAAGTTAAGTGATACATACGTTCCACCCGAAACACCATGCAAGAAGTCTTTGGGTTTATCTGTCTCATCGAATTCCCAAAAGAAACAGTTTCCAGCTTCCAATTTATCCAGTGTTATAACAAGCTCTACCTCCAGTTCAGGTGCTAGAGCAAGCGGTGAAGAAATTGACAGATATCTTGAAGCACAGCGTAACCAGCAAACTTTTGTCAACGCTATAATCGACGATGATGAAGATGAAGAGATGGATATTGATCAATCTCCTTGTGTTCAAAACCAAAGACAACTACCTAAATCTGAAAGAGCATTCAATATTGATCAATTCAGAACACAAATACCAAGCTTTCGTGGATTTTCCCAAAGTCCCCAGTCCGCCAAAAAATTCAACAATTCATTCACATCCCAAGAAGCCCACAATACTACAAACAACACATCATTTGATCCATCCACGCCGACACGTTTACGCTTCCTCAAGAACGTTAGACCAAATATCTTCATGCAAACAGCCACTCCTAACGATAGGTCAACTCCTAGAACACCGCTTGATATGTCTATTGACCCAATAGGCGATTATGTGAACTTCTCTGGTATTTCTCAAAGTAACATTCCACAAACTCTTGACCCGGTGTCATTCTTCAACAACAGTTCATCCACTGCTATTGATGAGAATTTGACATCTAAATTCCAAAATGTGCAACTCATAGGAAAAGGTGAGTTTTCCAATGTTTATGAAGTCACGTTCCAAGAGAATAAGTATGCTGTCAAGAGATTAAAGGCACCTGTTCACGGTAAGAAGGCCAGAAAGAGAATCATGAAGGAAGTTGAAGCCATGAAAGTACTACAGGAGAACGACCCAGTTGCTGATGATGGCAGAGAGTATGTTGTTAACTTCATCAACGAATGGACATCTAATGATCATCTCTACATTATGATGGAATACTGTGAAAATGGTTCTCTTTCGAATTTTCTTGTTGAAAACAGAAATAAGAAATTAGACGAATGGAGAGTTTGGAAGATCTTGGTTGAAATCGCGACTGGTTTGAAATTCATACACTCTTGTGATATTTTGCATCTAGATTTGAAACCAGCTAACATATTCATTACATTCGAAGGTTACTTAAAAATTGGTGATTTTGGTATGGCTACCAAATACCCAGTCACTGATGGCTTTGAAAGAGAAGGTGACAGAGACTATATTGCTAAGGAAGTCATTCAGAAGCAAATGTATAGCAAGGCAGCTGATATATTCTCCTTCGGTATCTCTATGATTGAAGTTGCTTCAAATATTATTTTGCCTTCAAATGGTGATTCATGGCAAAGATTCAGATCAGGTGATTTGTCAGAAGCAGGCAGATTGAGCTCCACAAACTTAGCTCAACATACCTCGGTGGTGTCTAAGACATCTAATGTCTCATCAATCTTCAATGCTGTTCCTGGTGACTCTTATTCCTCTGTTGATATTGACATCGAGCCTGTGCATAATCTTCCTTCTTGGACTCCAAAGTTCTTAGTCAATGGTCAAGGTGCCCTAGATGATTTGGTTCGCTGGATGATTTCTGTCAACCCAGAAGATCGTCCAACTGCTTCTGAAATTGTAGGTACTTTGGAATCTCAATTCGTTGAGATAAGAAGCAAAGCAGGTGCTGTTATTTATGAAGGGGAATATGGTCCTTCTCCTGATCTGGATGAAACAACTTTGATGTCATCTGAATTAAAGAGATTAAATCTTCATAATGACAACGCTTCTGGTGTGACTTTGACTGATGACACCGACGGTGATGATAATCTTATGGTTAGAAATGAATGGTAAAAGGTTTGAATGTATGGTTGGGTCTGTTTTTAAAGGGTTTCTTTTTGTTTTAAGTTTTACGGTTTATGGTATACGTCTCTTTGTTTTATATTTATGTTTCATGGGTTTATTCAGTTCTTTTGCTTTTTGTTCTTATATGACTATCTTTGTCTTTATGCTTAGATAAGTCATTGTCAGATACCCTATCTTTTTTGCTTTTTTATGATAATTACTAAATACGGATTGATAAATATATATATTGTATAAATAGTATCCTGTTGTAGTTCAGCTGTGAAGAACGTGCTCTGCCTAGTGCTTTCAAAAGGAAATTATAAAAACTCTACACTGATATGTATTAAACCACAAATCTTATTTCTACGAAATTTCAGTATGACAACAACCAAGATCCAATTCAAACCAATTTAGTTGAGCCCAAGTGAATTCAACAAGGTTAAACAATGTTCTCCACAGTTCTTTACTACACTGGAATATGGCTTCAGGTGAAGGTTTAGGCTTTAGCCGACTATAAAACTTATGTAGAACAAACCAGTTTAGGAGAAAGGAGTTGAAAGAGGATTTTGCAAACAGTGCTAAGAAAGCAAACCCCTTTCTACAACAACATACAAACCAAAAACAAAATGTAAATTGGCCTTGTCCTGGGCAGAATTCAACCCCAAATGGAAATTATTCATGATTAAATAGTATGATCACTGTAATAAGCGAGCATCACCGATTAGGTAAGAGATTACCAATCAATCTTGTTCTAGGCTAGTCTATTCACAATAGCCTACCTAACCTATTACACTAGTTCACTATTATGTATAAATAAGAGCTAGTATCCTGTTCAGGATTCAATCTCTTTACTTCTATAGACTTTTTATATAGAAGCACCGACTAATTATTATAATTATGTTATCATTAACAACCAATTTAGGGTCTTACCTGACTCCTAACTATTACAATCACACATATTTTAAACCTTACGATTAACTCAGTATTAAAAAATAAGAGTTCGCCAAAAAAGAAATTGGTCCCTAGCAGGATCGAACTGCTGATCTTCGCGTTAACTGGATATTAGCACGACGCCTTAACCAACTGGGCCAAGGGACCGCTCTTGTTATTGTAATTTGTTGGTGGGAATTATTATCATGTCTCAGCCGGTTTCCTGAAAAAAGCTTCATAACTATTCAAAAATAAATCTCTTAACTCTAAAAGATACAGGCATCATAAACCTCACTCAAAAGTCAATATTTTAGTATGATTCTTAGAGTAATCAAAGTTTTTTAATGCAGAAGTTTGGAATCGATGGAATGCTACACGTTTTTCGCTTTTTTCCCCCTTTTTCGATCTTTTTTTCGTTTTTCGTTTTTCGTTCTTCGTTATTCGCTCTTCGTTTTTCCTTTTTGTCTTTTGTCTTTTGTCTTTTGCCTTTTGCCTTTTTCCTTTTTCCTTTTTCCTTTTTCCTTTTTCCTTTTTCGCTTTTTCGCTTTTTCGCTTTCATGGGTTCTCTGTTTTTTTTTTCGCAACTTCGGAATTTTTGTGGAAGAAGAGCCTTGAGAGCATGATGCTGGTTGGCAGCCACCTGTTGTTGCACATGGCTGCAGAATAAGCGCTAACTTTGACATAAAAAATCCATGTGGAACGATAATTATCAAAACAGACTCTCCTAAACTTGATATTCCTTTGAAGGGTCACAATTGACTTTCAGCAAGACCCACAATAATATTTTATAATCAGGCGATTTGAATCGGTTACATTGTAATCCAAGTTACAATTAAGATCAAGTAATAGTGGATTTTCACTCGCTATCTCTCATTCAGACTATTACTTTCCGCAATTTACTTGCTTGCATACTCCCTGCTTGCATACTCCCTGCTTACAAGTGCTTTAATCACATAGGTCAGACACTACACTCGCTTCATTCTACAGTCTGATAAATATCAATAGTATCCATTCAAGAGCCCCTAACATCACTTACATCCATTCATACACAATAGACCTCTCTGATACCGCCAGCTCAATGAACCAATTGGTCAGTTTACTTCCTCCGATATCCTTAGATATTACACTATCTTGCTTGCTTTGGTACTCAGTATCATCAGCCTCTTCACAGGTTACGAAGTTAATTCTAAGTGAGTTCCCATATCCATTGGCCTTGGGTGAGATTCAATTTGTCATTGTCTCTTTATTGTCGATCCTTACGATCGTTTTATTCAAGACTTTCCCTTTTCTGCATTCTTTTTTTCCTAAAGGAACACTTCCTCCAAAAGAACTCAGTATCAAAGAAGTCTTAATGCCAACTATACACATTCTGATCACCGTTTTGCCATTGGGTTGCTTTCAGTTTCTAGGGAAATGGTTCAGTCATTCAGCCACTGCACTTGTTCCTGTTTCTACTGTTGCTGGTGTTAAGACGTTATCTCCATTGGTCTTGGTTCTGACTTATAGATGGGTCTACAATGTTAAATTTCCTCTGTCGACATATCTTACCTTGTCGCCTTTGATTCTTGGTATCCTGATGATTGTGGTTGCCGATAAGAAAGGTACATTACAGGGTGTTCAATCAGAGGCCGAGACTTTGACTAATGATTCGATATTCTGTTCGCATAACATTGGTATTCTTTATGCTGCATTATCATTGTTGGTGTTTGTTTCCCAGAACATCTACGGGAAGACTGTCTTCACTTACAACCAAAGACAGGTCAACAACCATTATGAATTGGCACTCGGTAAATCTCCAAGTGAAACCGTTTTGCCAGTTTACGCTGAACTCACAGAGAAGGAGATTGAACAAGGAAGATTAGCCAGAAATTATGAGACGCAAATCGCCAAAGCTCAGGAATCTACTTTGGCCTTTCCAAAGATCAGAAATAAATACGACAAGTTGACTCTATTGCTTTTTTGTTCAATCACAGGCGCCTTGTTGTCACTTCCTTGGTTTCTCTTTTATGAGTATCCGATGATCTCAGCCGCCACTTCAGTTGTTCCAGAAGTTCTTATTGACGCTACCACCGAAATCACAGCAAAAGCTTTGATAATTCCATGGCATTTGCTATTCTTAAACGGTGTCTCTCACTTCTTCCAATCGATGATAGCCTTCCATTTGTTAGGTACCATGTCTACTGTGAGTTATTCTGTTGCTAGTATGATGAAGAAGATCACAATCATTGTGGTCAGTATCATATACACTGGGAAGTCTGTAACTGGTTTGCAGCTTCTTGGTATTTCTTTGACTGCTGTTGGGTTGTATTCCTATGATAGATGGGGTGGTCATGCATGATTACGAAATCCGTCTCTATAAATTTATATAAACTCAGTATAGATTACTGGGTAATTAGATTATTTATTCTTTCAATAAAACATATATTAATAAGAAATGGATCAGAACAATGGGAACTGAATAATTTGCACGATCAGTTGCGTATTATAAGTCCAGTATCTCGTACTAAATGTTTAACATCATTCTTATTACTCATGTTTACAATACTAATGGTTGACAAAATCAAGGATTAACTTAAATACATAATTCTATAAATAATACTGCTCCATTTTATACCATGCGAGATAATCGACAAGCAAAATATGTACCTTCTCCCAACTTAAAAGACATCCAATGCCAAGTTTCCAAGAACGACAGAATTTGTAGTAATAGAGCTTTGTACGGATCTCAAGTCTTGTTCCCAAAATAATCCATCTGTAAGATCCTTCAAACCACTATAATTCTGACCTTCATTCATCAGAGAATAAGAATCTTGGATGGTGTATTTGTTTGCATTGGTTGAAAGTTGATAAAGGAAGGATGCCTCTTTGCTATAGTGTGTTGAATAAATTGGATCTCTCTTCAAACTTGTAGAGAGTGATTTGCTGACTTTGGATATTTTGGATCTTTCCCAAGGAGTGTAAGGTCTCAATAAGTCATCGCCATAGAATTTCTTCACTGATGCTCTGTGTTCAATGGCAACTGTATCTTCTTCAACCCCCCAAGAACTTAATAAATCGTTAGAACTCGCCCCTGTTGCTGTTTCTGGACATTCGTCATTCCTTAAAGTTGAAGCCATTCCATATAGATCATCAATTAAGACTTTAGCTTGCTCCTTTCGCCAACAGTCGATTCTTGTGTTAATGAAATCATCATTTTGTAGACTTTGCGCATAATCGTTGGCATGGAATGTGTAATTACCAGAGGATCCACTTGCAAGGTTAAGTTCGTTGAGGGATGAAGGGTTCATGTCATTTGTTTCTAAACTCTCAAGAAGAGAATCATCGTCGTCGTCATCATCTTCTTCAATGTCTCCTTGTTCTTCGTCGTCTGTGTAAAGGAGACCCTCATGTGAACCTTCAGCGTTAGAATTTGATAAAATATCTGCACGATCTGGTTCAAAGACAATCCAGTCACTTTGCAGACCACTAGTTGACGTGCTTAACGGTTGTGAAGTGCTGTTTCCAGCTAACTGGGTGTTCAGAGAAGATAACGAGGATTGGTTTAGTTGTTGAAGAGCGAATGAGTTTTGAGGGACGGGATGTTGCTTGTAGTTCTGATTAAACGTCATGGAGTTTTTTTGTTTTTTTGTTTTGTTTGGTTTGTTTGACTGTATGATGAATCAAGTAGTAGATAAGTCTATGTTGTACGTTACAAAGGAGTTCTTGGAAGAGAAAAGAAGTGTTTCAAATTGCGATAAATCTGAGATTTTTATGGCGTTACGTAGTATTTGAAATCTGTGTGCTTTTTGAAGATTTTGGTGTCAAAAGTAGCGCTGTGGGAAAATCAGCAGGCTAGCAGGCTTTGGCGGGTGACGATTAGTGATAATTACGAGTTCAGTGAAGATAGCAAAAATGTGTCGAAGGATTGCGAAAAACTATGCTTTACGAAATGTGGGGCTCACTGAAATAGCAGCAGGCAGCTACGCGAGCCGGTTGCATAAGTTTGAAATCTGACACAATTGCTATGAAAGAACATTAAGAAAATATTCTAATCCATTGCAGCTTTGGTGTACGGAAAACAAAATAAAAAGCTGTCTCTAGAATTTTACACAGCACTTCTCAATCCCAATTTCTGAACACTGAAAAGGTGGGCCAGTTCATTAAAACAAACGGTGAGTGGTGCAAGAATCGACCAACTACAAAGAAGCTTATCATTTTTAGGTTCACCCAACAGCGTCAGTTTTTACGGAAAAGGAAAGACGTCATCAAGCGGGTTATCTTTTCAAGGATATGTAACTCAGACCGAAGGTTCCATTTTTTGACACATTCCCAAACCGGTAATTTTCTGTCCAAAATATTATTTCCCCTTTGGGACTCTAATCAAAAAAGACGAAGGCGTCGCGAAAAAAACAGATCGCCTAATTTTATTCTGTTGTCATGGAAACGAAGGGAAAGCTGGCGCGCGACAGGGAAATATCACAGTGAACTCTTCAAAACATTTTGAAAATCCGCGTAATAACACTAAACCCACATCCCCTCAACTTTTTGTTCAATTGAACAATAACACCTTCAATTATCATCAAAATGTTCAGATCTACTTTAACTTCCACTACCAGAGCTGGTGTCAGAAACTTTTCCTCTTCTTTATCTGCTCGTTCTTTTGCCAGAGCCCAATTATTAGGTCGTATTGGTCAAGATATCGTTGCCAACGAATCTCCAAATGGTACCAGATACGTTAGATACCCATTAGCTGTTTCCTACAAGAAGGATGGCCCAGTCAACTGGTTCAACGTTATCACTTTCAACGAACAACAAATCGACTTCTTAACCAACTATGTCAACAAGGGTGCTTTGGTTCACATTGAAGCCAACATCCAACAAGACGTTTACGAAAAGGAAGATGGTTCCAAGTCTATCAACTACTCTTACATCCAACAAAGAATTGACTTGTTGCAAAACCCAAGAACTGAAGAAGCTGCTGCTGCTGAAGAATCCAAGTAAGCCTTTTGTTGATTGGTATTACCGCTTATGTTTTGTATTATATAGGTTTGTTTCTAATTTTAATGGATTAGAAACAATAGAAAAATCCTTTGGTCTCCCGGTTTGTTTCATACTAATAAAGATTGCGTTTTAGAAGAATTATCCCAGGACTGTTGTAGCTGAGTGTTTTTCTTCTTTTTCTTTTGTTTCTAATTTATTCTGTGAGAGTGTTTTGTATTTGTTTCAAATCTGTTGAAGGACAAATTTGTATGTGTACATAGTTTGAATGCAGGCTGCTCGTTCTAAAATCCCCAATTTAGGTTTAGCTTCATATTGTAAAACAAAACTATCAATGATGGATAATGTCCCATAAGTCACTGGTTACAAGGAACGTACTGTAAGCTTTCAATTTAAGATAAATCAGTGGTCAGCTGATTCACTTTCGATGCGCGTAGTTCAATATATAAAACCAAACAATTGTATTATAAAACACTTAACCATATATGAAAAAAAAACTAATATTTAATTAATAAAACAAACCAGCAATTAGAGAAAAAGACGGAGAGAAAGAAAAACAACTTATAAGCAGATCTATTATTATTCTATTATTCTTATTATAATTTTTGATGAAGATCATTGACGTCCTTATCATATGTTTCACTATCACCACTAACAACAGCTACACCACCTTCTTGATCTGCTGAACAAATTCCAGAAGTACCAACCAAACTAACATCACTACCCATATTTCCCTGTGGCTGTTCAAGGGTAAGACTCTCTGTGGAATTTGTAAATTGGTTTTGAGAAGCAGCAGATCCTTGGAATAAGTCATGCGAAGAGCAGACGCTTGGTCTTTTGATCTCATTAGAAACGATAGGATTGGCAGAATTGGCATCTGTGACTGGGGTTTTAGGCTTTATTTTGTTGTTCAACTGGCTCAAAAACGCCAAATCTTCTTCGTCCAATTCAGCCAACAAATTCTCATCGAATTCAGAAAGGTAACTGTAGTGATCCTGACCTGCTGGAACTTTATATTTGTCCTGGAAAATATCAGAACCTGGTGTAGCTTGACCCAGTATAGTACTCTTCCCTACCATAGAACCGAACTTCGTAGTAGTAGCAGTGTTAGTAGTAGTGGGAGAGCCTTCACCACCTACCAAATCTTTGATTCTTTGCATTTCGATATCAAAGACTGTGCCGCTGCTAGCTGATTGAGGAGTGAATGCGGATAACCCACCTGAGCCTTGAGCGGTGATCACAGAGTTGACCAACCTGTCTGCGTTCTGCATCTTCTTTTGGAATCTCCTGTTTTTGATACGTCTGACAAGAGGACCAAGACCGATTCTTG
The DNA here is from genome assembly GCA_030581495.1 of Waltiozyma xylosica. Lineage (NCBI taxonomy): Eukaryota > Fungi > Ascomycota > Saccharomycetes > Phaffomycetales > Wickerhamomycetaceae > Waltiozyma > Waltiozyma xylosica. Next base: position 127,132 of record JAKTTJ010000027.1, on the reverse strand, counting down.
AGAAGATGTCCAGGTACAGTTCCATGGCATCAGTACCCAAACCGAAGAAGACGAACGTACAGAAGGAAATCACAAGGTAGATCCACACAATGTAGTACGGTTTGGCGGTTCTGTAGTAAAACACATTGTTCCATAGGATCTTGTTGTGGATCTGATCAAAGTTGTAAATGGAGGAAACCTTGGTGATGTCGCTAGTGAACAAAATAACACAGAAGGGGAACATGACTAAGATCACAACACAGCAGAAAATCAACAGTTTGGCAAATCTCGACAAGTTCAAACCTGAGTTGGTGCATTTCAAAATGTCCTTGACATCCTTCCGTCTCTTGAAATAGGTGTAGATGATCAAAGCTGCCAACACCAAGTTGACAAAAGACCAGATCAACAGCCACATAGTGTACGTGACAATGGTGACCCAGTTCAAAGCATTAACAGATTGACAACCGGTGTATTGGAAAATATAGTACCGTGAAGACTGGATCAAATAGTTGGTGGCCATGCAGAATACTGGAGTGGACAAATTGAGGAATAAATCGGTACAGATCTTTTTCCTGGAGTGCTTGTTTGGAATCGGTCTATCAGCTTTCAAAATCACGTACAAGTTGAACAAAATCCCAGCCAAACTACTCAACACACCCACATTGAACCCGACTTGGAACTTCACCATCACATCACAATACCCATTTCCACTGAATCTGTGTTGGAAATTGTCAACCCCCCAAATAATGGCATCTATGAAGATCTTACAGTCCATGATCAAAAGCCATAACACCAGACAAATAGCACTGATGTTGAAGGTCTTGATGTGCCAGATCAACGGCGGGATGATCGTCATTATGGCCAGTGTTGAAAGTGTCACTAGTGCTGCTTGATACGTCATCTTTTTTGATTTATTCTTTGAATAGTTGCTGTTGTCGTTGTTGCGGTAGGAGATAAATCTCGTTGAGACAATGCTTCCTTAAAAAACTTGGAGTGGGTTTCCTTAACGAGAGGAGAAATCAGCAAAACAAAATTTTCGGATTTGTTTCAAGATATATACCATCCATTTTGCCTTAAGATTGTAATAAAATTTTAAATATGAAATCGTTAAACTTTGCATCAAGACATAGTTAAGAAGTTTGGAAAATTTGTGATTTGATTCCCGATTTGGTAATAAATTGTAAAAAAATGCATCAATCTGTCTGCAGGATTTTTTTTTTTACTGTCTGTCATAAAAAGACAGATTGTAAAAACCAGCAATGATCAAGTTTTTCCATACTTGGAAAAAGGCGCTGATATAGTTCAAAAATACTCAGTATAGTTTTAAACAGAGAGAAAAGGGTTTGGAGTCTCGCACAGTTCGTTATGAGTTACACCACCAAGAGACATGGCTAATAATAACAAGACAATGGCAACAATAAGTAGGAAATGACCCAAGTAGTTGAGAACACCGCCACCGTTAACATATAACTGGGAGTGACCCCACCAATCTTCTTTTAGGCGTTGAAGTTCTCACCAACTTCGGTTAATAAGATGATGATGATGGTTTGGTCTAAACCAATGAGGAAAATACTGATGAAACAACCAAAGAAAGTTAGGTATAGTGGTAAACCAGTACGGTACTGTCCAAAGATATTAGTAGCATCATCACCCGGATCAACTTTAAAGAACATCTGGTCTTGTCTTTAAGCTTCTTTGTCTTCAAAGGATTTTGTTTTTTGTTTTTTGTTTCAGTTTCAGACATTGTAGTTGAACTTATCTGTAGATATGAATGAAGATCAAGGAATAAAAAATCATGCTGAGTAGTTTCTTGGCCAAGCTGGGTATTGGATTATCTATATATATATTAATTAATCAAAGGAGAGGACCGGCATTTGCTCTTTGTCAAATAATGAAACGTTCTTTGATGCGCTTCAGGAGTATAGCGGCGTTTGACTTTTTCCTTTCACCTCAGTTGCGCTGTTAAAAAGGGTCCAGCCATCTTATCCGAAGTAGGCAAGTTAGTAACCGTACTAGAGATTAATAATTAAATAATTAGATTCATCGATACATAAGAACCTTGTAATTTGTCCCCAGTGATAGTCAATATCGCACTAAAAGCACATTTTCCACTTGTGTAGCAAATTCCTCGTTTAAAAAAACGAGTACATGGAGGCTATAATTGCACTCATGTTCTAGCATTAGTGGTTTAGTGGTAAAATTCAAAGTTGCCATCTTTGAGCCCCCGGTTCGATTCCGGGCTAATGCAGAGTGCTTATCTTTTTTGCTCTTTTTTTTCGCAATCAGAATTGTGCCAATTATTTCCGTCTTCGGAAACTCGTTGACGATTATTACTATTATTACATACATTTTAGATTAATTTAAAAGAAAATAGGGATCAAATAAATGTTTTTTGTTTTTTTGAAATTAATAATCAATTTTGAATTGATAAATATTGAAAAGTTTAAGATGCGTATAGACTGTTAGTTTGGTAGTGAATATTTTCATAAACCATTCTCATTTTTAAAATATATTGAGTATAATTCATTATAATCTATGTATATGGTTTAATATAATTTTTTTTTGAACTAATATATATAAATATATAAGATTAAAATTAAAATAATAATACATTATTCACAATATGATATATTTTGTTATATTTTGTTTAGATGCAAGAGGCTAATTGAAAAGTACTTGGCGATCGGGGTTGTCCAAAGGCGGTCAGCGCTTGTCTTGCATTCATAAATATCTTCAATCACAATACATGCAATAAGCAGCAGCATTCCACTTGTATAATATTGTCAATATAGTAAATAATTAAATAATTGCTGCTTATCAAATAATACGGGATATCGAGGGCATTGGGATTCTGGGTCAAATTCCGTTCTTCTCCGGTATTTGGTTTCAATTTGAACGTTACGTCAGGGTCAGATAACGGGATTTCACTATGTGCAGGAATCCGATATAAGGGCCGCTCGATCCAAATCAATCAATCGATCAGTGAACCAACCAACCAGCTGCGGCCATTGATATTGCTATTGATATCGATATTATTGTTGTTGAAACAGAGACTGCGTTAAAGTCGTTAGGAAACAATGAGCTCTCAATCTACGTCGACAGCCAAGGGGTTGTCCAATCGAAGATCATCGCACTCAGTAAACCACCTTGCCAAATTTTCCAACTCATCCAAAACTAACAACAACAACAACAACAACAACAACAACAACAACAACAACAACGACAGTTCCACTGAACCAACCTACGAACTGCAACCCATCGCCTCAGCGGGATCGTCCACGGAGCGCACTTTCCCCCAGAACCTTAACGCCATCACTTCCATTGATTCCGATACCCCACTTGTGGCTGATGATGATGAGGAGATCCCAGAAGCACCAGATGGAGGCTTAACGGCATACTTGGTGATCCTTGGTGGCTCGCTTGCAGCATGTTGTAACTTGGGTGTGATGAACTCCATCTCATCGATTCAAACGTACATTCAAGCACACGTACTGGCAGATTCTTCATTGACTGCAATTGGATGGATCTTCTCCGTGTACTATTTCATTGCGTTGGGTGCAGGGATCTTAACGGGGGCGTTGTTTGATTCTCAGGGCGCAAGGTTCAATATGATCATTGGGAATGTTCTGCTTTCTGGCGGGTTAATCGCCACAGCGAATTGTCAAACAGTGTGGCAGTTTGTGCTTTCGTTTGGTGTTGTCGCTGCTTTGGGGACAAGTTTCATCCTTACTGCCATCCTGGGCGCTACAGCCCACTGGTTTAATAAGAAGCGTGGTATGGCTCTGGGTTGCGTTTCCGTTGGTGGAAGCTTGGGAGCAGTCCTATGGACGTTGATGTTCAGACAGCTGTTTCCTACGTGGGGGTTTGTTTGGACTTTACGATTCTTGGGACTTCTTTGTTTGGTAGTTTTGACTGTATGTACTGTGCTGATCAGAGACCGTCGTGTTGCCAAAGATAAGAAGAAGGACAGCACAGCAACCACCGCCGGCAAAGTTTCTATTCTTGAAAAGATCAAAGGCTCACTGGTGATCCAGGACCTGTTCACGGACCTCAGACTGACGTCGCTGACCATCTCTGTGTTCCTTGCTGAGTTCTCTTTGATTGCCTGCTCGTCCTACCTAGGGTCCTACGTCGTGTACAAGGGGTTCTCTGAGTCTGACGCCTTCTTAGTGATCATCACGTACAACGCCAGTGGGATCCTTGGTCGGTACTTGCCCAACATGATTGCCGATTTCATAGGAAGTTTCAACGTCCTCTGTGTCACAGTTGGTGTTTGTGCCGTGCTGATCTTTGGAATGTGGTTGCCCTTTGGCCACTCGTTGCAAGTAATGTATGCCTTTGCTGCGCTTTACGGGTTCTTCTCCTGTTCGATTCTATCTCTGACACCGGTCTGTTGTGGTCAGATCGGATCTACAAAGGATTTTGGTAAGAGATACGGAACGGTTTTCTTCATCTCCTCTTTTGGAAATTTGATCAGTTTGCCGTTATGTGGGGCCATTATCAAAGGTGGCCAGGGTTATCAATGGTTGATTGTGTTTGCTGGGCTCTTGGAGTGTGTCAGCTTGGTGTTCTGGATCATCACCAGGGTTTACTGTGCAGGGTTCAAATGGGCCAAGTATTAGCTAGCTAGCTAGCTAATTGCTTACTCACTCATATTCTAAGTTAAAAACTGTATCAGTAATAATAAATATACATCTAAATAAAAAACACAAGAAACCCACCCCTATTAATCGTAGAGACAATCAATTGAAAGTCAAATTGCCTCTCCCTCCCAAATCATCATTCAATTCCAACTCGCTCAACAAAGTAGTGACATCAGTTCTTTGCGTAGAAATCGCAGGGTCGTCAGCAACAACAGGAGAAGATGCAGCAGTAGCAGCGGCAGCAGGTTGTCTCAAAGGATACCCTGAAATCACCCTCCTTAGTTCTTTAACTTTGGGAACATTCAGCTTGTTGTTCAATAAGCCTCTGGCTGACACTGGAAGGGATTGAATGCTGTGGTTTTCCGAGTTCTGAATAAGCACCGCCAACGATGTGTGCTGAGAATTATTAAGTTGTCCCTCTTCTTGTAGTTGCTGTTCCTCGATGGCAACGTTAGAATCGGTCGTTTCATCTTCACGATAGGAATGGTCGAATTCACTAGTGATGTCAGCGGTATGATACGTTTCGACGACAACACCATTCATGGAATTGTCAGCAGCGCGAGGATACTTATAATGAGTTTGGAAAATGGTCTCGTGGTATTCGTTCACCACTTGGATCAAACGAGTAGATTGTTTGAGATCCTCTTTGGAGAAGTTGAAAGATTCAGATGGTGCCATTTCTTCAGGTGGGGCATTCAAAGGTAAAACCCACAACTTGTCCTCCTTTCTAAATTGAATTCTTGAAAGGATCTGCTTAGCCAATTCTGTTGACTGGATGGCAATAGCATTATAGTAAGCGATAAAATAGGCAAAGTTATCTAACAATAAAGACGACGGACTGGTGTTGCTCAAATCTTGCAATTGCCAGTGTAAGAAAAAGGGAATGAAATTGACAGTGGAGTTGGAACCGAAAGTTTGAATAAATATCTGAAGCAATTGAAGCAAAGGTGGAAGATTCGAGCTCAAAAAGGCAATTGGTAACTTAGCTAACTTCTCCACTTGTTCGTAGAATAAATTCACGACACTGTTATGCGAGTCAGAGATCAAACCATCATGGTCTGCAGATCTGAAGTCTGGTAGTTTGGAATATTCAAGTTTTAATTCTGTGATCAATAAGTCAATGTACTTGAATTGAACTTGTGTTGAGTCAGATTGCCTGGTAGAGTCACAGAACGCCAAAAGGTCGAAAGTCTCTGCGAAGATTTCCAATGGAATTCTGGATGTTTGAAGGGCTTTGCCTGAGTTGGAGTTGACAATAATGTTCTTGGTGCTACCAAGTAGAGTAACAATCAAGTGGAATTTATTTGGATTGCGGTAGTTGCTGTTGTTTGGGTTCATGATGTCCTTGACAGTGACGAGTAATTCGTTGACTATGTCTAGAACTTGGTCCTGATAGTAGATATGCGTTGTGAGTGCACCAATTGCATTAGAGTATCCCTGGATTAGTCTTCTGCTCTCACCAGAGCTTGCTGACTTTAGGATTAGGTATGATTGCAGAGTTAAAAGCTGGCGCAAGTTATCCACAACAGATAACCCCACCAAGTTCACAGCAGACGACAACAAACTAGTGATGGCAACGAGGTAAATCAATTGCTTCTGCTCCGGGCCATTCTTGTCAAGTTTACCCATAAGGATGGTCAATATCAAGAATCTCAATTGCACGGGGATCCAAGAGGCGATGGCATTGATCAAAACATTGATATTCTTCTCGTTGACGTTGGTCTTGGCACAGTAATCTGCCAAATTTCTAGTGACGAGACTGATCTGGGATGAATTGTCCGTGTAGTAGAACGACTTCAAGGCAGCAAGAGCCAACTCGTGAAGATCAATCTCAACTGGAGTCGAACCCTCAATGCGAGAGTTCAATCTGTCGCTCGTTTCATGGACAGATTCCGTAGCAAGAGAGTTCAGCTTCCTCAATGATCTTTCTTGCATTCTATCAAAGTGTAAGTGGTTCAAAATCAACGGAATAATCTTGTCAATAACAGTGGATCCTTGAGTTTGGATCAAGTTCTTGCCAGAGGCGATGCTTTGGCAGGCCTGCAAACCTAAGGCTATCCATTCGTTTGTGTTGGATTTAGGAGTGGTGGAACCAAAGTTGATGAACATCTCAGTGACTCTGTTGAAATTGTTGGTGAATTCAATATCGCTGGTGAAATCGTTTTCCAAGGCCTGACAGAAAGTGTGGAAAACAACAATGGCATGTTGGCATAGCGAAAGATCCAAAGTAGGCAAAACACTTAAAAGGACAGCGTTTACAGAGTCAGCGTAGACGTTTAAATCATCTGGACATTTCTTGATCAAGGCATTGAGGATATCCAAAGTCACCTGGATATTGCCAGTTCTGTTGCGTGAAACATCAGTTTGGTTCTTCTTAACAAGGAATTTCCCAACTTTTTCCAATTTCACACGACGCGTGGAGACGTAATACAACAAGTAGCTGAGTTCAGAGGAGTTTGGTTTCTTGTCAGACCCACGGCCAGCTGGGTAACACTGGAGAATAAGCTTCTGATGCTTAGACTGAAATAAAGGCATAATACGTATTGTCAGATCAGGAGCCGGAAACACAGGCAATGGAATCAGCTTATTGAGAAATGAGTGTAGAGACTGACAAAGTGAACGCTTCTTGACGAACCAACAGATACCTGTGGGGAGACGGAGGTTAAAGAAAACTGCGTTGCGTATGTCCTTTGTTGATGCAACTGGCTTTCGTTGACGGCGGTTGTTGATTTCCTGTCCTTTTGTTCTGTTGATCCGCGCGCCAGACAGCAACATCCTGCAAAAAATTCCAAAACATAAACAAACGGATGAGGTCCAAGAAGGAAGGCGAATGAATTATTTGAGTTGTTGGGCGGCTAATACAAAGATTGAATTTTTTCAAAAAGCCTTACTGACGTTTTATCAAAATGGTCCCAGTTTATATCAAAGGTGGTGCCTGGACGAATATTGAAGACCAGATTCTTAAAGCCGCTGTCACCAAGTATGGTCTAAACCAATGGTCTCGTGTTGCTTCTTTATTGGCAAAGAAGACTGCTAAACAGTGTAAGGCCCGTTGGCAAGAATATTTGGATCCTCGTATCGACACCACAGATTGGACCCCTCAAGAGGACGACAAACTTCTGAACCTGGCAAGATTAAGACCCAATCAATGGAGATCAATAGCCCAGAGCATAGGCCGTACCGCTACAGATTGTGTGGAGAGATATCAAAAGTTATTAAGTGATGGTGTGGATGAAGATGAAGGCTCCTCTGAACTAGGCTTGACAGGTGTAGGCGTTGAAGCCCTAAAGGCAGTTGGCGCTTCTGTTGATTTGAAATTGGGTGATTTAAACGTTAATCCAGAAACCAAAGAAGCTAGACCAGATGGCGAAGAGTTTGATGATGATGAAAGAGAGATGTTAGCAGAGGCCAAAGCCAGACTAGCTAACAGCAAGGGTAAGAAGGCAACCAGAAAGGCCAGAGAAAGAATGTTAGAAGAGAGTAAAAGAGTTGCAGTGCTACAGAAAAGAAGAGAATTGAAAGAAGCAGGTGTGAATGTTAAGTTGAATGCTCCCAAGAAGAAGTTCTCGACTCAGTTTGACTACAACGCTGACATCCCATTTGAGCATAGACCTTTAGAAGGACCCTACGATACCATGGATGAAGTAGAAGATGACGAGAAGAGACTACAGAAGTTTGAAAAGGGTATTATCGTACATGGTTTGAAAGAGAAAGATGAAGCCAAGGGAAAGAAAAAGAAGAAAAGATCTAAAGAGGAAGTAGATGAGAAACCAAAAGCTGAAACCAACGACGATCAATACAAAAGAAGAAAATTAGAGCTTTCACAGCCTATGTTCTCTTTGGAAGAGTTGAATGAGCTATCTACCAAGAATGAGGATGAAATTAAGGTTGTTCTTGAAAAGAAGAACGTAGAGTTGGGCGTGGATTTAGAAGGCAATATTAACCACCAAATTGAGTTGATCAAGAAAGGTCAGAACATTCAATCAGCTTTATTAACAAAACAAGGAGAAGGAGAAGAAGAAGAAGGAGGAAAGTCAGATAAAGACAATGAACATCCAGCAGATGAACAAAAGCGAGGAGATAAAGATGATATCGAAGAGAAGAGACCAAAGGTTCTTTCATTAAAGGAGAGATTACAAGCGTTATCAAAGCCAAAGAATGATTTTGAAATTGTGATAGACTCTGAAGAAGACAACGAAGACGAACATACAAAAACCAAAACAATTGATGTCAAGAAGTCTGGTATTAAGGTTGATGCCGGGGAGAGATTACGTCTGCTCAAATTGAAACGGGAAGAGGAAAGCAGAAAAGCATTACTACGCAGATCACAAGCCTTACAGAAAAATCTTCCCATTCCATACATTGAACTGGACTATCCTCTTTCATCATCCCAGCAACAAAGCCCTTTAGAAATAGCAATCACAAGAGAATTTAAAAATCTTGTCAGATCGGATTATGCAAAAACCAATCAACTCAATAACATTCCATTACTTACCGATCTTGATGAATCCACATATGAGAAAGTCAACCAGTTGGTTGAAGATGAATTGAATCCAGAGCAATTAAAGGAATTCCAGAAGAGATTCATCGAATCTCATCAATCAAGAGGTCCAGACCCATCTGACCAATCTCAGCTCATTACAGAACTTCAGATTCTTATCGCACAAACAACGAAACTCGAAGCACAGTTACAAAAGCAACACAAAGGCTATCTCACAGTGAATGACAATCTTTCTGCCAAAAACATTGAATTGCTCACGGAGCTCAAAGATTTGGACCGTACTGAGACTGCTTTCGAAGTGTTGGCACAAGGAGAAGAGATCGCCATGAAGTTAAGACAAGAATGGCTGAGTGAATCTACAGAGAAGCTTAACAGGGCAGAAAGATCTGCCCAGGAGATATACCTTGAGTTGCTGAGGAACGAAGAAAATGAAAAATTATTAGGTTGAATAACCAGTACTAAAACATAATGTTTTTGTATACCAAAAAATCTTATAGGTATTGAGTTCATGTAAGTCTATCATCTACAGTGCACAACTGTAACAGCAGGTCTGTGCCAATATGAAATCCAGAAGTATAAATATCCATTATAAATTCTCCACAAACAAGCCGACACCGTAGTTGTTGCTTAGGAAAGAATAATATACAGTTTCTAAGCCCCATTATCAGAGATCCATCAATATATATGAACAGATATGGAAACCAATCTAAGGGTTAGATAACAGCAAAAAAAGCTTCTTAAAGAAAAAAACTTCCAAAAATTAAAAAAAAAAAGCAAAATGGGACCTAATTAACAATGAGATGTAACAAATAGAAAAAAAATAAATGATGTGAACGTGAAGATGAATAAAAAAAATGTGATGGTGACAAAAACGGTGATGATGATGCCGAATGAAACAAAATAACAGGAATAAAGATAGACATTAAGTGGTAGTGACAATTAGTGTAATGATACAAAATATTCTAAATCATTGTGGATGGGGGAGTTCCTCCTGTAATTTATTCGTCGTCTTCATCGGAATCGTCGTTGAAGGCAGAGAAAGCATTGAACTTAGTCTTTGGTTGAGCAGCAGAGACATCTCTTGGATCAGCTGGTCTGCTGGAACCAAGTTGCTTGTTGTTTGGCTTAGCAAAGGCACGGGTGGCCTTCTTGGTAGATTCTTCTTCTTCTTCTTCCTTTTTAGTTGGAGCAACAGCAGTGAACCAACCGTCTTCATCGGCCTGTGGAATGATCTTTTGCTTTGGCTTCTTTTGGAACTTTGGACGAGCACCACCTAAGTGAGAGCCTCTTCTACCTTGTTCTTCATGTTGAAGTTCTCTTTGTTCTTGGATTTGTTGGGCAAAGGTAGCAAAGTCAAAGGTGGTTGGAACATAGGCAGTGTCGCGTAAAGCGATCAATTCGGTTTCAGTGTATCTAGCCATTCTGTTTGAAAAGATTGAGATGCTGACTCTTGAATCGGGGTTTCTAGCTTGAAGCTATTCAATGAGCACACAGAGCTTTCCTTCAGGTTTTTTTTTTCATTCAAACCGTTTTTCGCCTTTTTTCCACGTCGAAAACGACGAAAATTTTGAAGAAAAACCTAAGGCTCGCGCGACAGTTTCCGTTTTGGACAGTTCTTCTTATTTCTTAAAACGGAATTTTCAAGAAGATTATTTTGACTTCCAAATATGAAAGTAAAAAAAAACCTTCCCGATAAGGGAAGATTATGAGCACTTGGTCTTCTCATACATATCAACTAAAAAAATTTAAAGGTCTGCAGAGAGATAAACCATGAGATGATCACATCCCAACAGACTCAGGGAATAATTCTATCACTTTCAACCGCCTCATATTTCTCAAAGAATGCCTGTTCAACACTCTCTTTCAAAGGTTACCAAGACTCTTCAAAAATCCAAAGGTACAGTTCATCCAAAGGGTCGTAAGATCAAACAATTAACCAGAGCTACTCTGCGTGAAGGTAAGATCGCCAAGAAGAAGGCTGCCCACTTAGAACGTAAAGAACATGAATTACAAAGAACTTTGTTCTTCCAAGAAGCCATCTCTGGAGAAAAAGAATCATACTCTTTAGAAGAAATGAAGGAATTGATCGAAACCTTCCTTTCAAGAGATGACGAGGAGTTGGAACAGTTGAGAGGTGAAAGAAGAAAAGGTAGAGCTCCAACCAATAGACATGCTCTTTTGGAAAACAAGAAGAAGCATGAAGAAGCTGAATATGATTCCGGTTATTACATTCCAAACATCAACGATGAAGATACCGTCAAGCACTTGAGAGCCTGGAACAGAACTACTGGTGGTTTAAACACTGTCAAGTTTGTTCACATTGCCAGAACTTCCACCGAAGTTCCAAACTCTTCGACTTTAACTGTCAACACCAACGAGGATACTATGAAGGAATAAATTTTTGGGTAATAATATTGTTTAAGGGTATAAATTATAATGTAAATTAGAGTTAACGAAACAAAAACGAAAGAGAAAAGATGTGATATTGAAATTCGTAATAGTATACTGTTTATTGAATTTTTTTGATATTCTTGTTTTCATCAACAGAATATTGCAGAACTTCTGAGTCAGTCAAGACACTGAAAATCAAAAGGACAGTAGAGAAACCTAAAGTCGCACTCAAGATAGTCTTGAAGAACTTCAATCTTCTTGTTCTGATTGCAGCCTTTTCATCAATGACTTTCTCAAAAACCAACACCTTATTCTTCAAAGTACTTTCATGACCAATACCAATCAACTTCCAACTGTTCAAAGACAGATCATCAATCTTCGCAACCACTTCCTTGTAATTGGCATCTTCAGATAATTCTCTGATTAATTGTAACAAAGCCGGTGGTTTATAAGACAAGCCGAACGGGTTGGCGTTCGATTCAATAACAGGAGAGGATAGATCATTGGAGTTGAGGGTAAGATAGGTCTTTTTGGATTTGGCTTGGCTTTCATACTTAGGAAACAAAGCTTCAGCATCGTCATTGCTTTGGAAGTTACGATAATTTGGATTCAAAGCAGAGTTGACAGTTTTCTTCAGAAGTTGTTCATCGATTGGAGAGAAGAAGTTATTTTTGTTGAATGTATGGGCATTCTTATCGTTCATGATCTTAGACCACTCATAAGCTCTTAGCTCTCTGAATTCCTGCTCATCTTCACGCTTCTTGGTTTCGTTAGCGTTTCTTAAAAAGTTTTGTAACATCTCCATTTCAAGGTCCTTATCCATCATGGCTTCATTGCTTGATGAAACATCGTTTTTTGAAGCCTGAGACTTGAGCTCATTCAGTCTTTGAAGATTTTCTCTGATTTCTGATTCAAATTTTGATTGGTTCTTTAGGTCCAAAGTATCACAAGAACCAGTCCCATCTTTAGAAACCAGGTTCAAAATGCTTTCAATCTTTTTCGCCTTGTCAGAATCGTTCAAGGCAATAAACCCTTCAAGAGAACTGGATTGGTCTTGTTGTGTCGTCTTTGTTTCGTTGGATTTGGAATCTGGAATAGATAGGTTGAAAATCAAAGGTTTGTCAACCTTCTTTAATTCTTCATCTGAATATTTGGGTGGGAAGGAAATATTGAACTTCTTGGAAGAAGACAGAGAATCTACTGGTTCTTGATTTCTTACAACCTTGTTCTTAGCTGTTCTTGATTCGACTTCCCTAACTGGGTTCGGTTCGATTTTCAAATCGAGTGTAGGAGTGGATTTTGGCTCTTCAAGTGGCTCATCAGGATAAACTCCTTCAAATTTTAAAGGAACTGGCTTAACGTCATCTAATTCGGAAACTCTGCTAACATCATTTTTAGAAGTATCAGATGAAGAAGAACAAGGAACAACCTTGATACTTCCTGTTATATTCTTTAGATCTGCTTGTTTAGTTTGATTGATTGGCTCTTGTAAAGTTTCTGAAACGTTCTGTGTCGTATCATTGAAGACATCGATTTTGGCCGCTTCTTCTGGATCCATTAAACGAATCTTCATAGATGAAAATGAAGAAGGAACACCATTTGTTGTAGTACGAGGTTGACCAAAATTGTATAATCCTCTAGATTTTCTAGTCCTTGGGATTCCTCTTTGCAAACCAGAAAAATATTCATCCATTAGTTTGTTATTATGTTTATCGATGGCCTCAACGTCATTCATTTCATGAAGTTCTTTTATTTGTTCAAGGCTTAGAGTTTGTGAAGAATCACTGGCGGCGCTCTTGGATGGAGAGAGATTCAGTGATTTGGCAATGGACTTACTTTGAAACAGGGTGGAGTAATCCAGGTCATTATGGGATTTGTTGATATCGGGCATATCGTAAGATGGCTCTTCAATTGGAGCAGAAGAAGGTTTCTTGATAAAAGTTTCATTTTCGGTATTAGTAGCCACAGGTTCACCAATGTAATTATCAATCAATTCGTTGATCTCTTCATGTGGCCAGTGTCTAGGACGAGTTCGAGGAGCACGAAGACGGATCTTAGATGATGTTCTTCCTAAGGAGTCCAGTCCATTGATTTCGTTGTCAGGGGATGAGGATGACGCTTTCTGTGTATAAAGCTTAGCTGCTCTCCTTTTGGCGTTTTTCAAGTTGGACTCCTTCGGTTTGTAAATATTAGCGACCTTTGAAAAGTGCAAAGATCTAGATGATACCTTTAGAAGCTGATAGGAGGTTCTTGATATACTGCTGGCGGATGTCAGCGTTAACATGATGAGATCTGTCTGTGGAAGGCGAGGGTCAAGAAATATTAGAAATGCAGACAATTAATTGTACAATTCTGTGATTGTTTGAGCGTTTTTATGAATAGGAATAACGTGTAAATTTGTTTAGCGAGTTGTTGTTGGTTAGGAATTGAAGTTGCCACTGAAATTAGGGATAGTGTTTCAGGGCGTTTTATGCCAGAAGGGAAATAATGTATCAGGAAGTGCGATTTGCAAATCTGGCAAGGGCTAACTGAATCTGCGAAAGTGGAGAAGCCGCTGAGGCTGGCAATCCGTTCAAAGGTGAAGTCCCTTACCCACGGTATTGTATTTGAACTTGTAAGGTTTTATCAAAGAAAAAAAACACAAAGATCTAATTTTTTAAATTCAAAGTAATATATATATATATTTGTTTTGAAAGAATGGCTGAATCTGATTATCCTACAAACAGCTAACTGGCGGGCTTTCCTCTTAGTAATAAACCGTTCCAGCTCCCCCGATCGTTAAATCACCATACGTTTTCTAAACAGTCAAACAAACGAGCCAGAAATCGATCAACCACACAGATCTATTATTGGAAGTTTAAACCAGCAAATAGATAATCAATCGATTAATCGTCTCTTCACTACTTAAAAACAGCCCTGACAATGCTTCTGCTGCTACGCCCAACTTCCATCCTTCTTAGACCAACATGTTGTTTGACCGCTAACGTTACCATTACAAGAGCTTTCCATAACTATCCAAGTCTAAGACAAACAGAGCAACCAAAAATACAATCTAACACAACCAAATCCCATACATTGAAAGAACCAGAAATCAAGATTCTCAAATCCGGGAGCTCCAAACAACCAAATCCCACCGTCACCAAAATCATAGACAAGCTCCCAAAATCCCTTCAAAAATATGGCCACAGACTTGTCAACTCTCCAGTATCCCACATTACTTCCTTCTTAATACTACACGAGTTATCGGCCGTGATTCCATTCCTAGGTCTCTGGTTCATCTTTCACGAGTTCCACTTTCTACCAGCGGATATTCCATCCTGGGTCATCATCAAAGGCACCAAGTTCGCAGAAGCCGTTTTGGGCGACACCATTAACGACTTCAGTTTGGCTGATAGAACCAAACTAATTATCGAAGGTGCTACTGCTTATGGTATTGTCAAAGCCTTATTTCCTTTGAGAGTCATAGGCAGTGTGTTCTTGACACCATGGTTTGCTAGAGTCTTGGTTGAGCCTGTGTTCAATCTTTTCAGAAGAGTACTAGGTATCAACAAGAAGTCCTAAGGCCACTGCTAAGCGGTATTTAGACAAGGAATATTTGGTTTATTTGTCATATAGAAAAATACCTATGTAAAGTTTCAGCAAAAGGAATTAATACCTTCCCATGGAGAAACAGATTTTATGACTTTTTATGGACTTGGACTATTCGAAATTTTATGGACAAATCGTATGTTCGCGCATCTCCCCGTCTTGGGGGCTACATGTCCACTGTTTTATGGAAGATGACAATTCGAACTCTTGAGACGAAATCTTGCAACTTAAGAATCCTCATCTTGATTTTTGAGTCTTGAACAATAATTTTTTTTATTCTGATTTTTCAAAAATTTTATTTGATTGGAGGTTTGGAAGATTAGGAAATGGAAACCAAATGCGAATCCTGCTTTTTTGAGATGGACAAAATTCAACCCCAAATGGAAATAATTCATAAAACTTTCATGAGCTTTCTTCAAAACTTGAAGAAAAAAAGAATTGGTCCCTAGCAGGATCGAACTGCTGATCTTCGCGTTAACTGGATATTAGCACGACGCCTTAACCAACTGGGCCAAGGGACCGTTGTCGTTGTTGATGCAGATAATTAGATTTAGTTTCACTTCTTGGGTTCTATGGCGGAGAGACTAGATGATCTGCCGAAATTTACGAAAGAAGTTGGTTTATTGAAATTGTATGGGATATAAGGATCAGTCGAAGATATCAAAAGAAGCATCTACTATCATTTGGAGTTGAATCAGTAAGAAAGGATGCTTCAGCTGCTTTTGAAGAGAAGAAATATTTAAAACAATATGTTGAGCAAATGAGAAGGATCTGAAAGGTCTTCTAAGAACATAAATTCATTTTTCGACAGTCCATCTCAGCTGATCACCAGAACTTGAAAGGTATTCAACGTATCTGATCAGGATGGAACTTAGGGGTGTACAATCAAAATGGGTCAATGATTCCTATTTCGGTAGGGGGTTATAATTGATACAATTACAAAACTTTTCTGTTCCTCATAAAACAAATTAAGAGATACAACCAATAATGTACTCCAATCTTGATCAACTACAGGATCCATCTCAAAGTCTGATTATTGGATTGAATGAATTTCCTGGAATTATGGAATATTTATATATGCAAATTTTATAGGAAAGCAATTTTTGAAGTAATAATACATGATTACTAAAGATGATGCATGCGCCCTATTGGTTGGCGTTAAGTCCCAATCAGGAAGTGTTATCTGCGTGGCGTTCGCGGTTCCTGCCACGTTCCAGCCATTGTTCTGCAAAAAGGCCGTGCTGCATGCATGAGCTCAATTATTCTCCTTTTTAAAGTAAAAGGACAAAACGCCCTGCCTGGAACTCAGAGAGAAAATAGGTTTCGAATTATCATCCGAATTATACCAAAGGAATATTCCAAGGTCCGACTCCACTAGGTACTTCAAATTTCCAATTGAACTGCCACATATTCCAAAATGGTGTCATTGAGACTAAGAAAACTGCTAATAATCGTAGCAGTCTTGTTCCTAATTGTTTTCGGCTCCCTAATTCATTTCTCTGACATCAAGAAGGAGTATACCATCCCCGAAAGTTTGAGATCCTACGTCTACACGTCAGACGATAGATTAAGACTATTAACCAACTCAGGTCTTGATATATCTGGTAGTGGGAAGAATGACATCAAGTTCAAGAAACCTCAAAACACTCAGTTCAACAAGGACTTCCAAAAGACATTCTCCCCAATCTTTAAATTGATTCGTTCATATGAAGATCAAATTCCAAAAAACCCACCTGAATTGGAACCTCATGACAACACAGGCTTCTGGAGTGAACGAGAGCTCAGAAATATTGTCAATGTCGACAACGAAACAGTTCAAAGAGTGAAGGCTATTCATGAAGAAGTCGTCCAACATATCCAACCTTTGAAAAAAACCGCCAAGGATTTATACACCCATAAGGACGGTATTGTTTTGATCGGGGGTGACAAATTTTCTTGGTTGTCTCTTTTAAGTATCAAATC
This sequence comes from Waltiozyma xylosica, assembly GCA_030581495.1. Classification (NCBI taxonomy): domain Eukaryota; kingdom Fungi; phylum Ascomycota; class Saccharomycetes; order Phaffomycetales; family Wickerhamomycetaceae; genus Waltiozyma; species Waltiozyma xylosica. Next base: position 110,068 of record JAKTTJ010000027.1, on the reverse strand, counting down.
TATCAGGTCTTTTGGTACTGATTTGCCAATCGAAATTCTCATTCCAACAGAAGAAGAATACGAATACGATTTATGTGAAAAGTTACTTCCTTCATTGAACGCTAAATGCATTTTGCTTCCAGAAGTCTTGGGTGAAGATTTATTCAACACCATGTCATTCAGCGGTTACCAATACAAATCACTTGCCATCTTAGCCTCCAGTTTCAACAACTTGTTATTATTGGATTCTGATAACGTTCTCTTGACAAACCCTGAAAAGTACTTCAAGAACGAGCCTTTCAAGTCAACCGGTATGGTCACATGGCCTGATTATTGGGAAAGAACAACCTCGCCATACTTTTATGATATCATGGGTGCCGAGATTTCCAACCTACAAGTTAGAGATGGTAAATGGCCATTGAAAACGCCAATTCTGCACACTACCAAAGACAATGTCAAGCTCCACAACTTGAAGGGTGCTATTCCCGATTTATCTTCAGAATCAGGCCAATTGTTGATCAGAAAGTCCGACCACATCGGTACTTTATTGTTGTCTTTATTCTACAACGTTTATGGGCCTAATTTCTTTTACAGGTTGCTCTCACAAGGTGCACCAGGGGAGGGTGACAAAGATACCTTTGCTGCCGGTGCTATCAAAATGGGCGAAGAGTATTACCAGATCAACTCTGGGATTCGAACTTTCGGCTGGGTGGATGAAGGTGGCTACCACGGTGTTTGCTTAGGTCAAAGAGATCCAATTGAAGATTACAAGCAATTCCAAAAAGTCATGCACGCGCATCCTCACTCGAAAGAATATAAATTCAACGAAGAGTTTGATACCGAAAAGGCCTCCATTTTTACAATCCACGCAAACTTCCCTAAGTTAAACCCATATTTATTGCACATAGAAAACAAACTACAAAACAGTAAAGGTGAAGAAATCAGATTATACGGTGACATTTACAAATTCTTGCCACATTTGGAGAAAGATGGCGAGCCTTATGATTTTGAAATGATTCAGTTCAAGAGAATGAAGTTCTTACTTTGTGAATTGAATATCTCATTGAAGTATTTCAATAGCATTAGCAGAAAGGAGCTTTGTACCGCCATTGACAACCATGTTGATTTCATGGTTAAAAACCCACCAAGTTAATAAATCCTAATCCAGACCCCTTTTGACGGATAATATTTGATATCGTATATTAAAAATCAAAGAAATATTTGAATAATTTTTTGCTGATTGGAAGTATTGTAGTAAGAGTCTTTCATGACATTTTGAAGGTTCGAATCTCCGATGGAATGCTGCTACATGCATATCTCCCTCGCATTTTTCGTTTATTTTCGCATTTTTCGTTTGAAAATTTTGGCGAAAGAAAAAATCTCAGCTTCAAAACCATTTGTCCTTGCATAATTCTGAATTCTCGCAAAATGTCCGCAATTTGACCGCCACACAAATAAAAAACACAAGAATATCAAATGTCCCAGATCAGTTTATCTCATCGACGAATCATTCAAGTCCTCTAAAAGGTAATTTTTTTCCAACGAACAAACGTACACCGACCCAATGCAGGAAATTCTAACATTATCTCTCTCACAGAGAGCTAATCACTTAACAACCCATTTTTACAATGCCCAGGAATCCTACTTCGACTACACCAGAACGTCTACATCATCATCTGATTGGACGAACGATCCAACAGTGCATTTTAGACCTTCCTTACAGTCCAACAACACTGTCAATTATCATCCGCGTGCCTTGATATGGGATCTCAATGGAGGATTTGGCTCATTGGGTCAGTTTGAATACTTTCCCCAACGTGAAGGAGCAGGAGGAGAACAAGAAGAGGCGGCAGCTGATCCTTTGGCTTTCAACCGAGGTGTCATCAAGAGAGAAAGAATACGAAAGTCGGAGTATCAAAAGGCATTGGATTATGGGCTTGCATTGCCTGATTTGAAAGCTGCTGAGGTCCAGTACTGGAGTGATTTCAACCGTGTGGTGTTTGAGCCAAAGACATTCAACGCTCTTCAAGACTGGGTTTACGATCCGGTGACTGCACCGGAAGGCTCCCTTGCATCAGCTTTGACAGAGAAAAGGGCGTTCAAAGGGTTTGAAGTTGGAGTTCAAGAATGGGACAAGGTCGGATTGGACTTCATGGAGGACAAGTACCGTGTCAGTTTGGAAGAGTGTGACTCGTTGAATGGGATCAACGTTGTCTCTGATTTGGATTCTGCTTGGGCAGGTTTCACTTCGCAAATGCTCACTGAGCTGAGAGATGATTATAATCCAAAGAGCATGGTTTTCAACTGGGCTGTGTACAATGGCAGATCCATGAAGGAGCTGACAAACAGAGAGGTTCTCAACCGTATCAAGGCCTTCGTTGAGCTAAACAAGAGTTCGAGCCTGTTGATACCTTTGGGGACACCGCAATTCAGCAAGAGTTCTGGTAGTCTTTGGGAAACCTCAGCCTTACAGAATATTGTCTTTGAATCATTACAGACATTGAACTCACAGACGCCTTCTTCTTCTTATTCGGACAGAGTGAATTTCCACCATCTAGAGGCCTGTCTTGTCAGAGGTACACATAGAACCGTCGTGAGCAACGTTACGGCTCAAATTGGCCAAGAGGAAATCAACTTCTGCGGGAAATTCTACGAGTCTTTCAAGAGGGACAATAGAGATAACCACCAATTCAACGCCATCGCAGTGCAAAGACCTTCCCAGAACCAGCCATCAGGAACATCATCAGGAACATCATCAGTTGCGGTTGCTGAACCAGAGGACAAAGAACAACAACAACAAAGAACAACAACCAACTACAATCTTCATAAACCTTACGCCACTCCATCCTCTTATCCACAAACCTTTATTTCCTCAGATGCAACCACTTCTATTTCTCTATCGATGGAATCGTCTGCAAGAAGAACGTTCTTAGATATGAAGGACTGGATCTCTAAGATGGTAAGAGGTGATGAAAGAGCAGAGATGATTGATGAATTGAGTACGATGGCTGCTGAATATGAATATGGCTGGGGTGATAGTGATGAAAGTGACGACGATTATTAATTAGAGCAAGCGAGCGAGCGAGCAAGTCGGTTAAATATTCTTTATTTATTTACTTATTTATTTCTTTATTTACAGCTTTATATTATATAATAATAGTAATAATGATGATCTATTGGTGGTCATGAGAGATAACGTCGTCACAACGGCGGCATAGCTCTTCCTCAGAAACAGAAGCGTACCTCCAACATCTTGGACACTTTGCATCAGTGGCGTTGACGATGGAGATGGTAAGAGATTGACCATCGATAACAATTGGAGTCTGGTTTTGGTAGTTGTAGTTGACGGCTTGTGGCACTGGTTTGTTCAAGTGGAGTTTGGAGACCAAATAATAGTCGTTTAATTCGGATTCTAAGGATTTCAAAACGGAAAACAATTCGGATCCTTCGTTCAAAGAGATGTAAACTTCAGTCTCAAGTGAGTTCTTGATCGTCTTATCTTCCTTTCTGCCTCTTTCGATTAGCATTGTGATCTCTTCTCTTAACTTCCAGACGTTTCCGAAAGCAGTCTCCAAAGAAGGGTTCTTGAATGTTTCCAAATCAACAACACCGTTCAAAATAGCATTGGTCTTCTTGTTGGTGATCCACTCTGGTGAGAAATCCCAAACTTCTTGGGTCATAGCCGGGATGATTGGCGACAGAAGCGATAAGTAGGTCTGCAGGATATGGTACAAGACAGTTTGAGCAGCACGACGCGAACGAGAATCAATAGCGTCGGTGTACAATCTGTCCTTCACAATGTCAAAATAAATGGCTGATAATTCAATGTTCAAATGGTTGGTCAGCGTCTTTAGCACTCTGTTGAAATTGTATTGTTCATAATGACTCAAAACCTCTTCGTTGACTTGAGCCAATCTCGACAGGGCAAATTGATCAATCTTATTCAAATCCTCGTACTTCACCAAATCAGCAGAGCCTTTTTGCAAATCGTTCAAGTTTCCTAAAAGGAAAGTGAAAGTGATACGCAATTTCTTCAAGGCGTCACCAACGTGCTTCAACACGTTTGGACCAATGGACATGTCATTGGTGTAATCTGATTGAGCAACCCACATACGCAACCCGTCAACACCGACACCTGGCAAAGCCTTACCTTGGCCCTTAATGACCACATCCGGGGTCAAGGTGTTGCCCAGCGACTTGGACATCTTGAACCCCCTTTCGTCCAATGTGAAACCATGTGTGACAATCTTACCGTATGGAGCCTTGGCTAAGATATCGACTGGTGTGGAACCAACTTTGGTCAATAAGGAGGATTGGAACCAACCACGGTGTTGGTCTGAGCCTTCTAAGTAGACATCAGCCAAGGTTTTCCTGTTGGTGATTTGATGGGTTTCCAAAAACTCGCGTATCTCGTTCCATGAAGAACCGGAATCAAACCAAACGTCCATAGTGTCTTTACCTTTGATCAAATCTTTACCTTGTCCCGCATATTTGGCCGGCAACCATCTTTCAATGTCACTTTCTTCTTCGAACCAGGCATCTGTGCCCAATTCTTCGATTCTTTGAATGATGAACTCAACGGATTCCTCATCCATAATAACACGGTTTTCATCATCGCGTGCATAGATCGCTGGAATTGGAACACCCCAAGAACGTTGTCTGGAAATACACCATTCGTTTCTGTTCTTGATGAAGGCTGATAGTCTATTTCTACCTCTTTCAGGGATGAACTCAACCTCTTCTAAAGCCTTCAAGGAAGATTCTTTGATCTCACCAACATTGGTGAACCATTGCGGCGTAGCTCTGATGATGATTGGCTTCTTGGATCTCCAGTCGTAAGGGTATGAGTGGATGTAGTTGTCGTCACGAGAATAAACCATCCCGGAATCACCCAAGATCTTCAAGATTTCTTCGGTACCTTTACCCAAGACGAACAACCCTTTCAATTTGTCTTGGAAAACACCGACTGGTAGGTCGTCTGTGTATTTACCAAATTGGTCAACTGGAGAGTAAACGTCAATATCGTTGCCCAAACAGACAAAGTAATCATCATTACCATGGCCAGGAGCAGTATGGACCAAACCAGTACCAGCGGTGTTGGTCACATGTTCACCATGGATGATAGGGAATAAAGAGTCTGCGATCAAAGGGTTGGTGTATTGAGAAGAGACTAGAGCTATACCTGGAACGATAATGTTGGTTGATTCGAATTCTGGGTTTAAAGATAGCACAGTGGTTTGCAATTCATGTGACACAATAATGTGTTCACCAGTGACAGTGCTCTTAAGAATCACATATTCAAAATTGGAATTGATGGAAATGGCCTTGTTAGAAGGGATAGTCCAAGGAGTAGAAGTCCAAATCAACGCACTTAGTTGCTCAATACCATTTGACTTAAGGAGTTGTGCCAATTCTGAGGATGGTTTGACAATTGGGAACTTCAAATGTAAAGTGATGGACTTGTGGTTATCGTTGTACTCCAACTCACCTTCAGCCAAGGCAGTATGTGTTTGACATCCCCAATACACAGGTTTCTTTTGTCTTTTGATCAAGCCACGTTTCAATAGTGCTTGGAAAACCTTCAACTGGTTAATTTCGAACTGGTGGTTCAATGTCTTGTAGTTATCTTCGAAATCCGTCAAGATAGCTAAGCTTTTGAATCCTTCTAATTGGGATTTGATGGTAGTGTTTGCATGTTCTCTTGCTAACTTTCTAATCTCGCCAACAGATAACACAGTGGAGGAATCCTTCTTCATTTTCTTGCTGATCTTCTCAAGTGCTTTCAATTCAATAGGCAAACCATGGCAATCCCAGCCTGGTTTATAATAGATCTGTTTGCCCTGAAGGAGATTGTATCTGTTGATAACATCTTTCAAGATTTTGTTCAGGGCATGACCCAAATGAAGGTCACCGTTGGCATACGGTGGTCCATCATGTAAGATGAATAGATCTGAGTCATTGTTTAGTGGCTTAGACTGGAGTTGTTCTTGGTAGAGCTGTTGAGAGGATCTTGGGATCAGATCTTTCTGGACTTTCTCCAAATTGGATCTCTTAGGGAAGGACGTTTTTGGAAGAAGTACAGTTTTGGAATACTTGTGTGCTAGATCAGAGTATAGCCTCCTACTGCTGAGTCTCATATTGTGGTTACTTGAGAAAGAAGTTTTAAGAGTAGTGAGCTAGTGAGGGTTAAATAAACAAGGTATTGTTGATTTATGTATCTAGCTAGGTCTACACTTTTCGCTTTGCAAAGCGGGCGAATAACTTTCAACTACTGGTTTTAGCCGCTGACCGAAGACTTCAAATGAACAGTAGGAAAAAAAGGAATGTAAACTTTCAATGTTGACCATTATTTCAAAAAATATATATGAGAGAGCCATCAATTTAATCAATTTTAACTACTGTTGAAACTACTTGAATATCGAGATTGAATCCACTCTTTAAAGCGACTGATTACCGCCCAGTCAGATCTTGGCAGATCACGGGCAAATCAAAGGGTTGTTTATACTCGTTGTTCGCGCTTTCCCGCTTGCGAGCCTTGATTTTTCTTTGGCGACGTTGAAGTTTGCCCGTGGAAATCGACGAACGAACTGAAAAAAAAGTCGAAAAATTTCAACAATACTTAAGCCGTCGGTGGGCCCAGACACACAACGCGTAATGAAACCGAACTAACTGTTATTAAATCTCCCATCAAACACATTCAAAATGCCAATTGACCAAGAAAAATTAGCCAAGTTACAAAAGTTGAACGCCGCCAAGGTCGGTGGTGTCAGAAGAAAGGCCACCAAGCCAGCTGCTAAGCCAACTGCCGATGACTCCAAGTTACAAGCCACTTTACAAAAGTTCAACGTCCAAACCTTGACTGACATTGAAGAAGCCAACTTCTTCACTGAATCTTCCAAGGTCTTGCACTTCAACAGAGTCGGTGTCCAATCCGCTAACCAACACAACGTTTACGGTTTCTACGGTATTCCACAAGAAAAGGAAATCACCGAATTGCTTCCAGGTATCATTCCACACTTAGGTGCTGAAAACTTAGACGCTTTATCTCAAATCGCCGCTCAAATGCAACAACAACAAGCTGCTGCTGCTGCTGCTGGTAACGCCGCTGCTTCTGAAGATGCTGACATCCCAGACTTAGTTGAAGGTGAAAACTTCGATGCTGAAGTCGAATAAATTGCCTCTTTTTAAAGGATCATATATATGCACTGTTTGATGGCTTTGTTGAACAGCGGATTAATAAGGATAAATAAAAGATTATGTGTTTAATTCAATATACTTTCACGGCCAATCGATAACTTTTTTTGCTTGTCTGTGAAAGTTGTATTATGTAGTAGTTAGTTAGTGTCACTTTCCAAAAGCCCTTAAAACCGGGTTAAATACCCATCATGGTCCTCTTGCACGTGAAAATTTCGCCCGGAAGTACCGGATCTGTTTGTCCACTGTTTACGTTTTTGGTGGTTTGCGCCAAATATATGTATACTATTTATAAACCCCGCGCATGGTATAGCATCTCCAAGTTAGAACTATTTACCAAAGACTGCTATCAGACGAGGTTCATTCTTTTAGATAAACCACCAATCAAGATTGCAAAACATCATACGCACCCGCCCCAAGACATAAATGTCCTCGTCAAATCTCCTATATGTGCCGTATCGGAGAACCCAACGAATTAGCTTAAGCGCCACCCTTCGCAACATCATAACAACTGATTTTCTTCAGACACCAGTAGTTTTTGAGACCGATCTCACAGAAATTGACACACTCCGTAATGATATAGTTGAACTTGAGGTCTCCATTCAGGACCTTGCTCTTTTGAAAAGATACTATTTGCACCTATCTTCGCTCCATGTCAAGTTTCCTAGTGATGTGGAGGAATTTCCATGGTTTGGCACAATTGGATACAAATTTACAGGCCCTGTTAAACTAAAGAGTCTACTGTTCGAAAGGATCAATGTTCTTTACAACATAGCATCATTGTACACTCAATTGGGCTGCCGCGAAGATAGAAATTATGGTGAAGGTTTGAAGAAGGGGTGTGTCTTCTTCCAATATGCCGCTTCTTATTTCGAATATATTGACGAATTGATTCGATCTGAAGCCAAAAATCAAGAACTCAGATTACCTTTGGATTTGCAATCGGATGTCATCAAGGCCTTGTATTATATTTCATTGGCTCAAGCTCAGGAAGTCTTTTGGTCCAAGGCAGTTAGTGACAATGTGAAAGACTCGCTTGTTTCCAGGTTATCCCTACAAGTTGCTTCTTACTATGATTTAGCATTACAACATATCAACAGGGCAGAAGGCTTCAGAACCGAATGGATTCACCATGTCACTGTCAAGAAATGCCATTTCGAGGCTGCATCTGAGTATCGTGCTTCCTTGGGGTGTATGGCTTCTGCCAAATATGGTGAAGAAGTCGCCAGGTTAGGTAAAGCCGTGACATTGGTTAGATCTGTTCCAACAAGTTTGAGATTTGTTGATCCTGTTGTCAGAGAAGAATTTGAAGGTTTGGCCGGTGCAGTTGAAGAGGCATACCGTCGTGCAGAGAAGGACAACGATTTGATTTATCTACAGGATGTTCCACCTATTTCAAAACTTTCCAAAATTACACCAGCGCCAGCTGTGAGATCTTCTATGGATATAAATGAAATTAAATTTCCTATTGAAACCTTGCAAACAGTTTCTGACTATGGCTCTCTCTTGTTCAAAGACTTGCTACCTTTCACTGTTATTCAGACTGCAGATTCTTTCCGTGATAGACAAGAAGAGTTCATCAATACCCGTGTGAACAAACCATTACGTTCCCTTGGTCTCTTGTTAAGCAAATTCTTGGTGGAAAGACAACTCCCAGGTACCATTGACGTTCTCGACCAGCCTGAAGCCATGCCAAAAAATATTATTGAATTGTCACAAGAGCTAAAGAGTCAAGGTGGTGTCAACAGAATCCTACAATCCTTAGATGATTTGAGAAAACTAAATGAAGATGGGAAAAACTTTATCAAAGATGCCGAAAAGAGATTGGAACTTGAAGCAAAGGAGGATTCTTATTTAAGGTCTAAGCAAGGCACTGACAACTGGACTCGTGAAACCTCTCATAGTGCAGCTAAGCCATATTTTGAAAGGTTGGAAGCACTCCAAGGATACCTAAAACACGCTGAAAATGGTGATCAAGTTATTAAGGAATCGTTCTTTGAAATCCAGAATAGTTTGTCATCGTTAGAGTTACCCGAAAATGAATTAATCGCACGTATTCCAACGGCAAAGTCTTCACAGTTACAAGGACCGCTTGCTGATGCTGTGAGAGAATTGAAATCTTTACTTGATGAAACCAAAGACATTGAACATCAAAGGGAATCACATATTGAATTCTTAGATGTCAAATCACGTCAAAGTCCTATCCTCCCTAAGATCATATCAGAATATAAAGCTATCCAAAACTCCAAACCTGGAACCAATCTATCCTCAGATCTTTTTGAATCAACTTTTGTGGATCATATGAAACAATTTGATGAAGAGTTAAGATATGTCGAAGAGGAGAAATCCAAACAAAAGGAATTGGAAACTAGAATATCTCAGGCCCATGTTAAGTTCCAAGTACAGCTAGAAAGATCCTCATCCAGCACCTCGTCTGAAAGACAATGTTTTATTTCCAATTTGGAATCGTCTTATGTTAAATTCAAAGAGTTGATTGAAAACATCACACAAGGTTTGAAATTCTATCAAGACTTTATTGGAAATGCTATCAAATTAGTTCAAGATGTTGAAGCGTATGTTTCACAGAGACGTATTCAAGCTAGAGATTTGGAAATGGAACTTACGGCGAAATTCCAATCATTACGCACTAGTGAATCCAATTCTCCACCGTCAAACAATTCCATCCCAGTTAGCAATCAAATTAGCTCATTGCAGGTATCTTCGGATGTACCTGAAAGAATCCATAGTCCTATACCAAGACGTGCTTTAGGCAACACTCCAAGCATCGTTGTGAAAAGAGAGAAGCCATCTGAACGTTCGGATAAATCACCAGTTCGCTTGAATACCAGTAAGAGTCATGTTTGGAATCCTGCTTCTGGGATCAAATTTGATTAACATGCCAATAAAGTGACGCATACATAGTACAATATATTATACAGCATTAAATAAACGCATGAATTAATTATAAAAATATCGTAAGGAAAAAACAACGTATGAAGTTGATTGAAGAATACAAACGGTATTTTAATCAAATGACAGCTAGCTTTGTTTTAAAATCTTCTAATAAGTTTCCTTTCTATTTTTCTTGATGATCTTCAAGTGCTTTTTTTTCTAAACTCTCAACTCTTTCCAAGATTTTATCTTGCCTCTCTAATATCAGTTTCTGATTCTCAAGCACCTTATTAAGTAACTCCATCATAGTGTTATTGTTATTTCCATCTTCAGCTTTTGAAATCTCATTTTCAGTCCTTGCAGTTGAATCAATGACAGCGATTTCTTGACATTCCTCGTCATTATTTAAGGAATCATCAAAGACGACAACTCTTTTCTTTCTAGGTTGTGTCGATTCAGAATCATCCAAAAAGCTACTGTTGAGAGGTCTCTTTGCATTCTTTGCTGTCTTATTCTTTAATGTGTTCAATCTAGTAGTAGCATCTGTTGCGTCTGAACTGTAATCTTCCATGGTCATAGAAGATGAAGCGTGATCTGGTTTCTTAAGGATGGATTTATGAGCAGTCTTGAACGATTCCATAAGATTCATGGCTGGGTCCTTTCTTTGGGACATGCTATTAGAGTTCATAGTAAGAGAAGTGTCTGTGCTGATCGTTGTGTTTGCAGATGAAGGAGGATGACTTTGTGGTGTTTTCTTGTAATTCTGTTGGACTGATGCCAGTTTCCTCTTTCCACTCACCATCTTGGAAGGTAGATGCTTCACAAGTTTAACTGTGTTGCTCATCTCACCATAACTCTTTCTTGGTGGCTTTCCTGTCGCTGAGCTTGGTTTAGTAACTCCAGAACTCAATTTACCTGCATTCATATTGAAGTGTTTACGGTCCAATAAATTAGCACCTCTGACTGGTGAAATGTTTGATGGGGTTTCTTTGACACCTCTGGAGTTTATTCTTGAAGGAGAGCCTAAAGCGGTGGCTATCCTCGATGGCGGAGAGACTGATCTTGTAGGGGAGCTAACTGCAGGCCCCAACAAAGGGGCCACAATTCGACTAGGAGAGACTTTCCGTTGTGGTGAAAGCAGTCTTTCTACTTTTTTCTAAGAAATGGTTAGTATTTTAGGTTCGTTCTGGAGGAGAAAAAGTGACAAAGGATATATTCCTTTGGGGGGAGTGAATCACTTACTTTCTGCGGAGATGGTTTTTCTAGTGGGCTGCGTTGTAAATATGAGAGTTGTGTAACAGCCGTCAGCGACGGCTTGTTACTTTGTTTCAAAGGGGATCTGTTCATGAAGATTGTGGATCTGAATATTGGATGATGGTGGTGGTGGTGGTGGAAGTGAGTTGAGGACTATGAGAGCTCTTGACGCGTAAAAGTTCTATTTACTTTTGAAAGATCTGGGATATCTGTGATTTGGTTGTTTGTTTGTTTATTTTTCGCGTGGTCCGCGACTCCAAGAGAGATTATGAGCACTGCACTTCACACACATTTGAAATACTCCTTCAACTGTCCGATAATAAAGATGAATCAATAGATGGTAAAATTCTTTAGACATACGTTTCAAAGTGGAAGAAACACCCTGCTACTACCACCAAATATGCATGGAAGTCCTTAGATCAGCTTATAAGGGGAACGAACGACGTGGCGGTGGGAGCTCTCTTGTGCAACCCGCGCCAAAATTAAACAAACGGAATTTAAGCAAGGCTCAGAAAATTTATCTTGCATCAGCAGCATAACCTCACAGATCCAGCACATCTCTAAACTCCCAATAGTCAATGCTCCGTTGGTTCACACGACTTATAATGCCTCCAAAGAACATCATTGTGGTTGTTGGTACCACTGGTGTGGGTAAGTCCCAGGTAAGCTCAGAACAAAAAGACACTTATGACAGGCAGACATTCAAATCGATCAGTTGCTAACATCACAGACAGTTCAGCATTGAGTTGGCTAAGCGCTTTAACGGTGAGATCATCAACGCCGATTCGATGCAAATGTATCGAGATATCCCTATAATCACCAACAAACATCCAATCGCTGAGAGAGAAGGCGTTTCTCATCATGTTATGAACCACACTAATTGGGACGAAGAATACTTCATCCATCGATTTGAGCAGGAGGCTGGTGAAAAAATCCAAGAAATCCACGAGAGGGGCAAAGTTCCAATTGTCGTTGGTGGTACACATTACTATCTAAACTCGTTACTTTTCAACGAAAAAACCATCAAGACTAACGAGAACGTCCATGAAGAAGACGATGCCAAGTTAACAGACGAACAAAAGGCCTTACTTGATGGTCCCTCAAACATCGTTTACGAAACCCTACGGAACGAAGATCCTAAGATCGCTGGTAAGTTCCATCCAAACGATACCAGAAGGGTACGAAGAGCACTTGAAATCATCTATTTGACCAATAAGAAGACAAGTGACCATTACAGCTCGCAGAAGGAAATATCCTCGCAACAATCATCTTTGAAGTTCAACACTTTAGTCTTCTGGGTTTATGCCGATAAGCCTGTTTTAGACCAAAGATTGGATACTCGTGTTGATTCCATGCTTGCAACAGGTGGTATGCAAGAAATCAAAGACCTATACTCTCATTACAAAACCCTTACACCACTGCCAGATTGTGAAAGAGGTGTGTGGCAAGTCATTGGGTTTAAAGAATTCTTACCATGGCTTACATCATCAACTCCTTCCGAATCACAACTAAAGTCTTCAATTGAATCGATGAAGACACGAACAAGGCAGTACGCTAAGAAACAGATCAAGTGGATTAAGGGCTCTTTGGCAACAGACTTACAAAGAGAGGGCAAATTCGGATATCCTAATGGTGGCCGTCTGTATGTTCTGAACGCCACTGATTTGGAGCAATGGAAATCAAATGTCTTTGAACGAGGGTCTGAAATAACAAAAGAGTTCTTTGAAGACAAACATACTATAACTCAAGCTCCAACTGGGTTAAAAGATCTTCTCCCTGTTGAAAAAAATGACGACGGTTTGGAAGGGAACAAAGACCAAGAACAACAACAAAGAGAATGGAAGCATATCGAATGTGAAGTTTGTCGTAACCAAGACGATTCCAAACTGATCCTAGTTGGAGAACAACAGTATAAGATTCATTTAAGCTCAAAGAGACACAGATCTAATTTGAACAGAGGCAAAAGAAAAAGAGAATATGAAGAATGGGCTGCAAAACAGAAGGAACTTAAGAAGGACGATGTGCTAACTAAGGAAGACCCTGAACATTGATGAAGATCATAGATAGAAATTACATTTTCTCAAATCATTTTTGTTGGTTGATTTATTTTATTTTATTATTCACAATTGTAGGTAGTGCTCGTAACAGGGAGCGAACACGTTCTAGAAAATTTCAGTTTACGTGTTTGTTGTGTTTTAACTTGGAAAAAAGCGCACGCGCACCGAACCCGGATATAATTAGGTGTGAAATCTGCCAGCGCATACCACTACTAGGAGAACATAATTAATTTTTTATCTTTCCAATCTCATATCTTTGAATAGGCAAGGCCAGTTTCACATCATCTTCTTCCCCACAGAAACAATGCTCAGGCTCTCAAGATTCTCAGTGTTGATAACGGTCTTTCTGCTGGCCACTGCGATCTGTGTCTCTGCAGCTGCCTCCGATTATTACAAACTGTTAGGTATTTCTAAATCTGCTACTGAAAAGGAGATCAAATCAGCTTATCGTGCTCAATCAAAGAAATACCATCCTGATAAAAACCCTGGTGATGAAGCTGCGCACCAGAAGTTCCTCGAGATCGGTGACGCTTACGAAGTTTTGTCTGATAAGGAGAAAAGGTCCATCTATGACAAATATGGTGTAGAAGGGTTAAAGAATGGCGCTGGCCAACAAGGTGGCGGCTTTGGTGGTGGCTTTGGTGGCTTTGGTGGTGGCTTTGGTGATTTCTTTGGTGGCGGCTTTGGTGGCGGCTTTGGTGGTGGTCATCAACAACAGCATCAACAGAGAAGACAACAAGGCCATGACACAGATGTCAACATTGATTTGACATTGAAGGAGTTCTACAACGGTAGAGATCTACATTTCGAGGTATCCATGCAAGATGTCTGTAACCAATGTGACGGTACAGGCAGTGCTGATGGTAAGACGCACAAGTGCGGTGAATGTCAAGGCTCAGGTGTGAAGACAGTGAGAAGACAATTGGCCCCAGGCATGTTCCAACAGTTGCAGACGGTATGTGACAAATGTTCAGGTAGAGGTAAAACCTACAAGCACAAATGTAAGAAATGTTCTGGTTCCAGAGTGCATAAAGAGCCGAGAGAGTATGATATTTTCATTGAGCCTGGTAGTCCAAGAGATTTCTCCCATGTTCTCAAAGGGGAATCCGACCATTCTCCAGACTGGGACTCTGGTGATTTAAAGGTCAGATTAAAAGAAAGAACCAACGAGAATTTGGGTTACAGAAGACGTTTCAACAATCTTTACAGAACAGAGCCAATCACTCTGAAGGAGGCTTTGCTTGGTAATTGGAGCAGAGACATCCACTTCCTTGACGAAGATGTTAGTATCACCATTCAAAGAGAAAAGAACCAAGTCACAAGGGATGGCGATGTCGAAATCATCAAGGGGAAAGGTATGCCTATCTTAGACGGTGCTGAAGAATTTGGAGATTTGATCATCGAATATGTTGTTGTCTACCCTGGTGGCGTCAAGGATACCGAAAAGTATATGCATGATGAACTATGATCATCGATTACATAGAAGATCTTTGTTTTGCTTTAGTTCTGTTTTGTTTTGCTATAGATCACGTTTCAACGATACGAATAAACAGTACGCTTGATTGCATTAATATGTTATAGATTGTTTTAGGCTTTGTTTAAAAGAGATTTCTGGTAGTTCCAGTAGTTAACCCTGATTGTGTCGTACTTGAAAGCCAAAAGATCCAACCCTTTAATCGCAGATTCCCTTTCACCTTTCAAAGTCAGGATCTTGATATAGAGTTCCAAACCAGGCTTGGAAACAACACCTTCGCCTTCTCCTTCTCCTTCTGTTTCATCATCCTGTAGCATATCCTTAGTATGTGTAAGAACGAACTCTTCCAGCTCAGTCAAATCTCTCTTGGAGTGCTCATAGATACCAATCAGGTAGTTCCAAGAACTGTAGTTATTTGGAGCCAAGTTAATGTTCTGTTTCACATATTCGACTTCTTTTTCCCAATTAATTTCACCCAGTTCTGTAAGTTTGACAAAGGCAAAGAAACGATGAGCCCAAGCAGAGTTATTGTAAACGTCGTCCTTGATCAGCTTATCCACAAAGCCCAGTTCATGGGTGTAATCACCACAGTATCTCACAACCCACTTCCTGTACCCCCAGACATGGTAGTTCTTGCTGTCTTCGTCAAGCATGGCTTCCAACAGTGGCAATTCTCTCTTCATGGATTTCATATGCAACTGCTTGATCAACAGCTGTCTGTAGTTCCAAATTTGGTAGTTTTTAACATTGTCCAAAGCAATATCTTCAAGCCAATCCAATTCTTTCTCCAAATCTTTCCCCAAGGCAGTGACAATTCTAAAGCGATATTGCCAAACAGTGTAATGTGCTGCATTCTCCTCAATGGCTGCATTGGTTAGTTCATACGCACGCTCAGAGTATTCGCTGGCGGAAAGTAAACTGGCAAGAATACCAAAGATGTGCTTGTATTCATCTGAGTAGTAAATCGTGGTAACAGGATTGTTGGGCTCTGTTAAAGGTTTTGGAGTGATGTCTGAGTAGTCGAATTTATCCATTGTGTGTCGTGTGTCTTGTGTGAATGTGATTGTGAAATGAGAGAGTTTGGAGAACTGTTTGTCGAGCTTTGAATAAAATGAACGAGCCAAGTACAAGTCTGAATTGTTATATCTATAAATAATTCGTGTCTCCACGTTACGTTTTGAGGTTCAGTCCAACCAAAAAGGTTTTTAAAATAAATACTTTTACACTTTCAATTATTGTTCTGGAAGCTGCATTGATGCAAATTTCCGTTTTCGAACACATCAATGAATGTTATGTTATGTTCCTGACATTTCAAAATTCAGTTTTCCAGCACGTGACTACACCTGGGGGCTAGGACAATAAAAACACAGATTGAATCTTTATGGCAAGAAAAAAACCAACCCAGTTATTGGTAGTTTATTGTTTATTAACCATTGTTTGTTTATGATAAAGGCTCTTTTTTTTCCGAAGTTTTAAATCTTATAAATAAAATGTATTGCGGGCCTGTATATACATATAATTAAAGTTCATAAAGAAAATGCACTATGAGATAAAAAGCTTGCCAAATCAACCAACAAGCAGAAATGAACAGCACCAAAGAAAGTAAAGAAAAACAAACTAGGTTAAATGATTACCAGTTTAATTCTTCAGCGTAGGTCTTTGGGTTGTCACCCTTACATTCCAGGCTCTTACAGATATCGTCTAATTCACCACCTTCTGGGTTGTCAATACCGTTGTCACCAAGAGCAGCAGGGTTGATTTCTTCACCTGAGGCCTTTTCAGCTTCAAAATGCTTCTTGACATCGTCCTTGACTAAACCTTGGTAGAATAAGACACCGGATTCCTTGGTTGGGTGTAAGTAACCTGTGCTGTAAATACCATTGTTCAGGTTTTCTTGGGTCTTGACACATAAATCGAAATCTTCAATTTCAACTTGTTGTAAGAATTCAACGAATTCATCCTTTTCCTCCTTTGGTAGACCCTTCTTAGTGAAGATATCGTATTGTAAGATGGTATGGGATGGAGAGATTGGCAAGACTCTGATAGAGTACCAGGCTGGGGAGTAACAATTGATGCCGTTGGTTGGGTACAAGTACATCCATAAACCATCGAAATCACCACCAACGTTCTTCTTTTCAGCTGGGGCAGCAGCTTTTTCTTGACCGAAACCGAACCAACCTTGCTTCTTTGAAGCTTCTGGCTTCTTTGGTTCAGTTCTCTTGATGTCACAGTAGTGTCTGGCGTGTCTGGTTCTTGGCTCAACACGGTAGGTTTGCATTTGGAATGCGGAAGTTAGACCTGGGTGAGCGGTTGGACAGTGGTAACATTCCATGTAACCATCCATCAAAGTCTTCCAGTTGAATTGACCGTCTAATTCGTAAGACATGTGGTATTCGTAGTCAGAGAAGTCGAATTCGTGGAATTCGGTTTGTAAACCCTTGAAGAATTCATCAAATGGTTGTGGATCCTTGGAGAAGTTGACGAAAATCAAACCTTGGTCAGTAATGTGGGTGTTGATGGCGTAAAGAGAGTTCTTTTCCTTCTCGAAACCTTCGACGTTGTCGAATTGTGGAGCCTTGGATAACAAACCATCAGTGTTATAGGACCAACCATGGTACAAACAACCCAAAACAACAGAAGAACCCTTTTGCTTTCTAACGACTGGGTAAGCTCTGTGTCTGCAAATGTTGTGGAAGGCCTTGATGGAACCATCCTTAGCCTTGATAAGGAAGAATTGGACACCCATGACGTTGTAGGCAAAGTAGTCGCCAGTCTTCTTGAAAGTGGAAGCATGGGCAGTGTATAACCAGGACTTCATGAAGATGGAACGCTTTTCCAGTTGGAAGATTTCCTTGGAGAACCACCAGGAGGCTGGAAGGGTGTGTTTACCCGGTAATAATTCGGTTTCAGTTGGTTTAGTTTCAGAGGCGGATTTGACAACCATTGCGATGTTGGTTATTTGGTGAGGATAGCTTCTATGTGTCAATCTATTGATGATGATGATAATCTATAGAAAAACTACAAGCTTTCCTATTGTTGGAGTAAAGTGAAAGGAAATTGTTTCTTTTAAATACTTCAATGTTTTGAAGTTAATCACTACCGTATCATTCTTAAACAATAACAAGGACCTTGATAACCACAAATCAAAGGAAACACTAAGGTAATCCCATTGTAACCCTCTCCTTCCAAGATAAGATTTTGAAAAGTTAAGTTACTCCTCCTTGGGGTCAACTGGTTTAATTTGCTTGCCAAATTTTGATAACTTTGTCGTTGTGTCAGAATCCCGTTGGAAAAATTCCGTAGGATCAGAGTTAATTTGCTGTCATGCGGCTCGCTGGGCATTTGCAGAAAGTCGCCCAGCCTTTTTCAACGTCCGCAATAATAACCAATGGAAATTTATTTCCATATAATTAATTCTTCACACACTTTTGGTTAAAGACTCATCCTGAGTTGCACAAATTGGTCTAAATAGTTTTCGAGAAACTCAAAATCTTAACGTTTACAAATCCTTGCAAGTAACGATCAACTGATGTATAATGAAAGAATTTCAATTGGCTTGCTTATCTTATTCAAACTTAATTTTAAACTGCACGCTGCGCGGTCTGCCAAACCGGTTGGGGTAAAACTTTCAACCCGTGTCAAAGATGGCACATTCATACAAACACTCATAAGATAAATTTACGCATCCCTCCGAATTATTTACAATTGAATCATATGATTTTGAATAAATATAACTCTTAAAAGACATTATTTACTGATCACAACACTTGTTATAATTTTTCCTGGTGTAGAGATGTCCCAAAACCAAATGACATTATAATGCTATCTATCTTTTTGGTTAATTCAAAAATGCGAAAAATGCGAAAATGCGAAAATGCGAAAAATGGGAGATATGAATGTAGCATTCCATCGGATATTACAAAATTCAAAGAGTCATCAAAGCTTCTGTATTAAAAAACAAACTTCGATTATTGTATGAAGTTTATATCACAAGATTTCATTTTCAGTGAAGTTTATGATGATTGTATTCTTTCTTAAGTTATGAGTCTTATTGTTCTGATTTCGTATTCCGTATTCCGGCTATGGCAGGGATTTAGTCAAACAAAACAAAACAAGAAAACAGGTCCCTTGGCCCAGTTGGTTAAGGCGTCGTGCTAATATCCAGTTAACGCGAAGATCAGCAGTTCGATCCTGCTAGGGACCAATTTCTTTTTTGGTGGATTCCGAATCCCCTGTTTTTTTAAACAGAGTGTCTTTGAAGAAATCCCGCATACCGCAGAGGCCTCCAAGGACATTTTACGAATAATTTCCAATTTGGTTGGATTCTGTAAAGACCAATTTTTTTGTATGTTGGTTCGCAATTCCAACTTTGTTAAAACAAACTATATATTTATATGTATAATCTTTTTAAAACTGTGATGTTCTCGATTGTTTTAAATTACTAGCTGTGTTATGGCTAGCAATTCAATATACCTCCTGAACTTCTGTATTGTGTTGTTAAACTGTTCGCCGGATTCGGCTACCAGAATCCCCGTACCCGGCAACAACCGACTACCGAAATGAACAATTGAAATTGGCAGATGGAACTTACGGCGAAGTAATTTATAACGTAGAAGGAGCAACAGATTGCTGAAATCAGTCATAGTTGCGTCCGTTGACGGAATATAGTCCTAATAATTTCAACCGAGTAGTTTCAACTCTACAAAGCTTCAATCAATATTAATGATGATAAATTCCCTTTATTTATATTTTTATCATAAACAAGAATCCCTAATTCGTAAATACATAACAATTTTTTCTATAAATCACAAATTTAATTTATATATAAGAAATAAAACCTAATCCCCAAATATCAAATTTAGAAGACATCACCGTGAGCGAACATAGCATCGGCAACCTTGACGAAACCAGCCAAGTTAGCACCTTGAACTAAGGATGGTAAAGCTTCCTTGTTGGTTTCAGCAGAGTACTTTTCAGCAAACTTGATGGATTCTTCGAATAAGGCAATCATTCTGGTGTGTAATTCTTCATCGACCTTTTCGGTAGTCCATTGGATTCTTTGGGAGTTTTGAGCCATTTCTAAAGCAGAGACTAAGACACCACCAGCGTTGGAGGCCTTACCTGGACCGTACCAGACAGCTGGAGCAGAGGCAGAGGCAGTGGCCATACGTTCACCTTCGAAAACGTCAATGGCTTCTTGGGTAGAACCCATGTTGGAACCTTCAGCAACGAACTTGACACCGGCAGCAACTAAGGCCTTGGCTTCGTCACCAGAGATTTCGTTTTGGGTGGCACATGGAAGAGCAACATCGACTTGGCCGACGTGGATCCATGGTCTGGCACCAGCAATGTACTTGACTGGAGAAGAGGTGAAAGCAGAAGCTTCACCAATGATTTCTTCCAAGGACTTGAACTTCAACTTGGCTTCTTGGATTTGGAAGACTTGTTCTGGGGTGATACCGGCTTCAGAGATGATGGCACCCTTGGAGTCAGATAAGGAAACAACCTTACCACCTAATTCAATAACCTTCAAGGCCGCGTATTGGGCAACGTTACCAGAACCAGAGATGGCAACCTTCTTACCAGTGAAGTCTTCCTTACCCTTGGTGGCGTACTTGATTTGTTGTTCAACGTAGTAGACTAAACCGTAACCAGTGGCTTCTGGTCTGATTAAAGAACCACCCCAGGTTAAACCCTTACCGGTTAAGACACCTTCCCAGGAGTTTCTGTATAACTTGTAAGCACCGAATAAGTAGGCAACTTCTCTACCACCGGTACCAATGTCACCAGCTGGAACATCGGTGTCTTGACCAATGTGTCTGGATAATTCTCTCATGAAGGCGTAACAGAATCTTCTGATTTCGTTGTCGGATCTACCCTTTGGGTTGAAGTCGGAACCACCCTTACCACCACCGATGTTCAAACCGGTCAAGGCGTTCTTGAAGACTTGTTCAAAACCTAAGAACTTCAAGATGGATAAGTTGACAGATGGGTGCAATCTTAAACCACCCTTGTATGGACCTAAAGCGGAGTTGAATTGGACTCTGAAACCATTGTTGACTTCTTGTTCACCCTTGTCGTTTTCCCAGGAAACTCTGAATTGGATGATTCTTTCTGGAACAGAGACAACTGGAAGAACCTTTTCGTACTTTGGTTCTTGTTGGAATAAGGTGGAGGCCTTAATGGTGGAGACAACTTCGTTGTAAGCTTGTTCGAATTCTGGTTCAGATGGTAAGACCATGGTGGATGATATATATGTGTGTGGGATAAGGAAAACTAAAATAAAAGTATAGCATGATGGATCTGAAGGTCGTCCAAGGTGGGCCTGGTGCACTTTATATACAATTAGTACATCTGTATGTTCTCGGTGCAGCACTTATTATGGCCTTCTAAGTCATGATGTTTCTTTTAGCTTCACAGCCGAGTCGTCCACTTTCATTGGACAGAGATATCTTCATGCTCGCCTGTTCAAAAAGAAACGTCTGCACCTACATGCATCTGTCGCCAAATTCCCAATCAAAAACATCTGCCATTCAGATCGGGCAAACAACGACCGGCTAGCATTGGACCTGCCTGCACTGCAAAGTGGGAAACGAATCAAACTTCTCCGTTTATCTGATAGTCAGCCCCGACTGACCTACCTAACTAAACTCAACAAGGATACATTTTATAGTTGTATTTCACTGTGGGTGCGATAGTTTACTATGTACGTTTAAAATCCTGGATGGGGAAACTGAGCTTTTCTGTTTTCTTTTGGTTTGTCTGTCTTTTCCCGAGCCATATTTCCACAGACCTTTGGAAATTCGTAGTGGGAAATTTTCCTCCTGTGATTATAAACAAATAAACCCCCTATAATAATAATAATAATAATAATAATAATAATAATAATAATAATGATAATAATAATAATAATAATATCGATCAACACAGCTGGTGTGCTAATTAATGCATCATATTTACCGCCATCTACCTTGTCTTAAAAATTATCTACTGTGCTGTGGAAATTTTGCCCTATTCGATTTGATTTTCCCAATCTCACGGACGCAGTAGTCCTTCCGGCAGCAGACTTCCACACACTTCTACACAGACTTCTTCGAGACATTTGTCTGACAAGCGACACCATATATGTAATATTGTCTTTTTTTCTTTTGGAAGGTCAAAGAACAAAGCAGGAGAGATGATAAAAAGATTAACGAACAGTATTTATTTAGTTATTAATGATAGATCGGTAAGTTCTATAGGGTACCTTAGGTGTAAGTAACGGTTCGAATTTTGGGGGGGTTTTGCGTGCTTTTTGACACAATTTCGGCGAAAACCACACAGGGCGGGGAGCTTTGGTGAAATATAGTACGCCCGCTTTGTGTTCTGTTTCTTTTGAACCTTAAAGTTTTGTTCTTTCAACTTTAAATTACTTTTTGTGATAAACCTTACCTGAGATCTCGGAAAGAACCGTGTAGTCATAGAAATACAGACATATTCTATGAATATGATGGGATACGTATTCAATCTTTGTTTCTTTTTATTTCAAACGTTTCGACTGATACCGTCAACGTTCGATAGAACGACGCCAATAGGAATAATCAGGTATATACTATACTCTATTAAGATGTAATTATATATGGACTGTTGGAGCTGTTTATACCTTTTGATCATCCAATTGTTTAAGTTTTCACATTACAACAGCGCCATGCTCCAGCTGTATCCTGACATCGGTTCTATGTGGTTAAGAGAAATTTCTTTTTTTCGCTTCTTTAAATCAGTAGAATACGCCTTGAATTATAAAAATGTTCTTAAAAGCGGATTTTAAATCTATCTCCTACGACATTTCCGGAACTTGTAGAACTCTAGCACCGAGAAAAAACATTTAATGTGATATCTGGAGCCGTTTAAGCCTTTCGAGCTGTTTCTGGAAATTTATTAGCCAAGAATTGTTAACTGTTAGCTGGCTGTAGGCCATACCCAATCTCAGCCGTTTTCTATAATCCAAACATGCGAAAATACTTACCACGAATATTACTACATTTGGCAAGACCAACCGGCCCGGTTTTTTTTTCAACTTCTTTGAAAATCTTGGACAAAGTGTCATAAAATTTCCCGACCCGTCGCAATAACTTGCCAAAAGTGGTACCACGGGTGGGGCAAAATTCTACTTTATCATTTGCATAATGTCGTAATTTCGCGCAATCGGTCCTCCGATGTTCGGATAAACGCGAAAGTCCCCCCTTCATGTACATCAAGAATTTATCACGTGCTAATAACAAAGGGCAAAAGATCTAGGACGTTCCTAGATCTTGAGAACGTTATGCAAACAAATCTATTATTGTTAACGTTCTCCTTAGTCCCATCAATGTGAATTATTCCTTGACGCGTCAAATAAACTGGGACACGATGCGCGAATATCTTAACGGTTACTTGTCATATTAATAGATTATTGATGTTTTTTTTTGCAAGGAATGGCCCTATGATTTAAGGGATATCAAATCAACACTCCTTGCTTTAAAAACAGGATAAAACAAAACTATCTTTCATATTTCCACCTCTTAAATATATTAAACGTCTATCTTCCTTTTTGGTTTTTTTTCTATTGTTATTTTTTCAACGTCTCTCTCCTTCAATAACTAAGATCATTGATAAGCATTCAAAGAGTGGCAAAATAATGGGAATCACTTCTAATATAACAGAAGATAAACAAAAAAGTCAACTCATTGACTATTCACGAATGAAACATATCTATGTTTATGAAATTCAATGTGTCAAAGATTCGTTTCACAAGATGTTATGTTCCATACATCCAAATTTAAGAAGTCTTAGGAGTCTGACGAATTTAATCGAGGACAATAATCGTATCAAACGGCTTCAGAAACTCAAAGAGTTGGATTTCAATCACTCAGTAAAAGAAAAACAATTCCTTTATGATAACGAAAATGAGGATATCACAGGAAGGCTAATTCACTTACATGAGCCAGATGGATACACTTTGGATCTTATTTTGAACTACTATGGGTTATTGAAGATAAAAAGACATATCACGGAAGATTTTGGTTATGATATTGTTGACTATTACATTCAACCAGAAGAGGAAGCAAATGTCAAAATCACAAGATTTATTGTACCTTTCACTGATGAAACAACAAACGATATTCAACTCTTTAGAATGACCTTGGTTACCAAAGTGTTTCATTATTCCAAATCGGCATCAAGATTTCAAAGTATTGATTTAGTTTTTACCCAAAGAATAGATTTGAATTCACAACCTGGTCAACATGTTCCTGCTCCAAAATTGGACTTTCAAAACGAATTTTTTAAGTTTTTGAATAGAGAAGTTTTCTATTTGATGTGTGTTTATCCAATAAGGCCAAGTATCACATTCTACTCTGCATGTTTGAAATACCTTATGGTATCAACAAAAAAACTGCTCTTTTGTTCTGATTTTCAAACTCAAATAAGGAGTAACAATTTCAATTCTTACATTAGTGATAGGTTACTTTCAAATCTTGAAAGTCACTTGTATTCAGAATGGTATTTACAACAGGATAAAATTGTCAAGAGAAATGGAACAGTTCTGAATTTTTCTTGGGGATCACAAATCATCACTTATATTGACCAAGCAAAGAAATCTAACCACATAAAAACGATTATTGAAACTTTGGAATCTGAAAGAAAAAACAAAGAAACAGATACACTTGCACTCAAGTGTTTTAACTTCTCTCCAAATTCACAGGAAGGCATTCCTGAAAAGTGTAATATCCTCAAGAATATCATTGTGAGCCTTCTTCTGTTGTTTGTCGTTTTTTCTGTGGGGAAATCCATCATTCAAATCATTCAAATTCGGGATCTTTGTCTCGTCTAAACAACAATAGTTAGAGGTCCCGAATTTGTTTTTTACTGTTTTCGTATGGGTTCACTCAAAAAACCAAATCCTCCATGTTATAACATATTAGTGATTGTATCTGGAAAGTGGGTCTTTGTTTTATAAGGTCTTATCCGTTGGTCAGTAATATTTAGCTGCAATTGTTCGCTTGTCTCTTGAACATAAAAGTGGGGAACGAATACAAAATATTAATCTATCTACTAAATAACGAACTAAGCCGAATAGATATCAAAATCAATTATATAAATAGTGTTGTATCCGAGTAAATCTGGATATCCCCGTAAGTTGTATACTTATATAAATAGGCTTCAAGAGCTTTGCCACTTCTGTTGGGTCTGTGCAGTTTAGGTTTTATTGCACAGTCAGTTGCCATACAAACCCACAAACTGATTCTGAAACCATGTTTCACGAATTCCATATTACACAAAACATAATAAATTATACAAATGTATCTTAAACGCAAAAACGAAAAAACGAAAAAACACAAAAACGAAAAAAACACAAAAACGAAAAAAACGAAAAAAACGCAAAAACGCAAAAACGAAAAAACGCAAAAACGCAAAAACACAAAAACGAAAAAACACAAAAACGCAAAAACGAAAAAACGCAAAAACGAAAAAACACAAAAACGCAAAAACGCAAAAACGAAAAAACGCAAAAACGAAAAAAACGCAAAAACGCAAAAACGAAAAAACGCAAAAACGCAAAAACACAAAAACGAAAAAACACAAAAACGCAAAAACGAAAAAACGAAAAAACACAAAAACGAAAAAAACACAAAAACGAAAAAAACGAAAAAAACGAAAAAACGAAAAAACGAAAAAACGAAAAAACGAAAAAACGAAAAAAACGCAAAAACGAAAATTACGGACTGCATTAAAATGGAAAAACTTTTTCACTCTTAAAGCTTTGATATCATCATAGAGCTGTCAGCTTGATATTTTTTTTCTTTTTTTTGCTTATTTCAAATTTGATTAATGTATAAGTAAATGTGAGGAAGTCTTTGAATGAGTTCAAAATCTTGACTTGGTAGTGAGTGCGTTCTCAATTTACTTATAAGGCGGCGGCCCGCGCACGCACACGCGTTAAGAACGGAATACGTTAGAATTCAGCACCTGCAAGGCTTAAGCATAACAATAATATCGATCTAACAAAATCTAGTAACAATTAAATTCAATCCCACCAAACGTTTGTGTTTTTTTTTCCTTCAAGCAACAAATATAACGTGTTTGAAAATGTATGATAGCACGGGCTCATACAAGTAAGTTTTTTTCCCTTCTTGAAGGCCGATCATATTCCCCTCATCTTTGAATGCTAACAACGCACTTTTTTTTGCAAACAGGAAGGTAAGTTGGTCAAAGAATGGGTTCATTGCCTATAAGGACCATACCAAAGAATACAATCTCTCTGTGTCTCATTTAGAATCGTTGGATAAAGGCAGCACATGGGGTTTGGCCAAGAAGAAGTCCTTTGCTGTCCAATTGAACGATAACTCTCCAATCAACGAAATATCTCGTCTTGAATGGTCTCCAAGCGGGTTAGATCTCTCTGTTGTGGACATTTACGGTAATGTTTCCATCTTGGCTTCTGGTTTGTGTGCATCTTCTTCCAATTCCGCCTTCACAAATGCCTCGTATGAAGAGATTGAGACTCTATATCAAGATTACATTAGTCCACAACATTCCGCCATCGACACCAGTTATAAAATCTTGGACTTCAAATGGCTCAATGTTGACAAGCCAGTCATTGCCAACTCTCCAGCTCTAAGACAGCCAGATGGACAGTACACTTTTGGGGTACATCAGTACAAATGCTACGGGTGTGTCCATCCTGTTTCTAACAAGAGCGGGTTCTTTGTCATCCGTCAGAATGGATCTTTGGAATTCTTCTATCAGACTTTGAACGCTGCCAAGGCGGAATACCAGAAGACCACAGTCAAGCTGAACTCTTTGCAGAGCACCAACCACTCGCATCATAGCAGCAATGTTGCTAAGGACAACCGAACAAGCACTTGGTTGAGCCATGCCAGCTTCGCCTTCTACCGTGATGGACCGGTTTCTATCACCACGTTCAATCCAATCGACAACTATCTCAGGGTTTACAAAGTCACTGTCAACTGGGGGTACAACCAGCAGATGAACAAACTGGAGCCGTCTCTTGGTGTTGAGACCATCATCAACGAACAGATCCACAAGTTTGACTCTGAGTACAATCCATTGACGATTGATAAGATCCAGGTCTTGTCTGCCAATTTTTCCTCTGAATTGAACCTGGACATTATCGTCAATTTCAAGAACTCGTTTGACGAGAACGTCCTGCTCTCCAAGTACCAGATGAACAATAAGTTCGCCAACGTCAAAAGGGACAACAACAACAACAGCAGCAACAACAATGAGCCTGTTGAAGGATTCTTCACCCTGGATTTGGTCAGCGAGATCGAAATGCCGTATAAAGTCAACAACATCTCCACGCAGAACTTTGGCTTCTACATTTTACTGACGATCGAGAAGGACGGGTTCAACGAATTTCAATTCAGAAGCAGAAAGAACTTCAAGTTGTATTCGGATGCCAACCTGAACGCTATCAGTACTCTGGCTGATTTCAAGTTCAAATTCCCCTCGCTTCCAATTGCTCCAAACACTGAGAACTACATCTGTCTTTCGCCTTGTTCCTCTGGATATGCTTCCATCTCCTCTGACGGTGACTCTGAGTTGGAGTTTTACTACGGTGTCAAGGCCCACAACTCTTCCAAGTTTGCCAATGAAGAGGAGATGAAACAGGTGTCTGTTGGTCTGGCGTATTTATTTTCATCTTCGTGTTACTTGAATTCCACTGGTGATGAGCTGTTGCCCGTGATTCAACAGATTCTTGTTGACAACCCTGAACATCCGGAGAGCTTTGTGACGATGCTCTTAAAAGAATGTCATTCCAGTTTGAACTTCTCTTTGGACTGTCCAAAGGATCAGATCGATAAGGTCATTGTCTCTCCTCCCATCCAGAAGTTGGTTTGGCTACAGTACTCTCTTGGTCAATACACCAAGGACTCCACTCAGAAATCATTAGCCACGGCTCTTTTGAATTTGAGGCTTACCGCCTTCAGTGTGATGTTGACTTTGAGAACCATCTTCCATCAACAGCAAAAGATTAACAAAAGAGGCACGGTAGAGAATATCAGTGATTCCATTTTGAGAAGTGACACGGTTCTCAGCACGCTTGGTACTGTGAATTGGTTCATTGATTTCTTGGTTTTCATTGTCCAGGAGTTGTTGAATTTGGACTATGAACCGGATCGTCAAACTGTTGCCTTGTCTCTGATTCTTTCTAAGATCCCAAGAAACTTGATGATTTACGCTATTGCGGGTATCAAAAGAGTTGAGAGCTTCCTCATCAAGATTGAAGAACACAACAACAACATCTTCAAACAAAGTGGCAACATCGCACAAATAGCGCCTCAAGTTGAAGTCATCAAAAACGTTCTTACCAAGTCTCTGAACAATCTAAAGAGACTCAAGGACAATAACATCGACTTGAACAAGTTTGAAACATTCTTGGCTTCCATTGAGAGCATAATACAGCTTCCAGAACCTTTCACCAAAGAGCAAAAGCTTGATATTGAACAACAGCTATTGATCCAGAACCAAATACCATCCCATTATAAAGAGCAAGGAGTAGTCCAAAAGATCATGGATCTTTTCCAATCAACGTATGTCACGCCTAACGAAGATAAGATCTTAGATTTGTTAAGAATAAGCACCGGGCGCTTAGAACTCGCCATCAAAAAGAACCAAATTCCCAAGAGAGTTTACCACACTGCTTCTTCCAAAGTGCAAAAACCATTTGTGATCGATCAATCGAAATTGATGGACAACGTCAGCAAACTCCAATTGATCCTTACATCATCTGTTCTCGACAACTTGAAGAAATGCAACCGTTGTTGTCGTATCACCGTTACCAATCCAATATTCCCCCCACCTTCTTCCACTTCAACTTCCACTTCCACTTCAACTTCAACTTCAACTTCAACTTCAACTTCCCCTGATAATGGTATCGTCTTGGGACCAGGTTACTCCTACGGTGATGATTATCCTGTCCATGGTATAATCACTGGTGTCCATGCGGGGAGTTGGATGGCTGCCTTCCATAGAAATTGTATTTGTGGTGGCGTATGGTGTCGACTTGATAAGAAGACTGTGGTTGCTGCAGATCAATAAATAAACAACTTTTAATATATATATAAGTGATGTCTATATTCATAGCATTTAGTTGATAATATAGAATAATATCGTTGCGAGCGTCAATTTCTAAGATAACTGGTGTAGTTTGTTTTAATAATATTGTTTCAATCAATGGAGCAAATATTCAAATAAAAAAAGTCAGCATGCTAGACGGTACTGTAATTATTATATAAGTCATTTTTATAGAGAGTTTTTTAATCGGTTTGTTATTTTTTAAATAAAATATTATGCAATTTTTTTTTTTTTTCATTTATTTGTTTTAATTTCTTGAATGTTTTTTTTTTAATTAATTTTTTTTAAATAATTCTAGTACTATTATTTTTCCCGAATACCAGGAAGATTAATTAATTTTTTATTAAACCCTCAAATTTCTCAAAAATACATACTAAAAGTAACATATTACTATCTCTTTATATAAGCCACAACTCTGACCCTCATTAATCATTAAATTTGCCTTTTTAATTTTTACTTTTAAGTACTTTTTCTTCAGAATGGTGTAGCTCACAAAAAATTAACGAAAGAGATGGAAAATGCCCTTGTTCGGAAATAACGCAGTTAACGGAGACTCTCCATTCAATCTCAACATTCAAAATACTTGTATGAAAAGTTAACAAGTAGTCTTTCTCTTTTAGTCCGTTAATAATAATAACATTCTTTTTATTTTTTTTGGAATTGAGGTGGTTTGGGTTCAAAATAGTTACAAGGTGATAAACATTATTCAAATTCGCATTGAGCTAATTTGAAGACGATATTGATATGGAAACAACCGCACAGCTCTGTCAATTTGGTCACCAATCAAACCTTCATCGAAACGTCAAGACATTTCAGGACATTCATTGAGATCTATACTACGCTTTCTCAGTAGAAACAGAAAATTTCTTCTCTCTTTAAAAGAAGTCATTTTTTTTTCAACAGTTTCCACCAACGTACTCTTACACCCAAATCCGTTGACCACAGTTAGATAAGATACGATCAGCAGAAGCCATGTCATTATCAATCGAAGAATGCGTCAACTTCATCAAAGCTAAAACAGCAGAAAATCTTCCTCATCTCTCTTTAACTTATATCCAGCCTGGGCTCACTGAGGGCCAGATAACCGAGTTCGAAACCAAGCATGATGTTGAACTCCCAGAAGACGTCAAGGAGTATCTCAGTTTGATCAACGGTGAAGGTGTTGATTCTGACGAGTTAACCCAGGTAGGTGTTTTCCTAGGGTTGGTAATGTTGTCATTAGAAGATATCGAACGTGAAATGGGGATTTGGAAACAAGTGATGGATGAAAACCCAGAATTTGAAACAGAACTGGACTATGAAATATTCCCTGTTGGTGCAGTTCAAAACGCTTATGTTGATCCAAAGAATTGGATCGGGTTAACTATAGATGGTTGTGGTAATTCCATTGGAATTGATTTAAAGCCAGGTCCAAATGGTACAGTTGGCCAAGTCATTGTCTTTGGTAGAGATATCTATGATGAAAGAATTGTCATTTTCAAATCATGGAAAGAGTTTTTGAATAGAGTGGTGGAAGATTTCCAAAAACCAGGGTTCTTCACTATTGATGAAGAGTATAAAGTCTACGATTTGGTTGAGACGAATTATTTGGATTATCTCTTCGAAGAGAAGCTCAAAGAGCACAAACAAGCCATAGGCCAGTGAGATATTTACAAAAACTCTTATTATTTATCCTGACGTAATATAAAATTCAAAACAATATCATTGGTGTGTATTTTTCCTAATTTGGCATTGTAGGATAGCAGTACATCTACACAGATCAACAAACTCTAGGAATACTTCCAGTGCCTTAACTACCGTTCGCTAGGCTTGACCTCAAGCTCTAAGCTTCAAAAGTTGAAACGCAGCATGATACTATTGCTTATCGAAAGAATCCTTACAATTGAAAAGAGAAAGGGGTTTTAAAACATAATTTATAAACGTACAATTAATTTGCTTTAAAAAACATTAAACACAATCCTAACTATAAACCCTAGATAATAAAACCCATAAAAAATTCATTAATAAAAACTCTAATAATTAACAATAAATACCGAAAACCTTAACAAACTTAAGCTTGAGCAGTAGAGGAGTACTTGGTGACAGCTCTGGTACCTTCAGAGACGGCGTGCTTGGCTAATTCACCTGGTAAGATTAATCTAACAGAGGTTTGGATTTCTCTAGCAGAGATGGTAGACTTCTTGTTGTAAGCAGCTAACTTGGAAGCTTCAGAAGCGATTCTTTCAAAGATATCGTTAACGAAAGAGTTCATGATAGACATAGCCTTTTGGGAAATACCGGTATCTGGGTGAGTTTGCTTTAAGACCTTGTAAATGTAAGAAGCGTAAGTTTCCTTTCTGGTCTTAGATCTCTTCTTAGCGCCTTCAGAAGAGGAAGAAGAAGTCTTCTTAGCGGCGGTAGATGGTTTCTTTTCAGCTGGAGCCTTGGAAGCTGGGGCCTTGGAAGCAGTAGTCTTTGGAGCCATTGTGTATGATATGAAATAAATGTAGTTGGATCTTTTTAAAAATAGTTTTCAGAAAAATTGTTCATTACATCAGGTAGGGTGGAAATATCATTGGTTTTATATCAATTGAGATCCCCATCCTCTTGGGCGTACATTTGGTTGCCTCGCGTGTTGATTTTGTCTGTTTGTTTTGATTTTAAACTTGATATGGTTAGGAACACGATTTAATCTCCCAGCCAACGTGCATTAGTTGTTTTTCATTGGCCATTTCAAACAAGGACCTGCATGAACGCCGCGAATCTTTATTTACTTTTCGAAATCAAAACAAAAAATCATGCACGTCGAAAAATTAATATCCCAGCAAATTTGCGAAAATCAAAAAATAATTGGTCCAGACGTGCATTAGCTGGGATATTAAATTTTGCTGGGACATTGATTTGTTTGTCATTGTTTACTTTTTATTATAAATGGTGTCCGACGCGAGATTTTTACAGCACAAAGCATATACAGACCCAGAAGATATATAAACTAAAGGATATCCATATCACTTAACTCCACTACATGCAATTGGAAAAATTTATTGAAAGGTCATCATTCACATAAATTAATATCATATCATAAAATGTCAGGTGGTAAAGGTGGTAAAGCCGGTTCTTCAGAAAAAGCCTCTCAATCCAGATCTTCCAAGGCTGGTTTAACTTTCCCAGTCGGTAGAGTTCACCGTTTGTTGAGAAAGGGTAACTATGCTCAACGTATTGGTTCTGGTGCTCCAGTGTACCTAACCGCTGTTTTAGAATACTTAGCTGCTGAAATCTTAGAATTAGCTGGTAACGCTGCCAGAGATAACAAGAAGACCAGAATCATTCCAAGACATTTACAATTAGCTATCAGAAATGATGAAGAATTGAACAAGTTATTAGGTCATGTTACCATTGCTCAAGGTGGTGTCTTACCAAACATTCACCAAAACTTATTGCCAAAGAAGACCGCTAAGGCTGCTAAGGCTTCCCAAGAATTATAAGTTCTTTTGACTGTTTTCGGGTGTTTTCTTTAATGTTTTATTAAAAAGGGGTCTTAATTTATTAGTTTTTTTATTTTTCATTGGTTTTATTAATGTCTTTATGTTATGGGTTAAGTTTTTAGATTTTTCTTTTTTATTAATGTGGTTACCTTGTATATTAAACAAATCGATAGGTTTTTCATTATAAATTTTTCACAGTTCTGCAGGTCATCAAACGGTAACTTTTGAACGGAGAACCTCTCCAAAGGAAACTATTGTGATAGCCAATGCCATCGCCACACCGAATGAAACACTAAGTATCCCCAGGATCTGAAAGATAGTCCTACACAAACTGCTCAAGTTAGAAACAATCAAGAGAGCAGAGAAAACAAGAAGTATCATAGAAGATACCATCATAGCAAACCTCATGCTCATAAGAACTTTGACATTTACGTTATTAACGACATGATTGAGAAACCTTATGATAGTATTGTTCTCTACGATGTCGTGAATCTGTAATATCTGAGAGTGAGATAAGGATAATGAGTCGGTTAGATTGGTCATTGTATCTGTTATATTTGAGATGGATCCATGTAAGTTGTCTGAGTGTAAAAGAGTTTCTTTGAGTTTCAAATTGACCTGATTCGATAGGTCCGAGTTCTCACTATTCATTTCCAGATTTGATTGTAATTGCGTTTGCAAGACACTGAAATATTCCAAAGCGATTTCTTGGTTATTTTCCAGTTGTTTGGAGAACTTATCCTTCAAAAGAGTAAGCTCATACGAAACTTCATCACTGACCGATTGTAAAATATCATACATTTCATCCTCCATGGATCTTGTGGATTGAATCATGACATCTGTGATATTTAGGGTGACCTCATGCATTTTTTCCATCTCACCCATAAGGTTTAACCATATTAGTTTCATTAACTTTTCGTTCTCATGACTGGTTTCACTGAGATCATCCATATGTTTTTTCAAATCATCAAAACATTTCATACTCTCTTTACGAACCTCACCAGCCAAATCAACTTGTTCTTGAAACCCAGACATCATGTTTTGATAATATTCAGTGATTTTGAAATAAACCTCCAGGATTCTTTCCTGTTCAAAATTGGCGTTTTCCTCCATACAAATCTCACCCAAGGAGCGATAGTAACCTGAATAACTGGTCCACCATTGAGCTTTGTCTTCCATAGCTTGAACACATTCTTCGCCAATCAAATCATATGAACACTCAACAGGGTAAGATACTTGAGCAACCTGAAACTCACAAAGAGAAAGCTTGGCTGCAGTACGTGCTCTCATTGCTGGATCCAGATCGTTGATTGATGATTTCAAACATTGTGAAAGGATCGATGCAAGGGCTGTCTTCACACATTGGTTGTCGTTATACTCTGGCTTAAGTTCGAATACGAACACGTCCTGCTTAGTAGATGTGATGTTTCTGTGACGATGGAGGATATCCTGAAGATTGTAAACACCAAGACCAGTTGGAGGAGAATCCTTTGCCTGTGAGAAGGACAATAGGAGAACCAACAGAAGCGATGTGAAGCGTGAGGATAGTACCATTTTGAAAGTTGGTCTGTGGTTGATTATTGAGTCATTATTCCATGAAGAAAGATCAGTATAGAAGGATCCTTCAAAATTGAGGATTTGATTATTTCTAATTTTATTAGGGGTTCAAAGAGATTCCAAGAAAGTGTGTTTTATGATCTGTAACAAATCTGACACACCTTGGAAACCCGCAGACTTCTTTCACGTGTGTTATTGATATAAATGAAGATCACGGTTTGATAGATGGATAGAACCGAATGTTTTTTTCCTTTGTTAGAACATAGTAACAACTGAATAGGGAAAAGCACTGGATATGTCTTGCTTGCTTGGTTATCGGGGAGCCAGCTTATTAGTTGTAGGTTAACCGAGTTATTCTTCTTAATGAAGCACGTCGCGTCAAAGATAAAAAAAATAGGCTGTGCGTAGTTCCTCGGCAAAAGCTTTGTTCCGATCTTCGGTTTTGCCGCTGATCGCGAAAATCCTTCAACAACGTGCGTGGACCGGCCGGTGGGTAACACAGCCAACAGCCAACAGGCGTAGGGTAGCATAGCTTATAATTCTTCTTCTAGTTTTATTTCAGGTGGGTTTTTACAGCCTTAATAGCATATTCTATACCTTCTGGAATCAATCACAGGATTTTTTATCAGAACTATCTAATATTACTGTTTGAACACCGGATATCGCAATGTTCAAGACAACAAGAGGAGCAATATTGCTCTCACTCCTTTTGGTGATTGGTTTGGCTCAAGCCATGGAAATGGACAACCCTGAAGATTTCACTCTTCCATCAGTTCCACACGGTGGACCAAAGGCAATCCATTTCCTATGTACTTTGTTTTTTCTTTTGATTGTACAATCCTTTGGTACTGTTTTAACCTTTGCTGAACGTCAACATTCTGCCTTTTTCTTCCAATGTGTCACTTTGGGGTACGCAGCTGTTGAAGCTTTGTTCTTAAGATTCCCAGATGCCGATGGTGTTGAAAACCGTACTAGTCGTGGTACTGCTTGGTTTCTACTGATCTTGAATGGTGTCACTGTGTTCTTCGCCCTTTTGAACTCATCGTCTTCGTTCTTGTTATCCTCAGAAGGTAAGCCTGGTATGAAATGGATTGCCAGATTAAGCGAACGTGGCTTGAAGAGAATCCACAAGACTCTTTCATTCTTACTTGTTTTAACCGGTTGGGTGAAGTCTTGTCTTGCTCCAGTGGCGCTGTTCGGTTTCTGCCGTGAGGACCATTTGGGTCAATGTTTGGCCCATGGGATCATGGGGTCTTCTTTTATCATCTATGGTTTCGTCTACGCTTTGGTCTTGGTCCTTCCACGTTTCAGAGAAAGTCCAACCTACAACCAAGATTGGTACGACTCGCTTATCATGACGCTTTACGGTATTGTTAACACTTTCACGGAGCACAGATTTGGCCAAGAATGGTCCCATTCTGACTTCCAACACACTTCAATGGGGATCATTTGGTGGTGTGGTGGGTTGCTAGGCTTGTTCTTCACACGGAATGGAGAACGAAGCTGGATCCCTTCAATGCTGATCATGTTCACTGGCTGGGCTATGTCTGAGCATTCTCAGGAGTTGATGATCTCCACCAAGATCCATTACATTTTTGGGCTAGCTTTGATGATGGGGGCCCTCTGCAGAATCATTGAAATTTCAGTGCTCCTTAAGGATCAAAGAAATGCTAGCAACGGTAAGATCTACACTTTCCAATATTTATCTCCCTTCTTCTTGATCTTAGCTGGTGTTTTATTCATGGGTGCCAACGAAGAGCAATTGACATTAGTCGTTGCCTTAGGTTCAGACCATGGAGCTTACACTTTGACCATTACCTCTTTTGCATTCCTCATCATGCTGTGGATTTTGGTTCTTCTTGAAGTCTACCAAAGACTAACGTATACAAACAGAGAAGCTGATTCCGCTGTGTTTGGCGAGAATGCCAAATACCAGGACTTGGGACAGAACGACAGTGCTGAGAACAATGCTTCTGCCGAATTTGAATTGGAGAATTTCCACGATTGAATTCGGATAGGCTGATGTGTATACAAGAATTATTACAGTTCAATATTCTAAAAAAGAAAGAAAGAAAGAAACAGGTTATAATAACATGCGTAAATTAAATCCATCGAAGATAATATTAGATTAGCTTAGAATAGATTAGATTAGATTAGATTAGATTAGATTAGCTGAACTATCAACATTCTTGGCTCGTAGACTCACCACTTATTCCCGACACTGACAACATCCGTCAACTTTTCAATCTTTGTGAACTCATACTTGAAAATCTTTGAATTATCACCAGTGCCAGTGCTATTGCTTAACTTCTCCAATGCACCATTGATAACTTCAATATCTTTCAATTTTTCAATCTGTGGAA
This sequence comes from Waltiozyma xylosica, assembly GCA_030581495.1. Taxonomy (NCBI): domain Eukaryota; kingdom Fungi; phylum Ascomycota; class Saccharomycetes; order Phaffomycetales; family Wickerhamomycetaceae; genus Waltiozyma; species Waltiozyma xylosica. Next base: position 73,716 of record JAKTTJ010000027.1, on the reverse strand, counting down.
TATCATTATATTTTGTGATTAATCCATCACGATCAACTTCCGTTTCCAATAACCCACCACCATTGATACAGCCACCTGGACAAGCCATAACTTCAACAAAATCACAAGCCGTAGGGTTGGCCGCTATTTCACCTTCATTATTATTATTATCATTACCATCATTAGAAGTGGTCTTACCCCCAGCTCTTCTTCTTCTGGAAATAATACCAGAGCCAACTTTAACTTTCCCATTCGGTTTCAGCTTTCTCACAAGATTCTGAATGTTTCTGAACCCATTGACAACAGCCGATGAGCCAAGTTTCTCACCAGTCTCAGAGTTCACTAGGTGATATTCAATGACGTCAGAGTTCTTACCTTTGATTTCTTTGATAGCAGTAGGGATAGCGCCAGCGTCAGCGTCGTCATAGTGCAATTTCAAAGAGAGAATATATTGCCAGGCAAAACCACCGCTTGCAGAGCCCAGGTTAGAAGACCAAGATTCTACAGGGTAAGGCCATTCTCGTGGTGCTGATTGTTGGTACATTTCATCAAGTTGTTCAGTGCTTGTTGATCTGATGTAATCGTGGATATTAACGTTTGCTTCTTTGATCAATTCAATCATTTCTCGTGGTGTCAAAACACAGTCGACTTCGTTGACAAGTTCCGGTCTTGCCGATTCCAGTTTCTTATCAAAACATGGCATGATTGACAGATGGTATATGTCTGTGATGTCTGTTTGTAGTTCTTTGGCTAGGAAGGTTTTCAATAAAAGACCAGTAAGTTGTTGTGGGGATTTGACGTTCAAAAGATACGGCAAGATTTCTGGCTTGGTCTTTTCCACGTATAGTACAAACCCTGGACACACACTGCTGAGTTTGACACCTTCTTCTCTTTGTTTGGCCGCCATGAGCTCTTGGTTTATCTTGTTGATACTTAGAGCTCTCCCAAGTTCCGTTCCAATGGCGTACTTGAACCCATGTTTTTCCTTCATGAACCTTATAAGAAATTCATCGAAAGCAGAGACATCGAGACCAAGGTATGCAGACATGGACACTCTTGATTGGTGTGATATACTGAACACAAACCATTTTTCGTTCTGGTATTTTTGCAAGTCCTCCAATAATATGGTATGTGTCTGCTTAGCCAAAAGAACCTCTTCAGCAGAAGTAATACACCCCGAACACGCAAGACAATCTTGTAAAGAAATACTGGCACTTTGAAGCTCTTTAGTGGATTTGGCAGTGTATGGTTGGCCCTTGGAGTTTATCTGAACTTCATATGGTTCATTATTGTTTTCTTCCAAAGCGGTGGTATCATTCACTGGTTTGATGCAGGCAAGACCTAGGGAGATAAAATCATTGAGATCTGATGCTGAAAGCAATGCACTCATGTCTGATATATGATGGAGGTTTCTCTTGTACTATGAGAACAATAAGATTAAGGGTGTCGAGAAGCGTTGGGACATAAACTTAGACCTTATTATTATTTTATTATTGGAAATCTCATCTTTCAAAGCTGATGAGTAAGGGGCCTTTGAAAAGTCGCTGATTTGCTTAGAAATAAACTGTATGCTGACTAAGCCAAAGTAGTAGTAAGGGCAGTATTGTGCGCCGAATTCCGTGTTATCAGTTCAAAGGCGTATAATTCCGGTGGCAAAAGGTCGTATTTTAGATTGACGGATTGTGTCAGATCAATTAGAAGAAGAAAAAGAAGAAGAAGAAGAAGAGGAAGAAGAAGCTTGGGGATTCGTACAACAATTCTTTTACGAACAGAGTAATAACAAACGATTTAAAACACATCTCACGATGCCTATCTCCACCTCTGACCTTTCAACCTGGAGTGATGATTTCTCCACCGATCTTCAACATCAACTTGCCTCAGCGGCTCTCAAGACCTCCAATGCAGATGAACTGCTTCTTGATCCAAATCTCAAATTTCCACATGTCTTTTCCCATGTAATTGAACCTGAAGGTATTCCCGTGACTAATCAAAGGGCCTCTGGTCGTTGTTGGTTATTTGCTTCTTTGAACATCTTAAGAATTCAAGGTGCCAAAGCTTTAAACTTGAAGGATTTCCAACTTTCTCAAACTTATTTATTTTTCTACGATAAATTGGAAAAGGCCAATTATTTCTTGGAAAAGATCATCGAAACTTTTGAAGACGAAGTCGATTCAAGATTGATCCAATGTTTATTGGAGGCACCAGTTCAAGATGGTGGTCAGTTCACCATGTTTTTGAATTTGGTGGAGAAGTACGGGGTTGTTCCAATTGATGTCTTCCCTGATGTTTATTCTTCGACTGCTTCACGTAAGTTAAACGAATTGATCACATCAAAGCTTCGTGAATATGCTGAAATCTTAAGAGACGATTTGAAAGCTGGTGAAGATGTCACCGTTAAGAAGAACCAATTTGTTAGAGAGATTTACAGATTATTAACCATTTTCCTTGGCGATCCACCTAAACCAGAAGCTCAATTCACATGGGAATACTATGACAAAGATAAGAAATATAACATTCTCAAATCAACTCCATTAGATTTCCTCAAGAATCAAATCAAGTTTGATTACAACACCCCAGTCTCCATCATCAATGATCCACGTAATCCCTATGACACCAAGATTCGTATCCAACATTTGAACAATATGGCATCTGAACTTTCCCGTCCAGTCGAGTATTTGAATTCATCCAATGACGTGTTGATCGATTTGATCGCTTCAAGGATCAAAAACAATAAACCAGTTTTCTTTGGTTCTCATACTCCAAAATTCATGAATAAAAAACGTGGGATTATGGCTTTGGACCATTATGGATACCACTTGATCAATTACCAATTATCCCAATCCAAGGCTTCACGTGTGAAGTATCATGAATCTTTGATGACACATGCTATGTTAATCACTGGTGTCAACCTCGACGAGGATGGGAAGGTCAATCGGTTTAGAGTCGAAAACTCTTGGGGTAAAGATTCCGGGAACGATGGTTACTACGTTATGACTAGAGAATATTTTGAACAGTATTGTTATCAAATTGTTGTCGATTTAGACGAAATCAGTGATGAATTGAAGGCTATTTGGGAGAAAAAGGAAGATGTTATTGAATTGCCACTTTGGGATCCTATGGGTGCATTGGCCGGTGGCAAGGAATGTGAGTGTCATGAGTCTCATAGTTTAGCTTCTTCTTTATAAATTTGACGTATATATAGAGTATGGTCAAAAGCAAAGCAAGCTGAATCTTTAAAACAAACTGTTCTGTATATATAGCTAATGGTTTATTTATCAGACTGTCTATTTTTCTCTTTCTTACCAGTCCAGTTCTGGCTACTAAATGGGGTGTCTTGGATTTTGTAGGTGGTGTTTTTTCTTTATACATGTGCTTATTGTATATATATACACGTACCGAGTTACATGACTTGCGGATTGTTTGTAGTACCACTACGTTATTATGAGGCGTGGCTAAAATGGAAGATACTAGCTGATAGAGCAAGCTGTTGGACTATCACAATGGGTAGATGAAAGCCTTGTTTTCCAAATCTGTCAAATCCAAAGAAGCAACATCAACAACGAATTCGGATTCAGAGTCTTGAACAACACCGACTTTGCTGTCGGCATTTAAATAGGCTAGTCTTTCATCGTTTCTCTTTTTCAAAATATAGTAGATGACCAAACCTAAGATTGGAGCGGCGAAGAAAGACAAGACAATTTGAACAATCCAAGCTGGGTAGTATCTCGGAGCATCTCTGGTTCTCCATAATTGTGGAGAAATAATGTTGGCAACACAGTACCAGAACATAACGAAGGCGTTTCTGGTGATCTTCTTGGTGTAACCTGCAGCGGTGGTTTGGTTCAAAGAGAACATCACGATCCAGCTGACACCATAGGATGAAGCGGCAAGACTCACGGCAGCCAATAAACCAATCTTGTTTTCCCATGGCAAGGAAACAGCAACAATCGAACCGACAAAGGAAGGTAGAAGAGAAATAGCTTGTATCCATAAAGATGGGAAAATTGGGAACAAGTATAACCAAGCCGAGAAGAACAAGGCGTAAACAACAGCGTAGCCACCACTGGCAACGGACACCAAAGTGGAGTTCAAACTGGAAAGACCACCCATACCGGTGAACAACAAGTTTTGTTGGTAAAACATGTTGTTAGCCAACTGTTGGAGCAAGAAAAACATACCGAATAACCAAGTGATCTTATCCGTCAAGGCTTCAACTATTTGATATTTCTTGAAGGTCTTTTGTTCAATGGAGGCACCGGTGGTTCTTTGGACTCTTCTGATGACCCATATTCTTTCTTCAATGGTTAAGAACTTGGCTTCAGCTGGATTATTTGGGTAAAGGAAGGAAACTAAAACGGTGGTGATGAAAGTCAAACCACCAATGATAATGTAAAAGATCTTCCACCCGTGGATGTGGGTAGTATCGGCATAAAGAACACCATAAGCTATGAACCCAGTTGGAATGGTAACACCAAGACAAGCACAGTAGAAGATTGGAGCAGTGGCAGCCTTTTCAGCAGAAGTTAAGAATTGACCCATAGTGATGTTCAACAATGGTAAAATAGAAGCTTCAACAAACCCAAGGAAGAATCTTAAGGCAACTAACCCACCAAAGTTCTTGGCCAAACAAGTTAAAAAGATAATAACAGTCCAAGAGCCGGTCAAACCAATTATATATCTACCAATAGGCAACTTTAATAATAAATAGTTACCTGGAATTTGACCAACAGCAAACCCAACGTAGTATAAAGTGTTAATATCACTGTATTTGTCTTGAGTCAAACCGGTGTCTTTAAATAATTCAAACATACTACCATAGGACAAGGTGAGCTTGTCCATATAAAGAATCAAATTGACCCAACAGACTAAAGCCATGATATACCAAGTAACTTTTCTGGATAACTTTTTTTCCTGTTCTGGGGTGATTTCTGGAACTTCACCATCGTATTGTTTTTGGAACTTCAAAGTTGCATCGGCTTCTTTGGATTGAATGACTTTGTAGCCATGTTCTTGGACTTGTTCAGGAAAAACCACTGAGAGAATCCTTTCTTCAGGTTTTTCCTCACCATGCTCGCTTGAAAATTTTGACTCGGACATCTATTTGACGATGTGTATGTTGGTGCTTGAAGACTTTGTTTCTTTTAGGGTTGCTGAACAAACCTAATCTGGGAGGGAGATATCACTGGTTTATATAAAATGAATCATCACCAATCATGGAAAGAAAACAACAATAGAAATCTCGTCATGTTGCGTAGTTTGACTACAGATACTTGCATAGGCCCGCCCGGTTTGACAAATCTACGAGCAAAAGCAAAATAGTACCCCGGATTTAAGAACAATAATAACAATTTAACAGAAATGATGTGAAAGAAAAAACGAAATTCTTTAAAATAATTATTTATGAACTCAAACAGTTTTGGAAATACGACAGTATTAATCAAAGCCGCGGATTCAAGCTAGAGAGTCGCATGAAATTGGAATTGACTTTTTCTTCTAACCGTACATTTCGTTCTAAGCGCATCATCGTGCAGCCAGCTTTACGCCCCAAACCTCTCAATGATCGGTCAGACCTTCGAATTTAAGTACATACATACGGACATACATACACGAAAGGCACTAACCACTTCCAGCAACAGTATAAATTAAGTGGCGGAGTCACAGGTTAAAAGATAGGTCGAGTCAAATCAATAGCAAATTAGAAATAGTAGATGATTGTATGAATGCTTTGTTACTAAGGAATGAAAAGGACTAGAGATAGCGTACAAAGAAATTTATTTGAACTATTGTTTGACATCTGTACGTGTTATAACCTAGTGATTACAACCTCAACTGCGTGTCCTTATTACGTATAGATACTTTACTATTCTTTGACTAGGAAACTAGAAGGCTAAGAATGGAAATCCTCTTAATTTAGTGGTAATGAAATTAACGGGAATCTTAAGAGGAGTCAGTTCTCCTCAAGAGCTTAATTTACTTGATCTTCCTTAATCTTAGGGTAGTATCCTTCATGCCCTAGGATGCGTGCATAGTAACCATGATCGAATATTATGCATAATGGTTACCGCCTGGTGGTCAACTCCAAAATTACACGAAGTTCAAAATACACAAACGCCGAATCGATCCAGGGCCCCAAGGTCCATCCATCTTAGCGAAAGAAAGCATTGTCACTTGGTCTGTCAATTTACTATATATTATACATGTGTTTCGTTAGAGGGTCATAAATGTTGCAAGAGTAGTTTGAATTTTTTAAAAAAAAGCTGTACTGTATATACAACTAATAGTTTATTTACTTATTAAAGTCTCCCGTTTTATTTATCAGACCGTCTATTTGTCTCTTCTTCACCACTGATATTGCTTTCAGATTGTCTCGGTTCTTCTTCAGCAGCAGGAACAGGAGCATTCGTATGAGGTTCTAAATCATCATCAGAATGAATTTCAAAACTATCGTCGTCTCTAATTCTTCTATCATCACCGAAAACATTTCCTTCCTCATCATCATCGTCTTGATTTTGGACCAGTCTTGACTCTAAATCAAACTCAGACTCGTCTTCACTATCTTCCGGCCTAATGATATCGAATTCGTATTGTTGACGTCTCTTAGCCAATTTCTTAGAGGCCAAGTAGAAGTAAACCAACAGCGAAATAAAACCAATGATGATCAGACCGAAGAAATACTCACCATAGTGAGAATGTTGATTATGTGGGCGAGCGCCATTAGATGGGCTTGTCGTAGTTGTTGGTTCTATATTTTCTTCATGGTTTGGATCAGTGGTTGATGTTGATGTTGGTTCGGCAGTTGTTTCTGTTCCTGTTTCTGTTTCTGTTTCTGTTTCTGTAGGAGTAGGAGTTGGTTCTGTGATCTCTTCAACAGTGGAACTGACGACCGGTTCAGCGTCTCTCTTTTGACCAAAGAAGTCGATGTAGAAGTTCTTTAAAAGCACCTTGTTGCCTACTTCGTGGTTCTGGACCTTCAACTTCCAGGTACCGACGAAGTTTTCATCACCCCAATGAGCAACAGACATAAACTTCCAGTCATTGAAACCCTCATCAGAACGGTCTAATTTTCTTGTGGAACCCAAGTTGGAAACCACACCACTTGGGGAGATCAAATCAACAGAGACTTGGCCACGAATGGCTGTATCCATGTTTAAGTTCAGACGAATGTGTTCCAAGTTCTTGAAACCTTCCATCAAATCAGCCGTAATTTCAAAATCATGTTCGTATGGTTCACCAGGGGTGACTTCAGTGTTTGGAGCAACAACATCGCAACGCTTTTCGATTTGCTCATTGACGTTTTCCCAAGTTTCAGCCATTTCCACAATCTTATAGGCATCTAACTTACCGTAACCGTAGCGATGGGAGTACTTGTTCAAAACCGCATCTTGGTAATCACCGTCGTTCTCGTTAACAGTGATCGAGCTGAGAATAGTCAAGTACTGGACATCTCTCCAGGACAATTCAGGATTGGCACTCAAAACCAAAGAATACACACCAGCAGCTAAAGGAGCAGCAGCAGAGGTACCACCGTGGTGATCCGTACAGGAGCCATGGATATCAGTCGTATGGATATGTTCACCAGAACCAGAAGAGTACGTAACAACCAAAACAGCAGAACAGCCCTCAGAGTATTGTGGATGTAAACCTTTATGATCCAATGCACCAACAGTAATAGAGTAGATGGAGTTGGTGTAACCGTCAAAGTTACAGTTATCACCATGGTGAGCACCGTTACCACTGGCATACACATACACAGCACCTTTGCCTGCTCTTCCTTCGGTGACACCTCTGACTAGGGCCTTGTTGACCAAAAGGTCGGGTGCTTGCATGGCCTGACCGTTATCCGGAGGACCCCAAGAACACGAGTAGATATCATTGGTTTCTAACCCGTAGACCAACGCAGCAGCTTCATCCTCAGAAGTGATTTGACCTGAGAGAATTCTAATACCGGCCACTTTAGAGTCATAAGCAACACCAACACCACAGACGTCGTTCTTAACAGCGGCGATCTCACCAGCACATCTGGTACCATGATAGTCATCCGCTAGTGTTGGCTTGGGTAGTTTTCTATTATCGTTGAAGTCCCACGATCCTCTTTCATCAAAATTATCACGCAAATCTTCAGACTCATAATCCAAACCATCGTCAATAATGGCAGTGACGATCCCTTTCCCCGTGATACCTTTAGCCCAAACCCCTGTGACGTTAACATCGTTTCCTGGAAACGATGGATTGATCAAATGCCACTGGGTGTCAAAGATAGGGTCTTGAATGTCGAATTGTTTTTTAGCAGCGTTGACAACTTCCATGGAAGAATCAGTTGGCTTATCATCGCCGATTGGAAGTCTTTTGTTAAGTGTCTTTGGCGGTAGATGATGGATTGTCTTGAGAGAATCACCAAAGAAAGCATCACGCTTTTGTTTGATGTTATGTTCTGTGTTTTCATGCTCATGTGTTTTGGATTGGGAGAAAACATAATGATCTGGTAAACCTCTGGCTGCGTGTTCAAATGTCCATGTTGGGTTTTCTTCTAGTACTTGATCTAAATCTCCATTATCGTTCAGTTCAATAGCGAAATAATTGCGTTTGTTATGATCTTTGGTGGGTATCTGGAAAGCAGATGCAAGAGTAAGGAAAATCGAGAGAATTGTAGTATATGGCAATCTCATTGTTGTGTATATTAAACCGGTTAATAATTTGATGGTTGATCTAGCTTTGATGATGTTATGATTATAAATGGTCAATGGAGCGTATTTTCTATGTTGGAGGAAATTCAGCGATGTTAAATGGTTTCTTTATTTTCACGATCGATGAGAGTTTAGCGATGTGTTATGTAAGAAAATTCTCACTGATCCTCAAAAGTAACAATACTAAGATTTCAACTTATAATAGACTGGTGGATTTGTACTGAAAAAGAAATGCTTTATGAGTACAGTTTGTCCTGATCCTTCTGAGTTTCGCTGTATTTTCGATTGCGTTCCCAATGCGGCCAAATTATGAAAAGCCGCCATCGAGAACAAGACTCGCAATCTTAGCACGTGGCCCATATCCAGGGCATAGCCCTGTGAATTAACCTCCCAGCGAAATTTTCAGTTGATCGGATGTTGTTTGTTTTGAGAATTAATATCCCAGCGAAAATTCAATCTCCCAGCGAAAACACTTCGACCATTTGGCGCTGTGAATTTTACTTTGTTTTTGTTTACTTTTCAAAACTTCGCGGTGATCGTCTTGTGAACTTTGCCCCGCTGTTTTCGCCACACAACAATTGATATTTAAACCCTGTTCAATAACCTACTTTAAGCACACCCAAACGTGAAAGGCGACAATTATCGTTTATAACATTTGTATCTTTGATTCATTTCAAGTCAAAACTTCAACTCATTCACATAAATTAATATCGTATCATAAAATGTCAGGTGGTAAAGGTGGTAAAGCCGGTTCTTCAGAAAAAGCCTCTCAATCCAGATCTTCCAAGGCTGGTTTAACTTTCCCAGTCGGTAGAGTTCACCGTTTGTTGAGAAAGGGTAACTATGCTCAACGTATTGGTTCTGGTGCTCCAGTGTACCTAACCGCTGTTTTAGAATACTTAGCTGCTGAAATCTTAGAATTAGCTGGTAACGCTGCCAGAGATAACAAGAAGACCAGAATCATTCCAAGACATTTACAATTAGCTATCAGAAATGATGAAGAATTGAACAAGTTATTAGGTCATGTTACCATTGCTCAAGGTGGTGTCTTACCAAACATTCACCAAAACTTATTGCCAAAGAAGACCGCTAAGGCTGCTAAGGCTTCCCAAGAATTATAAGTCTAGGTTATTTCATTGTGATATTATCAACTGAATGCTTGCTAGCATTCTATCTGTTTATTTTGGGTTTCAATATTTGGGTTTATTATTTGGGTTTTTAAAAATTGTGTTTAGTTTCATTAGCAATACAAAATCGGTTTAGGTTATTTTATCTTTGTGTTTTTTTTTGAGATGAATCCTTGTTGAAATTTTCCCCCAAAATGAGATGTTATGTCCACAGAAATCTGTGTTCCCGCGTACGTCTCAGAACCTCAGGATAATACTGTATGTTCCAGATGACAAGGATAATTCAGTGATGTGTGTTTGGTCCGCGTTCTTTAACTGAGTCTCAAGAGAGAATCATTCTAAGGTGTAACTTACGTGATCAATTCGTCCTTGAGTCTAGAACTTGAAAATAAGTTTGATTTTAAAACCGCTTGGATGTTCAAGGCTTTTTTAAACTGTAAGCACCCATCGACCAAGCTTCATGGTTTTATTCAACTCATATTCAAAAACTGAAATGATCTGGAATAAGGGGCCAAAATTTCGTAGCACATGTACGTTCTTGAGCACCGTTTGATTTTTACTGGATTTGGGTTGAAGATTTGTACAATAGAGCCTGATATCCTGGCCAAACTTTAATCCATCGTAGAAGGCGTAACATGTCAAGATGTAATAGCTTCAGTTGAGAATTTGGGCCGAGACTGTGAAAGCCACATTCTAGTCGCTATGAACAGGCACGCATTTCTACCTACCAGAATCGCTTTGATTATTACCAACTCCTCGAATGAATTCCTTAAAACCTTTTGTCTAAGAGTGGTACAAATTGATGAACCAATATGGCTCTTATCCCAATGGTTGATAAGTATTGGATCTAATTTGGCACTCCAGTCACAGATGATAAAGGGATGAACCGAAACTTTCATTCAGCCAGGGGGGCCTTAAGGTTTTTTGAGCCTCGAATATAATTATGCAAGAATCTGTAGGATAATGTATGATCATGGTTTTGTTCTTTGTTGAGATAATGTCGTTCGCAAGGCAATTTCCGCGATTGTAAGTATGACAACTATTTTTGACTGACGAGATAACAAAATGATACATCAAGGATGAGATGAGAACAAGAATAAAATCAGTTAATTAATTAATTGAAAGACAAAAAAAATATAAAATAAGTAGTTTGTCTAAAGGCATACATTGTTTACTAAACATTTTCTTTCAACGTTCCAGATTGGGAAATTCGAATATTTCCTAAATCGGCAGATACGAATATTTCCTAAAGCAGAAATCGTTCAAGAGAAAATATTCTAGATACCACAGTTTACCTGTCTTGCATAGGAGATGCATTTTACCAACGCGAATAATTAAAATCTTGGCAGCCGCTTTGGGTAAATGTAGGGACATAACCAGCACTTCTAACCTCGGATCAGAGCTCTGAAGAGCCAGCATGAGCTAGAATCAGCGCCTGTCTCTCAAATGCAGCATTACAAAAACAACGCGTCTTCAAAGAATTCCCTGGTACTGGGATTAAACGGTCAATTCTTTTTTTACATTGTTTAATGATTGAATTTCAGCCCTTTGTGCACATTCATCCATCCATATGTCAATAGATTTTTATTTCTTTTGTCACATTCTAAAATAAGTTAGCGAGCGGCTCGAACCCAATCAGCGAATCAAGTGGATTATTATAAATATCTACTAAATTCCCACATCCAGATATAACCAATTTGTGTTTTTTTCTACAATCTGTCAATCTTTCATCAGAAATCCAAATATAAAAATATGAAATACTCTCTTGCTTTACCATTATTGAGCATGGCCTCCTCTGTCTTAGGTGCCACCGTCACCGAGGTTGGAGGTGTTGTCGAATTCTTTGTTGAAGCAGTTGTTGAAATTGGCGATGGCTACACCACCACTTTGGAACCCACTAGTACTCGTACCAGCTACTTTGCTGTTGCCTCCGGTGATGCTTCAACTAACACTACTGCTGCTCAACAAACCATAAGCACTGCCGTTGACTCTTCCTCCACCTCTTCTACCACCTCCACCTCTTCTACCACCTCCACCTCTTCTACAACCTCCACCTCTTCTACAACCTCCACCTCCACTGTCGACCCAACTACCGCCGCTGTTCAACCAACTTCTGGCTTCAAAAAGGAAATTCTTGATGAAACTAACGCCAAGAGAGCCTTAACTGGTGCCAATGCCTTGACGTGGAATGACGAAGTTGCTGCTTACGCTCAAAATTATGCCGACTCCTATGACTGTTCCGGTGTCTTGACTCACTCTAATGGTCCCTACGGTGAAAACTTGGCTCTTGGTTACACCACAGTTGGTGCTGTAGATGCTTGGTATAATGAATACACTAGCTACGATGCCTCGAGCCCAGCTGCCTCCCATTTCACCCAATTGGTCTGGAAAGGTACGACCGAAATGGGTTGTGGTTACAAGGCCTGTGGTTCATACTGGGGCCAATACACTATCTGTTCTTACAACCCACCTGGTAACTACGCTGGTGAATACTCTGAAAATGTCAGCTTACCATCCAACTAGGTTTCTGTTCATTTCAATTTCTTCTTTCTCCGACCTTGAAGTTCAAACCTTTTGATAAGGGTCAATGGTCGGTCCTGCCCTGTTTATATTTTGTTTCTTAGACCCTTTTTATAGATCTCTATCCAAAAGTGATTACCATATTTGATTTATTTAGAAAGAACATTGTACGTTGATCATATTTCCGTTGTCTAAAGTTGGTATGAATTGTTATGTTGGTGCACCTGGCAACCTCCTTCGTCACTACGCGCCCCTTCGAAATGTTACGCGTCAAATTAAAAAGTTACCGCCCAGTTCTAGAATTTCATTTCCCAAAGCGGTAAATTGGGTTTAACGCATATTCGTGATTTTCGCGATCCCGTTGACACAAACATCAAACAGCTTTGACTCTAGGGTCCAGCGGTAATATGAGAATATCAAGGAACTAACTGAAAACTGAAACAAATAATATATAAGTACAGGCCAGGATCCTTTTAATTAATTTGGAATTTTGATTAAGTTATTTAGAGCCTGTGTCTAAAAAAATGATTTCTCTCTTTCTCTTTCTCGCTCAATAGACTAACTGTCACGGCTGAAACACAATCTCAACCCAAAGACCGTAACTCTTATCTTTCCATCTCTATTTTCATCATGATTCTTTTTGCGCTTTTGATCCAAGTAGCACTAGCAGCAAATGTCGTAACAGTCTATAACACCAAGTTTCATACTGTGGTCAACTACAAGACCGAAGTTGCCACAAATATCATCACTCTTTGGACTACCGCTGGTATATTACAAGAGGACAGTGACGATCATGTTATAAACACCGCTGATCAAACCACAACATCCAATTCGGGAGACATACTGGTGGCACTGGGTACGAAGGGACAAACTACAACCACATTACGGCCCCAATCACAGACAAACCAAGCTACGATAACGCAAGCTCCAAAGACAACTTTGGGCGATAACCCAACCACAATATTGACAACGACCATTCAAACTACAGTTCACTTGGACGAGTTCGCCACAAACATAACCAACACTCATAACGAAAAGAGATCCCTTCACCAGGACACACCCAACATTCTGTACTCCCTAGAAATAGCAACTGTTTCCCAACAATACGCAGATGAATACACTTGTGATGGTGTCTTGACCCATCATAATAATGCTCTCTATGGTGAGAATCTCGCTTTGGGATATGAAACTTTGGCGGCTGTCACCGCTTGGTACGATGAGATCACTAAATATGATTACAACAATCCTGGTTTTAGTGAATCAACTGGCCATTTCACCCAGTTGGTTTGGAGTAATACTACGCTGGTGGGCTGTGGTTACAAGGATTGCGGCAGTTATTATGGGCAATACACTGTTTGTCAATATTACTCACCAGGTAATTATGCTGGTCTCTATGGGACATATGTTAAGCCCCTTAAATCTCAGATACTAAAGAAGTCGCCTGTTTAAATCTACGTAATACATCTAGTCAATAGCTCATGTCTTTTTTTAAACTGGGATGGATCATGTCTAGTGATAGAACGTGAGCTACGTAAAATTAATAGTTCAATAAGATGAACATGAAATTAAATAAATAAGCAAACATCACTAAAGGAGACGTGGAAAGGTGTCGTTATGGAATAAATATGCTGAAGGGGATGTGAAATTCGCTAGTTTGTGTAAAGTTCATTCATTTTTCAGTGTCTGAAGTCATTTCATCTTCATCTTCCTCGTCTTCGTCTGCATCTGCGTCCATATCATCCATTATACTATCGTCATCGTAGCTTTCTTCTTCGGAGTCGTACCAGAAGTTGTCATCAACCAGGTCATCGTCGTGAACGTTACCACTAGAACTAACATATGCACTCGCACCGGTTGGCATTTGGAAGCCATCTGGGATATCTTGCTTAGATCTTTCAACTTCTAATTCAACCTTCTTCTTGTAGGCTTCTGGTCTCTTTCTCCAATCAACAGCTGCATCAACGTTAGCTGGTGAAGAGGGGTTTGGATCTTCTAGCAAAGAGACAATGGAGATCAAGACAGTCTCAACAGTTTGGGCTGGAGACCATGTTTCGTTTTCTGGTTCGTCGGAAGTTGGGTCGCCACCTTGATGAAGGATGGAGATACATAAACGACCGTCTCTGTAAACGTTCGGATGGTAAATAGCTGGTGTGAATCTGAAGGTTGGCGGAGAGAATGGGAAGTCCTGTGGGAACTTCATCTGTGCCTTGAAGTAACCACCGTGGTAGACTGATTCTTCGTTCAACACCATGACACCGATATTCCACAAAAAGATATTATCATCTTCTAATTCAATATGGAAGGATGGGATACCTTTCTTAGGATCAGTGAGTTCTCTGAATTGCCGTAATAAAAGAGAGGCAGCACTGGATGAAGAAGACATTTTGGTTGATAATGTTGTGTGTTGTGTGTAGACTTTCGTTCTTAAGGATAAAGTTGCTTCCCTGAAGTGTAAATATGCGATAGAAAGGGACAGAAGAGGCGGTGGTTCGAGAAAAGTTTTAATGTATGACGAGTTTCTGATTTAAATATTAAAATCTGATAATAATATCAAGAGAGCTTTGGAATTTTAGAGGTCTTTTCAACTACTAGTATGCGTTGTAGGTGTGGAACTGTTTTCCCTATGTTGGCGCTTTTTGTAATTTTCTAAAATTTCTAAGTTCTGTGCGCTTCATGTTTCTTTTGATTTCCGGCTCTGAAACGCGATAAAAGTACTCTCCATGAATAGGGTTACCATAGGATCAAGTTCACTAAAACCTGGGATCTACATGGTGAACATGATACTTAGACCTACGAGAATCTATAGTAGAAGAGCTAAACCCCTCTGTGACATGTTTTCTCAACCACCTGGTATTATAGATCAGTTCAGGATTTCCCTTTTGGCACCTGATTTGTTATTGGCGTCAGCAAAACCACGCGGGGTCCTGCTAATGTTTCTATCAGCCGTTTGATTACTAAGCAGTTTGCGCCTCCGACATAAATGGAGGTGACTAATCAAATAGAGGCCAGCAGCCCTTTGTCAATTCATCAACACGTTTAAACTGATATTGCTTGGAAATGAACCGGAATCACAAAGAGTAAAAGTCATCTAACTTAAGGTGGCTGATTATAAAGAGTTGAATAGACTGTTATATAGAGTAAAGAAGAATCATACATCTACAGAATTATTTGAACACATGTGGTTTATAGAATTTCCCTATCTTTTTGGAATCTTGTGAGCTTCGAAACTTGAAAGCCTATTGTGTGTAAGTTTTCTAAGAAGCCTTCGGGTTTCTGTATGAATACCTAGGGGATAACACTAAGTGAACACTGTGTGGATACTGTGTGAGTTTGAACTCAAACTGTAGTGGAAATACACTGACTTGAAACCTATCAGTGAAAGATGTCACAACAAAGCTGTAATACAATATATCATGACTTATAAGAAATAATCAAGATATTTGATTCGGGCCATGGTACCAGGTGATTATGTCGAGTCTGCAAAGGAAACCAAAATTAAGAAATTCTTGTGATGATCCTTATCAACTTAATATCTTCCTTTGAGTTGTTCTACAATGTCCATTCAACTTGTGCCTATTCAAACAACTCCTTTTTTTTCAATCGCTATAAACGTGTATTTAAACATAACTTCCCAATAAAGTTTACATCTACTATTCAATAATCAAACTTAAGATGGACGCTTTAAATAATCAAAATTTTATTAGGTCGTTGGTTGTATCTCTTAATTAGTTTTATGAGCAATTGAGGAACATCGACAATTGTCCTTCCTTATCGAGTACTTTGTTTCGGGACGTGTAGTTAACAGGATATTAATAAAAGTCAATAAACGAAAATAATAATAATTAAATCGTAGAGCAATAGGAACAATGCAGATCTAATCAATTGGCAAACGTAAATTGATTTATACGGCTACAGGGGAGTATTTAGAATGACGATAACCTGTTCTGTAATGGATAACCAACACACTGAGCGTAGAGCTTGTAAAGACCCTAAGAACAGATGTAGCAAGTTAGACATAACACTGGCATGTATGCTCTGGTGTAACGGAATGGTTCAGGTAAATTCTTGACTAAAGAGACGTAGAAAATACAGAAAGATTTACAATAAATGTCGTGTTCACAAAGGCGCATGGTCTCACAACGGCACCTTTGACATCCGACTAGCGATTCTATTTAGAATCAATACCGAATTGCGAGTATTCAGAAGATGAGATATCAGACGCCTTTCTACCACCATGACCTAATTGCATCCAATCTTGACTCCTTGCGAATGAGCGATATCCACAATACTCTTCCAGGACTTGGCTTGTTCATCGTTCCAAATCCCTGCGTCTTCTGGAGGCAATCCACCATTCTTCTCAAAAACTGAAGCTTCAACGATAATTAAACCTGAGCAGCAAAGGGCAAATGAGCCATAGTGGATCTGATGGAATTGATTCACTTCACCGATATGTTCACTATCCGAAAGCGCCGAATAGATACACATTAGGGAGACACCAACACAATTGTTGATCACGAAACCTGGGAAGATTTCCAAAGGTTGAAACAATGGAGGTAGAGGTTCATTTGTTGGTTTTGGCTTCTCCACAAGATAATCTGGGGTTGGTTCTGCTTTGATATCTTTTGTCATATTAAGCTGAGGTATTCAATATGATTCGATGGTGGTAGAAAGGGCTAGTCATGAGCAGGAGATAAGAGGGTGGTTTTATATGTCTGAGTAAGAAGACAATTGGATGATTTGATTACAATCACACCAAACTTGTTCTGGCTGGATCAATCAATATTGCAATTCCCACAGACGCGACGACGAGACTCTACCACTATAAGACATATGCACCTCAATTACCAATTTCATCTAAATATTTAAATATATACGCACAAGTAATAAGGGAGCTGTCATGTGTTTACTTAGGTAATACCTTACTAATAACATATCCCTAAACGTCTCCCGATTAACATAGAGCTTGGTATCTCTTTCTAAAACGGAGTAGTAGTGCTTCAGTACACATGACGTGATTTGTATTAGATTTGGACATTTTCAACATTAGATTAGGTTCAGACATGCAAAAAGATGCAGGTTGATTGCAAAAAACAACAACATTAGAGCCGGATGAGGATCAACCTAGTTGATCATGTGTTACGTCATACCGCAGATTGGCAATTTTTTTTCAAAACTATTCATTTAGATAGGATTTCTGGTTACACCAAAACAACTTATACCTAAAGAGATGTAACTTTTAATATTTTTCTTAAACGAAAATTAGTAGGTTGCTTCTGCTTCCTTAGCGGACGTTTGTCCCAGAAATGAAAATGTCCGTCACGAATAATTCCACTTTCGGCCGAAGACGCGAATATCTTCAACATTGGGCGCTTTGAACATTTTGTTGTTGTGGTTGTTGATGGTGAAAATCATACGCGTTTGCAGGGGCAAAAGGCTGGGTAAGAACAAACAGGGCCTTTCTTTACCCAGTCTCTCTTTTTATTTTTTTCCATACATCATAATAACTATAGAAATGGCTCAGTCTAACTCAGTCCTCCAAGTTTACGGTGGTGGTAAGTTGACATGACTCCATTCTAATTATGGTTGTTCAATTATACTAACAAGATTCATTTCCCGTAGACGAAGTCGGTGCCATAATCCTAGATCCTGGTTCCCATACCACTAAAGTTGGGTATGCAGGTGAAGACATCCCAAGAGTCATGATTCCTTCGTATGTGCGCGTGGATGAGCTCTCTGAAGAAACAATGTCTGCCGCAAAAGACGATGACGAAGAACAAGAAGAAGAAGGAACTACAAAGAAATCCAAACCTGCCACGAAGAGATCCAATCGTTTCTATGGTGAAAACGCAGTGAATTACGCTAAAGATGGTTCTGAAGTAAAGCCGATTATCAAAGATGGCATGGTGGAAGATTGGGACTCAGCAATGGAACAATGGCAGTATATGTTTGAACAATTATACGTGGATTACTCCGAACAACCCTTATTATTGACAGAACCTGTTTGGAATACAGTGGACAACAGAAAGAAATCACTAGAAGTCGCCTTAGAGACATTTCAATTCCCAGGGTTTTATCTTGCCGCGCAACCAGCCTGTTCTGCCTTTGCACTTGGTAGACCATCAGCCTTAGTCGTTGATATTGGGCATGACATTGCCAGTGTGACACCTGTTGTTGACGGGATGGTTTTGGCCAAGTCCACCTTGAAGACACACTACGCTGGTCGTTATTTGTCCAAGCAGGTGCTGAACAAGGTCTTGGAGAAGACCGAGCTCATACCTTTGTACAGAGTGAAGTCCAAAGTGTTGGCAGACTTGGACAATGGCGAAGCTCTGAATTGGCAACGAAGGGCCTTCCAGAACATCACCAAGACATACGACGACTACCAAATTGAACGAACCATCAATGACATAAAGGAAATTGCTCTAAGAGCACCACATTTTGACACTCCTGTTTCTGCAATTGCCGAACTAAACACAGAAGAAATCGAAAAACATTACCACACTAAAACTCTTGAGCTTCCAAACGGCGCCAAGTTCAAAACACCAACGATAACCAACTTGGAAATCACCTCTTCTCTGTTTAACCCGAAACTCTATCAGGACGATGAATTCCAAGCCGAATCGGGTGAACCTGAGATCCAATCCAGAAACGATTACGTCCCATTGAAGAGAAACATGAAAAAGAACGATGGTGAAACCCCAGCTGAAGAAGCTGACACAGACACCACACCAGCAACGAAAAAGCTAAAGACCAACCAGAAAAGTTCCAAGCCAGAAATCAGAGGTATTGGATCCTTAGCCTCCCATTCCTTATCCTTAGTCGACGTAGATCTTCGTACACAATTGGCCAACAATGTCATTCTCACCGGTGCCTCCTCTTTGATCCCTGGCGTTGCTGATTTCTTGAACCATGAATTGTCACAGAACCACCCAGGTTTGAAATTCAGATTGCATGCTAGTGGTAACACGGTTGAAAGAAAATACCAATCTTGGATCGGTGGGTCCATTTTGGCTTCTTTGGGGACTTTCCACCAATTGTGGGTCAGTAAGAAAGAATACGAAGAAGTTGGGGCTGACAGATTGTTAGACGAGAGATTTAGATAGGCTGTTTGTTTATGTTAGATTAGATTATTGTTCAATCGAATGGAAAACTTACTGTACATTAATTATTATTATTATTATTATTATTATTATTATTATTATTATTATTATTATTATTATTATTATTATTATTATTATTATTATTATTCTAATTAATAAACATTCGCCAAAGCTTCCAACTCTCTTAAACTTTCCACAAGGGCCTTCATCTTCAACTTCAGCAGGCCTTCAGGGTATGCCAAATCTGCAAACACAATAACAAGGTACGCTGTATTTGGAATTTTATCAACGAACAATTTGAAGCCTTCTTCAGCCTTATTCTGATTCTCTTCTTCTTGATCTTGTGGCTGATTGTTGTTGTTGTTAGGTTTTGGTGTTATGTATTCTTCTTCATCGTCGTTTTCGTCGTCATTTTGGGAACCTGAAGAATCTGGTAGGACTTCAAACTTGGTCAATTCATTTATACTGTCAATTTCTTTGGAAAGACTGAGAGCATACACTTTCATCAAGACCTCTGTGACCTGGTTGTCTTTCTTGTCCTTGTTGATAATGCTGGATAGTAACGACCCATTTGGCAGGGTGATACCGGTGGCAAGAAGGGAATGTGATGTGGTAGAGACTGGGCTCAGCGACTGTTTGAGCACAGACTGGATTGTGCGAGCGTTTAGCATTGTGTATGTGTATGTATATATATTTGAATTATTCACAGTTCTGGTTGTAGGAAGAACAGCTTTAATGTGTGATGACTGCAGGTTGAGCTGTTTATCATCTTTTGACGGTGTTGGCGGAGGTGCGCCCAGACCGTCGTGTCCCTAACAGGGAGATGCTGCTGATAGGAAGGGCCCGAATATCCAACCACAGAAGGATTATCCATTGATCTTCTCTTGCATTGAAAAATTTAACATTATTACTATTTTTGGATTGCCAATTAGATAGCTTAAATAACTGAAACTTCAACTAAACAACTTGGTACCTCCAACTTGGCGGCGCTCAACTGCTCAGGCCTTGTATCAATTTGGCTATTGCGGAGCTTGAAGGTTTCGCGATGGGAGCACCCGCGTCGTACAGCAACGACCAGCCTGGCATGCATTTCACAGTAATTATTGCCACCAATCAAGTATTGATCAATGCAATTCATTGATTAATACTAGTTTTCATTCCAGCTAAGCTTATTAGAATCACATCTGTATTTAGACGTCAACCCTCTCCTGAGTTGCTAGATTTCATTTGATTTTAGCATTCTATCGGATCATTCAATCAATCAATCAGTCAGTCAGTCAGTCAGTCAATCAGCCAATCAATCCGCAATGGTGTCTTCAGAACCAGGCCCAACCCCACCTTTACTATCTTCCAACCTCCATTCTTTCCCAACAAGTGACACACCAGAGTCCACAGCTTTAGACCCGTCGTCCATTCAACTTCATTCGATCCAACACACTCCTGTTCCTATTGACGAAGAGGCCAAGGATTATGTCACCGTGAAGGAATTGCGTAACGAGGGGGCCTTATTGTTCACTGACGACGTTGATCCTACCGATGTGGTCAATGTTGAAGATGATAAGAACCAAGAAGTCTCTACTGGCGAAGACGAGAACAATCAAGAGCCCTTCGATTTGGATATCACTGTGGAGGCTTTGAAGAATGAACATTCTCATCCTTCTCATTCTAGTTCCAACCAGTTTGTCGTCATTGAGCACACCCCCTTGTACACGCCACCAGTTCATGACTCCGGTTCTCTGTATGACTTGAACAAGACTAAAGCATCAGCTATCAACGACAATGCATCTGTGTCTGCCGATACTGCAACTCAATCGTTGGAAGAGTTGATTGACTCTCAAATGGCCTCCATGACAGAACTTTCCAGTTCTTTGAAACAGTCGATTTCCACAAAGCGTTTCTCCGCTTCAAGATCACCAACACGTTCGAGATCCAGGCAACCTTCCCAGACTCCTGCTCCTTTTTCCCCAAGCAAGGACGCCAGTGATGAAAAATTGCAGAACAAAGTCTTCGAAACTCCAAACTTGTTAAACCGTGGTGGTTCGTACTCCGGTGTTGCTGAATATAGACAAGGTGGCACTTCTTCTCATTCTCTTTTTGATTCTCCATCAGAATACCGTGCTGGTAGAACCTCGAAACGTGCCAGTGAAGTCTCAATGGAAGACAGAGAAGTAGAAGAAGATCCAATGGAAAGAATGCGCTCTGGGTCTAGAGACTACCTTCGCTCCATCTCCCGTTCTAGGACTTCCATCTCAAGGGCTAGAGGCCAACAAAGAGATACTATTATTGACGAGGTGGAATTGGAAAACGAAGGTGCGTTGATCAATGATGCCGAATTTAATTTGGAATTGGAGAGAGCTCAAAATGGTGTCATTGACAATGGCAAAGATAAAGATGAAGATTTGATAGGGAAATTGGAGAGAGAGATTGGTTTGTTTGAAGTGAAGACTGGTGCTAGTAAGAGTAGAAAGAAGAAGAGCAAAAGTAAAAACAAGAAAAAAAAGAGCACTAGCAACGTGAACACTGATCAAATTAAGGAAGAAGAAGAAGCACAAGTTTCCGCCAATCAAACATCTGCTTCCATTCCAGTGGAGGCGTCAAAGGAGAAGAAGAAAGAAGGCGAAGAGGAAGAATCGAAGGAACAAGCCCCAGAAATCGAAGAGCCCAAATCGAAGACAGCTTCTACTACCTCTGGAGAGATTGGAACTCCTTCTGTTGTTGAAACCACAGACACTGCTCCAGCACCCGAATCCAATTCTGATGACGCGAAGGATAGCGAAGAAATCACTCAAACTGCTGAAGAACCAATTGCCGAAGAGGAATCTGAGACTTCTACTCCAGCTGCTGTGGAAACACTTGAAGAAGAAACACAAACATCCGATTCCCAAACAAAGAAAGGAGCTAAGACTGAAGGAAGTATTGAAAAGGATGATAATGATGAAGACCCTGTTATCGAAGAACCTTTAGCCGAGGAAATCTCCAAAGACGAAGCAGAAAACCTCGTAGCTATTGAACAATCCAACAAAGAGGTACAAGAAACTACCGCTGATCTAGATAACGATGAGTTCACAGTCGAAGAACCAATAATTGAAGAAATTCCCAATTCTGTCATGCAAGAAGAACCAACTCTCAATACGTCATCGGTTTTGGTTGAAGAAACGGAGGAATCTTCAATTCATTCCAAAGACGATATCCCAGAAGTTGAAGAATCTCAAAACGAACCAGATTCAGTTGAAGAGTTGAACAGCGGTGGCGAAGTTGAAGAAATCCCTGATGGTGAAGTTACCGAGGTTGAAGAACACCCAACTGTATCTGAAACAAAAGCGGAACAAAGTAAAGGTGAAAACAAGAAAGACTTAAACCACGAGGAAGAAAATCCTATCATTACATCTTCCACGACTGGTGTAGAAGAACATTCTTCTTCCAAAACCGAACCTGCAATATCTGCAACGATCCATGATGAAGCAGAAAGATTAATCAAAGAATTAGAAGCTGATCTAGGCGGTGTATCCATCTCTGGTGATCATCATCAAAACGAACAAAATGATGAAACGTCTAAGGGAAAGGAAGATGATATTAGAACATCTCCTTTGAAGTTTGGTTCGATGTCCAAAAAGAATTCTATAGTTGTCAAAGAAGAAGAACCAACCAAAAAAGAAGAGAAAGAAGAGGAGAAGGAAAAGGCACCAATCAAGGAAGAACAAAAACAAAAACAAGAACCTAAATCCAAAGACTTAGACTTAGATGAAATCCAGGAACCAACCCGTGAAGAAATCATCGAAATGCTAAAAGATGAACCAGTGTACATCTATACCTCCTTAGCCGGTGGTGGTTTCCATATGCCTCAACGTACAAATCGTCTAGTGACCATCCTCACTGCCAACAGAATTCCTTTTAAGTATAGAGATTTGGGTACTGATGAAGAAGCTAGAAATGTTTGGAGGCGTCATTCTAATGGAAAATCATTACCAGGGGTTGTTAGAGGGAAAGATGATGTTATTGGTAATTGGGAGGTTTTGGAAGAGTTGAATGAAGAATACAAGGTCCATGAAGCCATTTATGAGACTTTGTGATGGCATGTCATGCCATAATGACCTATTTAGTTCTTTCCAGTTTATAGGCATATTGTAAACAGTTAAAAGATGTTCTATTTTTTTGGATTTGACCATATGAATTGATAAATTCTACGTTGAGCTGATCACCTAGCTCCAATAGTTTATAATACAAACAAAACGTAATAATTAGAACAATATATAATAAACTTTAACCCCCTTTTAACAAATGTAACCCTATTGATGAACAAAAACGTTTAAAACAAGAAACAACAAAAAAAAAAACAAAAAACAAAAGCAAAACAATATTAATAACCCAATTTTCTTCTATTCGATTCAAAGATATTTTAATCTTCAAATCTCTAACTAATTCTGCTGCATAGCAAATTGCGAATAATTAGCAGAAGATTCAACATCCAGACTAAATTCATCATTAAAATCCACAGCTTGATTAGCGCCCGGAATTTTATTCTGTGTGTTAGCGCCATTGATACCATTGGCATAGTTGAAATGTTTAAAGATCTCTTCCAAATTTTCAGAGGAATATGAAGGAGCTTGTACTTGACCTTGTAAAGAATTGAGCAAAGCGGTGTTGGATGATTGAGAAGATGCAAGTGAGTTTAATGATGTGAAAGAAGTAGACAATGGGAATTCGTTTTGGTATTGGTATTGATATTGAGATTGATATTGGGATTGAGATTGTTGTGGAAGGCGTTGTGGTTGCGATTGTTGTTGGAAGGTACCAGTTTGATTATGATAATTTTGATAAGCTTGTTGGAAATTTGGTGGACAACTATTGCTAGCCTGTTGAGCTTGGGTTTGGTATGAGGCAACAGATTGAGATTCCTTGACATTAGCTGGAGACTCATCATTAGAGCTCAAGTCGGTAATGTTGGAGACAGGGGACACAATGGCATGCTCATTGGACTTGTTCAAGTTTGGAAATTCATAGAACTTGTTTCTGGAGTTCTTGACTCTGATTTGGTAATCTTTTGGTAATTCAGGGCATTCACCGTTCTCAATGTGATGTTCGATCCAATCCTCGTTGTTGGTGAAGAATTCATTACACAAACCACAGTTACCAGCCAAATTACCTCTGTTGACTAATCTTGTACCCTTTGGATATTTGAAATGACGAGACTTCAAATGTGTCTTATAGGTATCTCTTCTGGAAAATCCACCGTTTGGATGACATTTATGCTCTGGAGTCTCGTCATAGAATGGACATTCGTAAGCTTTGTTGATTGCGTGTTTCTTAATGTGACGAGTTAAGTACCCTCTGATTTTAAACTCGGCACTACAGTACTCACAGATGTAAGTCTTCTCTTTATCTTTGGTGGACACAGGTTTGGTTAGCGACTTGGTGGTTGTCTTGATAGTGGCTGGGATAGAGCTAACAGTTGGAGGGGTTGGTAGGTGAGTGTGATTTGACTTCTTCAATTCATGTTCAAAGACATTGGCATTTGGTGATGCGGAAGCTAATCTAACAACATGCTGCTGTTGATACTGTAGTTGTTGTTGTTGCTGCTGGTGCTGTTGTTGTTGGCGGGCTTTATTACTAGCATCACTTTCACCAACTCCAAAGTTATTCAGAGAAGAGGCAGAGGAACCAGAAGAACCATAACCGGTATTATCCCCCGATGAAGGCGATGGGGTACTCAAAAACTCATTAGTTTTTATGCCTGCGCTCATATGATTGCTGAGATCAAATTTAAATTCCATAGTATTACTGTGCTGATCCTTATCAAATCTAATCATCTTGGCTAGTTCATCGACGGTATGCTGGTTGGAACATTGAGTGAATTCAGTTTGTTTAAATAATTCGTTATTTATCGTTATTGATGAAGGAAATAATGCCTCATCAGAATTGACGGAAGAGTTTGCTTTCTTAGATGATTGAGATGAGTGTGGGGAGAGGTTCTCTTTAACATTTTGGTTTGAGTCTAGAGAATTATCTGGGGCGCTGGTGGTGTTCGGAGTTGAAGCCTTAGATGGTAAAGATGAGAGATTTTCAGTCTTTGGCGATTTGGCTATCGACGAATCAGATGATGACTTTGGTAAGACTGTATTCAAGACGGAAATGTTCTTCTTGAAAGAGTCATAAAGACTCACAAACATCGACACTAATGAGACCATTTTGTTCGTATGTTTCTAGATCTTGTTGATGGAGATCCCAAGTGGATGTTTCTTTTATTGAGTTGATGTTTCTTTTAGTGAGTTGATGTTTCTTTTAGTGAGCGAAAGCTTGATGCCATGAAAAACAGAGCAAGACGGAGTGAAATATGACAAAATGTGGAGGATGTTGTATGATAAGTGCAAATGGGATTTATGGCAAGTGATCTATCTATATTCTTGTTACTGTTTGATTTTGTGGTGCTTTATTGTTAGTGTTGTTGAATTTCGCCACAGTATCTGTATGACCGATCACCTCTGTTATTCACCTCACAAATTTTCGCGAACAATCCGCTTTCCCCATGAGAGGAGCCAAAAACTCAACACCTGGAGACTTTTGTTGGAAAACTTTTCTTTTGCTGGTGCGCGCTTATTCCCTGTTTAAGTAATAATGCCGGGCGTATGTTTGGATGTAGATGTGACCCGGCCTTTCTCCAACGTTCATAGGAAAAAGTCGGGGGGCTCCGACTTGCCGAATTGGGTCACGCGAGTTAGAGTTTTTCTGACTTTCTCCCGCATCACTGCTTCGAGGATCACAGAGGGGGAAATTTCTCTAAAACATAGTCAGAAAAACTCTGGACGGAAAACTAAAACGAGGTGAAGTATTACGGCATCAAACTCAGGGGTTACCCGTATTGCAGGGGCCTACAGCGTACGTACAAAGCACTAGGATCAATTAATATCTATCACATCCATCACTACCAAACTTTTTCTTGATAACTACATCCAAGTAATTCCATGTAAATCGTAAAATCTAGGCTCTATTCTTGCGTAACAATAATCTGTTAATTTCTGAAACTGTGGTCCTCCATTTCAATCTCTTGATAATGGCCTGCAACTTCTTCACTTTCCTTGACTTTTTCAGTGTATCTGAAGTAATTATACCATATTATATCAATCAAACTGATGGCTAGACCGATTAAATTCACAGTGGACAAGTGATCTTTGAATATTAAGACACTCAAAAGAATAGTAAGGATCTCTTTCAAGATTCCAAATATGGATAGAGTTAAGACATGTGATAAGGAAAGGATTCTGAATTCGAAGAATGTCATGAAGAACACCAACACGCCTGGAAACAACAAGAGTACTAAATTATGAATGATAGAATTTTTGTGCCAGATATCATTAGCAAGGAAATTTCCCAAACCTTCAGTGAATAATCCGACAACAAATAACACCAAGAACATGGATGGAGCTAATTGAGAAATGGTGACAACAGGATGTGTTTTAGATTTCTTCTTAGACATTTCAAAGTCTCCGGATTGATCGGGATTTAAACCTTCATCAGATTTGATGATCAACAATTGAGTTAAAACCCACCTTAATCCGCTCATCATAGCACTGAAGACCACAAGCAATGAGCCGAATAGATAATCACCCATAGTCTTTTGATCACCCGTTGATTCATCACCGCCAGAGGAAGAGGTGGATTTCTGTGCCATCAATGTGACACCAATAGACATGATCAAAACAATTGATAACAAATTCCAAGAGAATTTCTCCAGTTTTGTCAAAATTCCAAATAACAAAACAAACGCAATCGAGGATGACTTGATCATGGTATAAATTGACAATGGAATGTATCTCAAAGACATGTTAGCAGCACCGATGTCCAAAGCTGAAGATAAAGAACATGGAAATAATCTCGTCATAAAGTATCTCATATTGAACTTTCTGTTTTTGTTAATATGTTGGTTAGATCCAAGTAAAGAGGGTTTCAAATATAACGTCAAATAAGCCAAAAAAGATAAAATCAACTGATGAAAAGACGTGATCAAAATAGGAAAGGGTAAATTCAAAGCTTTCTTATCAAACATCCAATTGTTGTAAACAGATATCGTCAATGAGAAAATATACCAGCCTACAATGCAGAGCCCCACTTGTGTATAACGATGTTGAAGGATATGTCTGTCCGAGGATCTATCACCAGTAAGGATCGATTCTTCATCTTGCCATACTACATCATGAAATTGGTCTGGATTTGCAGCAGCTGATGCTGATACAGAATTGCTGTGATGTTGTGGACGAGGTGATAATGGTGAGGATATAACACCACTAGAATGTGAAAGCTTTCTGGTATGTGTTGGCGTGAACGAATCAGGTGTTGTAATTATCGTCGTAGTGACAGATCTCGTAGGTGATTGATTAGCTGTCATTTCTTAAGATCATATGAGTATAAAATCATATAAATTAGATCTTTGATATAAAAGCGTCAGTGATATACGTTTTTGAATTTTGAATTTGACAAGATAAGGGGTCCAGTTCCAACGGCTATTTCTGATAAAGCAACACCCACCTCGTTACAATTTGCGATTTTGGCGCGCGCCAGCGAATACCCGAAAATCTTATTTCGCAGGCCGTTCGCGGAACTCTAACAATAAGGACATCCATATTTTACGTCGTCGTGTATTGTCCACTTGTCATAGCAACTAATATTGGGAACAAAATTTTGCTTTTAAAATGGAAAAATCAAACATTTATTGAATTAAAGCAGTGAAGTGTACGCTAATAATGCATTGACTGGTTATCTGAAACATCTGCCATATATTTGGGGTAACATCAGAGCACCCCGCATGAAAGGCTCAAACGAACCGGGCAGGGTTTTCCCGGGATAAAGAACAAGGTCTTTTTTTATACAAACGAAATCTGTATTGCTAAAAGATTTTTGAATAAAATTCAAAAGAGACAAATTCCTAAAGGATTGGTGTGATTCCAATTCTGAAGGTTAATTTTCTCAATCTATAGCCATATTTAATGCTAATCAAGAAACTGAGTGAGAGTTTTACAGTTTTTAAACCTTCGCCAATTATGACTTCTGAGATGTGGTAATTTGAAAATCTGTTACTATGAGATCCACTCAAAAATAATGAAATTCAATAAATTGACTAGTGATATCTTGTCGTTGGCTTATTTCAATTTCTTTAACATAAATGGTATGGTTTGCCCTGCATTCGTACATTATTTCACCTCATCTCACGTGACTTACACCGGCTTCGAACCGACTTTGTCTGATACAGACAATAAATCGTTCCTGTACATGAGTTCAGATACAACACATCTAAATAGTCTGTAGTTTGAGGAAATATGCGGTAATTTACTTCCTGAAGTACACATAGTGATTTGGACATTTTTCACTTTTGCTGGAATCTGTAGGCGCCGGTTAATTGCCTGCACACCAAATAGCCGCCTCAGATTCCGCCTCTCCCTAATTACAAAACCCCTTAGTACAAGCCACGGTATGACACAGATATCTAAGCTCGATTAAGCTGACATTGATGACATACAAGTGATATTCCACAGCTTGATGTACCGACAATTTTTGATCGTGTTTCTAGGGGTAATTCAAGAACCTCTAATATGTTTCATACTCTTCTTTCAGCATCCCTATGTGTCTCGTTACACATTCGCGACATCTGGATTTCCATTCATGTCCTGAGGATGAGATCTAGGGCTGCATTGTACATATTCAAGCTACCTTAAAAAGATCGACGATGGTCAGTACTATGTCCTCAGCCCTTCAGATCTATAAAGATCTAAGCGAAATTCGGAAATGATTATCTATATCTTGAAGCATTTGAAGCTCATTTCTAATCAGTTCCTGTTGCACGGACGTTTTAACACCTGCCTTTTAGGATCCTATCAACAACATCCGGCTGTTTATTTCATTGACGCAATGTCGTCATAATTCCGTGTAAAAAACTTCCTGTAATAGCTCAATCCGTGCGTTCATCGACCGATTTGGGCAAACATGTGCTATTTTTGTCCAATTTGTAGATCAAAAACGGAAATGGTTACATGGATATATGTAGCTCAGGCCGCTGATCGTTTTCAGATTTGTACCAGTGGCTGTTCGGTGCATTTCATATGAATGCTATTCTGAGTATGTTTTTAGTTTTTAAGAGCAAAATTACCTTAACTAAATCGTGATGTTACAAAGTATGACTCGAATGAAATCACTGTTGTTAATGTTTCGAGCATATTGATCAAGGTTGGCGAAGAATGACAGACAAAAGGACGCATTATGATTTCGTGACTAAGGAAGGTGCTTCTTCATAGCAATTTTACAACTTCTGTATAACTTTTGCATTTATGAACTATCGGCTCCTTTTTTCATTATGTGTTTGATACCAATTGAATGTTTATCGTGGTTTAGATAAAGTTTTAGCTTGGTTGAAATAGTTTACCATTTTGTTATTTATTTTAATTTTCGACGGTAGACCTTGGGAACTTTTCTTTTTAGGAAACAACTGGCCTATAGAGCGTTGGAGAAACAAAAAAACTGAGATCATCATTTGATGCTAAATGGTTTCATGAATTACTCTCAATGTAGGAATATTATTCTCTCTTTATAGTATAGATTTTTGCGTGCTCCCAATATATTGTTTGATTGGAAGCGTTGTTATGCAAGACCAAACTATTTTATACGGGATTCTGCATAAAGTTTTCGTTTTTAAACGACTCAAAATAGAAAATAGTTCTATTAGTAATGATGATACTGTGAATGTACGAAGAACCTAAAATAAATGGAAACAACTGTCTTATAAGGTTGAATATAAAAATATAAATTCAAATAAACCAAAAATCACAGAATTTCAAGCCTTTTATAGATAAAATAATAATTGTGAAACACAACCACAAGTATCCTCAACTTATTCTAGACCGATCATCGCGCATCACTCTCATCCTGCTTACCTCAGCACTATAGCAACAAGCTCTGTTTCCATTGCCTTTCTCCTATCTGGAAAAGCACGTTTATTGAACACTCGACACTGTCTAGAGCGGAAACAAGGTGTTGAATTCCGGAAGTCACATGACGTTATGCATCACTCTGCATATCCTAAATGTAAAGTGTCCGTGTATCTCTGCAAGTTGATGTCCGGATGTTTGTCCAAATCCTAGATGTTTTATGGTAACCTATATAACTACGTATGTCATGAGTCTACTTTTTGAGGATATTCAATTTGCCATCCTGATTGTTCGAGGACCTGTCCAGATTCGGGTCTGCCTCTGTCACTTCTTTTGTTGTTTTTATAAAGATTGGTCTATAAAGGAGGAGTCCATCCTTCTTGTTCTGTTATTGGTTCTCTGCTATATAATCTGTTTAGTTTAATTAACCAACCTGATTATTAACCTCCATGGCTGATTATATTGTTGCTTTATATCGAGTGTTTGTCAAACTCCAACACAAAGGCCGTTAAATTTTTGATGTTATACTTGGGTAGTATTTATTATGATTAAGTTCCTTATGTAGATCGAATTATCCAACTATTTTATTAACTGCGTCTAAAGGTACAAGATCAGTAGGATAAGGTCATCCTACATAAACAAGATGACAAATGAGTTAAGATCTGTATGATGATATAATGTCTGCTGCAAGTTTACGCATCACTAAATTGGTAGGCAGGACGTTTGTTGTTCATTTTTCTTTTTCGTCTGGACAGCTCCTGAGCCTCTAGGCGGAACGTCATGAATGAAACACTGCCTGGATTCCAAATCTTCTTTCTAGCTCTAGGCAGAACGCAGTAGGATGAGGGTGTGGGAGCTAGAGGAACACTGCTGCAGGAGCAGGGAAAGCGAATATTCACCAAGAAAACGCTAAAATAGAAAAGAAACAGATTTCTTTTAAACTAATTGAAAACCTAATACAGTATTTTCTTTCCAAAAAGGCCTTTACAAACCACAGCTGTATCAAACCTGGCTAAACTTCTAGCTATTCATACCATACACAAATCATTTCCATTTGATGATGATGATTTTAACACATCTTTTGCCTGTGCTAGCACTTGCCATACCGACCTTCCAGGCGACACCGACTATAAATGAAGAACAAGAAATCGACCTTCCAAGCAAATCTCTAGAGAAAAGAGCTCAATCTCAAGTAGCATTCCCTACTCTTCATGCAACAGGGACAGATGGTTTCGTTTACCATGTCGACATTGCCATGGGTAGTTCGCCCCAGAATATTTCTTTGCGTGTTGATATTGCCCAACCTTTTATTTGGGTACTTGACGAAGAATTCTATCCTAAGTGTACTAGCGATGTTTATAACTCATCGATCAAATGTCAAAAAT
This sequence comes from Waltiozyma xylosica, assembly GCA_030581495.1. Taxonomy (NCBI): domain Eukaryota; kingdom Fungi; phylum Ascomycota; class Saccharomycetes; order Phaffomycetales; family Wickerhamomycetaceae; genus Waltiozyma; species Waltiozyma xylosica. The sequence continues at coordinate 42,011 of JAKTTJ010000027.1, read as the reverse complement.
CTGGAGCTTATAACATGAATGACTCTCTCACCGGTGTTGTCGCTTATAATGCTGATAGATCTTATACGTTCACTGATTTGGTGAAAATCAACGGGACGTTCATCCAAGAAAATTCCCTTCAGTTATTGAACCTCAGCACTAAAGGCTACCATTATTCCGATTACTACAATCCAAACTACGACCATTATTCCGATTACTACAATCCAAACTACGACATACAGCATAACAATCTCAACGTTTCCATTCCAATGTTCATAAATGTCAACTCGTCTAATTTGAGAGTGGGTGCACTTGGTCTTGCGGGTCCAAACACTGATGACGATTACAAAGGCAACGATAGCATTTTGGGTCTTCTGGCTTCTGATATGTTCATCAACTCCTCGAGTTTCTCTATGTATGCTATAGATGACTACAATTTGGATATTATTCTTGGAGCAGTCAACCAATCCTTGTATTTTGACCCTTTGGTGAAGTTCGACAAGATTCCATATTTGGACAGACTTTCAAATTCCAAACGTGATACCATTCGTTATAACTATCCAATCATTCCATTATCTGATGTCTTTGTCAACAATGCCAAGGGCTCCAGAATCTCTGTTATGCCAACCTCCACTTCCACAAACACCACTATTGTCCCAGTCTTGTTAGACAGTAGAGCCACCTACAGTTACTTGCCTTACTATTTGGTAATTAAACTAGCTATCCAACTAAATGCCTTCTACAGTGCCTCTTCGAGCAGCTGGTTCGTCAAATGTTCTGTTGGTAATTTAGGTGCATCCGTTGGCTTCCAATTTGGTAATGTGACGATTAATGTTCCAGTGTCCAACCTCATTATGCAGGTTTACCAAGATGGAAATGAGACTACTCCGATTCTTTTTGACGATGGTTCTGCTGCTTGTATGTTGAGTATCAATCCAGATAGTGGATATGGCTATTCTATCTTGGGTACCAATTTCTTACAGTCTGCTTACTTGGCCGTTGATAACGATAACGATCAAGTCGCCATTGCTCAAGCGAACAATTATCTTTACTCTCAGTTGAACAACACCTACTTATTAAAAACTCCAATCACAACTACTCAAGGATTCTCTTCCTCAATTATTTACTCCGATGCAGCCACAGGTATCCCATTCGCCCAAGCCAACAACGTGACAGATTACCTAGGTGGAGTCACTTTCTCTTCCGTGGACGCAAGCGCCGATGATATCTCATATTATCCTGCCGAAGTCACAGCTCTGTATACTTCCGGTAGAATCATCACTGGTGATGCCAATGGTATCATGTCCTTCTACACTACTAATACTCTAGATCCATTAGGATTCACAGGGACAGCAAGTCAAACTTCTACCACTACCGGTCAGAACGCCATGTCTGCTGAGGCTGGGTTCAATACTGCTAATGCCAACACTTTGATATTCAGTGGAGCTGCTTCTTTGCTTGTTTTGATTACAGGGCTATTCCTATGAGCTTGGAAGTTTCTTATTTTTTGCATTGATAGATTCGTTTATCTAATTATGACGACGGGGTTGTGTTTTTCCTTCATTATTATTATCATCATCATATGGTTGTTGATATCTTTTAATTGGTCATTTATTAATGGGCCGTATTATTATTAATACACATGTGGCAACGTTTTATCATTCGTTAAGCTCGTGTGTTTTCATTGTACTATAGATATGTATACTATAGATTTTTCTTGAAATTGACATTAAAAACAATAAAAGTTAGTACTACTGTAATAAGAGAGCATCATATGATTAGGTAAGGTATTACTAATCTATCTTATTCTAGGTTATTCTATGCACAATAGCCTAAACCTATTACACTATTTAACTATTATGTATAAATAGAGCTTGTATCCTGTTCACGATCCAATCTCCTCACTTCTATAGACCTTTTATATAGAAGCACCGACTAATCTTGACATTAAGGTTATCATTATCAACCAATTTAGGGTCTTACCAGACTCCTAACTATTACAACTACATTAATAATGAATAACCGATTACAACGGATTAATTCACTACAAGTAGAAAGGAATCCGTTGTTTCATAGAGAAATATCACGTATATTGATTGATTGATTGATTGATTGGTTCGTTCATTTTCTTCGCTCATTTTCCTTTTTAGCAGCGCTGTTAGCAAACAGCTTAACAGGTCCCTCTGTAACTTCCATGGTGGTTGATCTTGTGTTCTTCGAAACCGGCCTCCATCTCTTCGAAGTTGTCAGCGCCGTTGGCAATAGAGGTCAACAATTGGTAAATCAACGAAGCATCCTTTTCAGAATCCTTGCCAGCCGTGACAGCTTCGTCGTACAATTCATTGGATTTGATCAAGACTTCCACAATCTCAATCAAATCCTTAGCAAGACGGTTCAAGAAATCGTGGGAAAGCTCAACACGGCAGACAACTCTCAGAATCTCAGTGGATTCTTCAGATGGAGGAAGCGGATAGTTTGGAATGATCCAGCCCCTCTTACGTAGCATTGTCGAGATCAACGCTTGTGGGATCCTTGGATATTGCTTCTTGAAATCTTCCGTCAATTTGAAGGCAACAACTGGTAAACCTGGGTTGAAATACGATTCTTCGTTGAATTGGTTGTCAATGTTTTCATTGATGGAATCGTCGCTGAACTCCACGACACCGTTCTTTCTATGGATGAACGATACACATTCGTAGAATCTGGACTTCTCCAACATGTTAGATAGAACACGAGCGTTTCTCAAAGACTTGGAATGGATCTTCTTGTAGCCGTTGAACCCCCACTTGATGAAGTTGAAGTATTGGTGGATGGTTTGGAACCCAGGCCTAGAAAAGTTCAGGTTGAAACTTTCTTCAACACCACCAAGGTATCTTAGCTTGAAAATCAGCTCCTTTGGTAGATATTGCTCGTCTCTCCACACAACCCAACCTAAACCTGCAGTCGTCAGCCCAAACTTGTGCCCTGACGTGTTGATGGAGAGAACTCTCTTGATACGGAAATCCCACTTCAGCTCAGGATAAACAAATGGTGCAATAAACGCACCACTGGCACCGTCAACATGGATCGGAATGTCCAAGCCCTTGCGCTGCTGGATGTCGTCCAACAAGTCAGACACCTTTTCGACGTTTTCAAAAGTCCCAGTGTACGTGGACCCCATAATAACAAAAATACCAATCGTGTTCTCGTCGACATTCTCCTCAATCTTGTCAACGTCCAAAACATAGTTCGACTTCTTGGAAACATTGACCAATCTGCATTCAACATCGAAATATCTCGCAAACTTCTCCAAGGCGACCTGCGCATTGGACCCCATAATAATATTTGGTTTAGAGATATCCTTTCCCTCAGCCAATCTGGCCTTTTGCCATCTCTTCTTCAAGGCCAGCCCACCAAGCATAATGGCTTCAGAGGAACCAGTGGTGGCTGTACCAATTGGCTTCTCTCCTAAATCAGCATGCCACAACTGTCCCAAGATGGAAATATCACGCTGGGTGATATCGATCAAGGTTGGGTATTCATCTGAATCTGCCAAGTTCTTCAACACGTTCTCATCAATCAACATTCTTGCATATTTGGAAACCCAAGTGTTGACAAAGGAGGCCAAGTTCAAGGTTGGATTACCATCTAGGGTTAAGTCATTGTGCAAGATGGAATACGATCTGCTTTCGGCAATACCGTTGAGTGGCATCTTGTACTTGTTCAAGGTGAAAGTCTGCTGTTCGGTGAGTTCTTGTTCCTCTTCTGCGGTGGAGGCATGATAATGGGATCTAGAGAAGATCGAGTCTTCAAGCTTATCAGCGTCAATTAAATTTGTTAACATCGTGGCGTATTGTGAAAATTGTATGAAATTCTATGCTACTTCTAACATGGTGGTGGTAGGGGGAAACAAGTATGTCAATTCTGAACGTCCGAGGGTATTTATATACCCCCGATATGTAATTTGTAGTAGTAACAGTAGTAGTGCCCTATTGTTCAATTCTAATATTATGTCAGAACAACCATGTGAAATCTGCACGTTTAAACTTGGTTGCTATTTTGTCCGGGACTGAAATTTCGACATATAACTCTTTTCGAAAAATCCCACCTAACTAAGAGGACATGGTTCCAACGGAACAACACTTAATAGCAATGATTTAACTCAACGTAAGTATTGTCATTGATTTATTTTTTTCAGTTTAGTCCATTAGGTAACAAATAAATATATTTAAACTAAATCCAAATAAGCTATTTCCCGAAATATCCGATACGACTTGCTATTTTTACGCTTTCTATATGTACTTTTCAGAAAGATTGAACCACGTTCATGCAAAATCCGCGAAAAACCGGGGTACTTAATTTTCGAGGCAATTAAAAATCCTGATAGTATTACCTAATTAGGATAATTTGATAATTCCTCACATCATTCCTATTTAGGTAATATATGAATTATCTCTGAATTAGACAGTTCGCGGAAATTCTTTCATTTAGATCCACCACAGGTGTTTCTTCTTTTTCAACTAGCGCTTAAGTTTCTACAAACAACCAACTTAGCGATAAAAAACAGATCAACATACTATTAATCAGGACACCCTCCCTCACATAAAATATTTCCATCTTCAGATGATTCTAATATCAGTCCATTTATGAAAAAAACAGATCAACCTCCATCAGGGGTCATGTTGGATCCTTATATAAGAACCAGCAATATCCCAATTTAAACCCACCCATGGAATAAATCTTCATTATAACACAATACATTAAATTCTAACAGACAAGAATAAATTATGACCAACGAAGAATCTCAAGCTAAAAGACAACAAACAACTGCCCCTAAGAAAGATCCTTTGATCATTAATTTCTTCGAATGTGTCACCCCAGTCTTACACGCTCCTGGTCAATGGAGAAACCCTCGAGATCAATCCCGTGGGTACACTAAGGGAGAATACTGGGTTAAGATTGCACAATTAGCCGAAAAGGGTAAATTACATGGTATTTTCTATGGCGATAATTTGGGTGTTTATGGCGGTTATAAATCTGAAGGTTTAGGTGGTGCTTTTAACTTCACTGCTGCTGCTAAAAGTGGGAACAATTTCCCTAAGAATGATCCAACGGCTTACTTATCTGCAATGGCTGTTTCCACTAAGAATGTCTCCTTTGGGTTCACTTGTTCCACGTTATCTGAACATCCATATCATTTTGCCAGAAGAATGGCTTCTTTGGATCATATTTCTCAAGGTAGAGTTGGTTGGAATGTCGTCACTACTTTCACAGAAAGTTCTGGTCGTCAATTAGCCGATGATGGGAAATTACCAAACAAGGATTCCAGATATTGGAAGACTGATGAATATTTACAAGTCTTCTACGAATTGTTATTGTCCTCTTGGAGAGACGATGGTGTTGTCTTTGATAGAGAAAATGGGATCTTCTCAAATCCAGATGCCATCAGAGAAATCAATTTCGAAGGTGAGTATTTTAAAGTCCCAGGCCCACAAATCACTGAACCAACCGAAGGTAGAATTCCATTGATTATCCAAGCTGGAGCCTCCAAATATGGTCAACTACTAGGTGCCAAGCATGGTGAATTGTTATTCGTTCCAAACTTCGATCCTATTAGATTGAGAGGGATCATTGATGGTACTAAGAAATTAGCCAAGGAGGAATTTGGTAGAAACCCTGATAATATCAAGTTTGTTACCCAAGCTGCAGTCATCGTTGGTAAGACTCATGAAGAAGCCCAGTCTAAGTTTGAAGAATTGCTAAGCTACGTTGATGCAGAAGGGATCTTTGTTCAGTTAGGTGGTGCTGGTGCTGATCTTTCCAAGTTTGCTGATGATGAAGATTTAAGTAAGGTTGACGATCCTCTAGTCTTAGGTATTGCTAAGAACTACTCTACTCAATTCCCAGGTGAAACCATCACCAAGAACTTCATCGTTGATAACTATCACAAGAAGATCACTGATTTCGTTGGTACTCCTTCTGAAGTTGCTGATATGATTGAAGATTACGTTGCCAAATCAGGTGTTGATGGGTTCAATTTCACCAATTTGGTCTTCCCAGAGAATTTCGAAGATATCGTTGAATTGTTAATCCCAGAATTACAGAAGAGAGGTCTGGCTCAAACGGACTACGCTGTTGAAGGTGGTTCTTTCAGAGAACAGGTTTATAGACAAAAGGATCACAAGTTTGTCCCAGAAGATCACTATGCTTATCCTTTAAGATGGAAGGCTGGTGTTTCTAAGGAACAATTTGAGAAGGACCTGAAGGTTCTTAAGAGCAAGTTGGAAAAACAAAAGATTAAGAACAAATGAAAAGAATTGTGCTTGGTTTTATATGTATATTATCAATTGAAAATGTTAAAGAAGAGAAAATCTTTCAAATCGTGAGTGCTTATTGAAGGCGAACTAGCCGCCCCCCGTACATTTTTGCCGCCCGCAACGTATAATTTTGAAACAGCAGCAGTAGCAATAGCAGTACTTTGTTTTTGTTTTGGATCAAAAGGCGGAGCGGAGCGCCGGCAGCACTACATTTTATAGTGGGCAGGTACATCATAGTAAACACGTCAAGTCAAATTTATCCCTGGCATCAACATTTGCTCTACTCTGTGTAAAGATCTTTGCAAAGGTCAGAAACTCATCAATTATCGGTGTTTTTTTTTTCAGCTGAAGAAGTTTTTCAAGTACGCATCTGACGGTGTGCGTTTTCTCTGTTGGGCATTTGCAAATAAAGATTATAATCTCACTGCTCCGTTGAGATAAACAACGTTGCCCTAATCACCAGTTTCGTCAACTCAATAGCAAAATCATCGGTTATAAGATCTGAATAGAGGACCGCTAATGGGTCTTTTAAAGAAGAAGCACCACCAGCCTATACAGGTTCTCCAGTCTAAGAACCGTAATGGACTTCCAACCGCTCCTGAGAAGGAGGATCAGTCAAAGGCAGATGCTAGGAACTTTGCTACACAGGCTGCCCTTCTTATGTTTCAAAAACCGCTGTCAGTTTCTCATGACACTCCACCACCTATGACAAATGAAAAACATCAACAACAACAATATCTCCCCGTTCCTAGGAGGGCCAGCTCAACTTCCGTTACCTCTTCTTCAACTGCGGGAGCAGCAGCTTCTGTGAGAAACAGATCATCGCTTAATGGGAAGAAACGATCAGTCAAGAGAAGCACATCAACTAATTCGAATCTATCTGCTTTGAATACTAGAAACAATAGTTCTTCCACGCTGGCTTCAAACTGTGCAGCTGGTGCTCTTGCGTCCAAATCATCTCAACTGCCACCAGAGCTCAAACAGTCAGTACTTTCAACGCCCACCGGTGTCACTAAAAATAAACGCTACTCTGCCTTCGAACCATCACAACAGATTCCACATCATCACAGTATTGATGAATTTGGTACAGAAGGGCTCAGAGCTTCAAGTCCTGCCATTATCAGTAACAGTGCTCCTGATAAAACAGATGGTCCTTCCTTGGCTGCTTCGGCTGCAAGTTTGGCTATCAAATCTTCAAAAGCCAATAATTCTCAGGATAATTTCCTTGTCGTTTCCCCGTTTTCTAAACCAACGATTCCTGGGATTCATAGTAATGGTGGCAGTCCCAGATCCAGTAATAAAGAAGATTATTTTCATCCTGGTGGTGGTTCATTTTCATCAACGAACTCCTTTGTGTCTTCGCTGAATGTCAACGATTCAAACAAGAAGATAACGACTGCAAATAATAAACAAGGCAAACCACAAAAATCTAAAGATTATCTGAATGTAATCCAACATGAAGTTCACGATGATCACAGTTTCCAAGATCATTTTTCAGATCATTTTGGTGGATCTTTTGATGGGTTCGACAATCATTGTTATGCTACCAGATCCACAGGTCATTCATATTCATCAAAATCGAACTCCTCTTATACAAGATCCGATTCCAACTCTAGATCGCTGTCAAACTTAGAGGATGACTTCCACCGCATGAATTTGACCTTAGATACCAAGCTGGGCTGGAATGACTCAACTGGTTCCTTGAATGATTTGTATCCAAATGATCTCCTGGCTGTACCACCATCTTCTCCTCCTACTGTAAATCCAGAACATTCAACAATCAGTCGCACTACCTCAGCTGTTTCAATCCCCACCATCAAAATAGGCTTCACTCTGCCAATGAGTGAACAACAGCCACCTACTCCTACAACAATACACCTTTCACCTTCCCCAAAATCAGTAATAGGTGATTCAAAATTTATTGAAGAACCGATAATAAGAGCCAAATCTCCCTTGAGCACAAGCTACACTGAAGAAAGACCCTTGCTTAACCCTCAACTTCATTATTCAGTGCCGAGAATTCCAAGTTCTAGTCGACTTCATGACACATCACCAAAGCAAAATATCTCAACTGATAATTTGACAGAATCATTACAACCAGCATTCGAGATCAAACCGAACATGCAAAAGAGAGCATCCTTTAAGATTCCATCTAGAAAAGCACCTTCATCTGACTCATTGTCCATGATTCTTCCAAGACATGAATCAACACTTGGTCATTTCTCTCCTCCTAAGTCGATAACATCATCTGGTAACATGAACGGAAGAGAAGCGGCCCCTGCGTCTTCAGCAACTACAGAGTCTACAATCCCAGCTTCAAGTATCCTCAATGAGATTGGTAGTTCGCTGAAGAGAAGTGTTTCTCCCAAGCGTAAACCCCCACCAATGTCCCCTGTTGCTTCTGATTCCACTTTTAGTTATCCACCGACTAGTAGCATAACTAATGCTCCTTCTTCTTCGTCATACATACAAAGCTCAGATTTGGAAAATCTGTATGAGAGATCAAATAGTGGGGTTTACGACACGGATGATGTTTATGTCTGTAATTCAGAATACCTCGAAGAACAAGAGCAAGGACAAGAAGAAATGCCACAGTATCCAACGTTGGTGAAACCAAAGTTAAGACATCTTGGTTCTTCTACACATCGTGTTCATCCATCATTTTCCACATCGAAGAAGATCAAGGCGATTGCTGATCCACAACACACTTCATCGCACGGCTTTAAGAGAAATGCAAAGAACATGTTCAAGAAAGGTTTGAAATCTGCCGGCTATAACACTCCTTCATCTCATTCACCTTATCACAACCACAGTTATCACCATAACCACCATGGTGATCCTCAGATAACGGTCCTTGATTCTTCAGAACCAGGTAACGGATTCGCTGACGCAGAAGAAACAATGAAGCCGGTTCAGCTCAAAACTACAATGCGTAAAGAGAAGAAATCTGATAAGTTCAATGAAGAAAAACCATGGAAACAACACAATGATCGTCATTACATCACAGATCAGGAAAAGAAAAGATACCAAGGTGTTTGGGCAAGTAATAAGGGCTTATATATTGAATATCTTGACGCACAAACCATTGAAAAACTTCGTCTTGAAAAGAATGAAGATATCAATCCAGCATTGGCAGCTTCCAAAATTTCCGCTTCTGCTGCAGTTATTGGTGTCAAACCAGTTAAAGATTCTAAAGAACAAGCCAAGCTGACAGATGAATTCAAAGATATTGATTTAATTTTAAACATTGTCGTTAGAGACTTATGGAGTCGTTCAAAGCTACCTAATGATCTTCTTGATCAAATTTACAAATTAGTTGATATAAGACAAGATGGGTTCCTTGATAAGAAGTCGTTTATTGTTGGTATGTGGCTAGTTGATCAATGTCTCTATGGAAGGAAATTACCCAAGGTTGTTGCTGAAGATTTATGGAATAGTGCCATTATGAATGTTAATGTGTTGATCAAGAATAAGAAGGGGTATAAGAAGAAATGAATAATGAATTTAGAATCGTATAGACCTCTATTTGTTGTTGCTGTTCCGTCATGCATAGATATAATATGAACTGTTGTTATGTTTGATACACTCATATAAGGGGATAATTCGTATTTCGCTATAACAAAAATTACAGAAAGCATATCCCCCGGCTTACAGCCAATGTCAATTAAAATATAGCTCTGGGATCAGATGAAAAGTCTACAGAAAAGCGTACCACACAAAAGTTACATTTATTAATATAAGCTCTTTTTTTCCTCTAACTTTAGGTCATACAAAAACCCTGGCTGTAAATTGCACAACGCACAAACACCATGCATGATACAGAAATCCAGTGACACAAAACCACGGTACACAAAAACCACTGTACAAAAAGAAAATTTGTCCCTATATCACACGAAATAGATCATGTTCCATAAAAAAACTTCTAATACACAACAAGCTAGACAGGATTATTATTATGTCTACCATTTGGCACAACTGTAATTGGACAAACGTTAGGTGACAAAAACCTGTTTCCAGCCTGTGTCTAGTGAAAGGAAAACCGCGTGAGTGAAACTGGAGGGGCTTTCAGGCTACAATCCGGAAAAGAAGGAACGTAGGTCGGCAATATATGACATGACGTCAGTGTTATCGACCGGGCTGGCTGGCAACGGCCCTAAAAAATCGCGCTCCGCCTGGCTTTTCAGAGGAAAAAAAGCACTTAATAGGGGGGAGGAGTGAGAACGTCGGCTACATTTTTTGTGTGGAGAGTTGAGGAAATGCCAGACCGACGGGTTTCGAATTTTGGACAATCGGACCGTTCGTTATCTTACGCTTTGATGATCAAATAGAATTGCCTCTTGGATCGGTGTCGATATTTAGTGCTAGCGGTAATTGATTGATCTGTTGATCTTAAATATAATAGTTGAATTTTTCGCTCGTGAGCTGTGACCAAGACGAACTCCATTGAACATAGAGTATACAAATACCTACATCTACCAGGATCTCACTGCCTCTTGTGCTATAAATAATCTCTGAGAAGCATTGAACTTTCCTTATCCGTTTTGACAGAGCATAAACAAACATCAAAGGCTCATCACGATCAGTACTTCTCAGGCAATTTGTATCAACATAAACACCACCAACAACAAAAACAGCTGTTCATACACTCCTGTAACAAATCGTTTAACACCAGACTGCCATCAACTGTCATAATATAACATACAATATACCGGAACCTGCAAAATGTTAAGAGCACTAGGTTTCAGATCCAAACCAGCTGAGCTTCCCCAAGAAGAGTCAGTCCCATTGATTCTTAAACAAGCACACGATTTCGAACTTGCCTTGAAGGCGATGGATTATCTTCTTGATGATCGCACGAACGAAGGTCTCCATTTGATCGAGGATGACACAGACTCTGCTATCAAGACCTTGGCCCTCGGTGTTATCAGATTCCTGGAAGCTACCTTGGGGTTTGAACCTGAAGTCATGAGAAAAGCCAGTGATATCTTATCTCATGCAGAGACCTTGTCTTCTAGAGAACGTTCTAAGAACCAGAATTTGAAGCTGAAGACATCGGGGAATTTCCCTCCAGGGTTGGAATACGCTGTCACCTATGCCGAATCCAATCTTTTGAACGCCTTGATTATGTTACTTTCTGAAAGCATGATTGAAAGTGCCAAGGCCTTGTACAAACTCAGGAAGGCATACCAGACTCTGGACGAGATCTTCAAGCACATCAAAGAGTACGAAAAGAAGAAAGGTGTCAAAGTGACCAGCTATCCGAACGAAAGCACCACCAGTTTCAACTCCACAGTCTCCGGTAAGCACTATTTGGATATTCCATTTCCATTATCAGACACACAACTGAAGGACGACGGTCTTCATAAGATCGCTGGGGAAATCGCCACAATGAGAATCTCCAGACTTCGAGGTGCTCATATTGGGAACACGCCAGCGTCTGATAGACTAAGATCCACTGTCGGCTACACCAACACCAACGCAGAGGAGACAGAACAACAAGAAAATGAAAAAGAAAGCGATAGTGATAGTGATAGTGCTACTGAATCCAAATTTATCGAAGAGAGTGAGTCTACAATTGACGAATTCATCATCTCTGGGTCCAATCTATGCTTTGGTATTCTACAGTTGGTCCTTTCTTTGATTCCTCCAGCCATTGGCAAAGTCTTGGCCATTGTTGGCTTTAAAGGTTCTCGTGAACAAGGGCTGAAGATGATTTGGAAGTCCGTTGCAAGAAGAAACATCCATGGCTGCATTGGTCTCTTGGCTCTTCTCGTTTTCTACGATGGTCCTTTCCAATTCACAGACTCTGATTTCGATATCCCTGATTTCAACATCAAAGACAACAAAGAAAAGGACGACGATGACGAAGCCAGCAGCAGTATAACCAGTCGTGCTTTATCCAGAACAAGATCCGCCAGAATCATGAGGACTGAATCGAGAGCTTTCCAAGGGATCGGCGAGCCAACTGTTTTGCATCCTGGTAAGAAACTGGAAGATGCCTTATTGTACGCTCGTGCTCTTTTCCCAAACTCAGCCCTTTGGTTATTACAAGAAGCAAGAATGTTGACATCTAGAGGTCGTTTGGAAGAAGCCTTGAGCTTGATGGAATCCATTGATCGTAAGATTGAAATGAAACAAGTCGAAGCTCTTTTACTCTTTGATAAGGTGATGATCTTGATTTTCCTACACAAATTTGAAAAGGCTTCAGAAACCATTGTAGATCTTTTGAAAGTCAACGAATGGTCTCCTGGTTTATACACATATGCTTCTGGGTGTTGTTACTTAGAAATCTACAGAATGGGACAAATGGGGTTGATTGAAGATAAGGAACAACTGAAAAAAATGGACTTCTACAAAGAACAAGCTGTCAAGTTGATTTTCAAAGATGCTCCTAAACTTGCCAAATCCGGTAAGATCATGTCTAAACAAATGCCATTTGATAAATTTCTTTGCAGAAAAGTTTCCCAATTCGAAGCGATTTCTAAGAAATACAACCTTCCTTTAATCGATTCCATTGGGACTTCTCCAATCCACGAGCTTTCATATTTCTGGAACGGTTACAATCGTATGCCAGAAGATCATTTGATATTAACCGATAAATTGTTGAACTACAGTGCGTCCGACAAATACGCCAAGTTCCCTGAACCTGCCAATCAAAAATTTATCAGAAACTTGTTACAGTCTATCACTTATAGAAGATTGGGTCAAATTGACCGAGGTATGAAGATAATGGATGAACAAATCATCCCACAATTGATCGAATTGGGCCCACAGTTTGGTACAGACGGGTACAAATACATCAAACAAACAGATGAAGATCCGTGGGCTTATCCTACTGCCCTTTATGAATATGCTCTTTTCAAGTGGAAGGCTAAAGGTGTGGATGGGTTAGATGAATCTAAAGATTGGTTAAGACGTGCTGTTGGCTGGTCCGAAGATTATGAATTGAGTACCAGAATTGGGATGAAGATCAAGGCTGCCTTGGATAGATTGGAAGGCTTGTGAGGAGAGTATGACGTTTCAATATTCAAGGTATTATTATATAGTAGTGCCAAAAGAATTTGTTTTTATTGTATTTTTGACTTTTCGTCCGCCATAACAATTTTTTAAAAAGATCTGTTGTAACTTCGCTAACAACATACTCAGATTAGTGATTTGATCAGTCATTCTCAGATTGATTAAGTCAATTAAACAGACTATATAGCAGGGAATCAATAACAAATAAAAGGACGAATTCATCCTCCTTTTAAAGGCAAATCTTCATAAAACCAACAAGCAAACAAATAGCGTAGGCTCAAATAGCAGACATAAAACATTGATAGGTTTCCAGATAACATACAACAATCAACATACGGACACTTTACATCATGGACATGCAGAGTGCTGCACAAAGTCATGTGACTTCCAGAATTCAACAAGATCTAATCCGTTCTTGGACATGCAAGTTTCTGTGGGGACAGAGCAATAGTTGGAAACAACTTACTTGTCTGTGGTTATATAAGCATGCTCCCGAACAAAACCACTCGTAGGAACCTGCGCGGATTGCCCCCTCCCCAAACAGGCAGAAGAAAGGGAGAGAGGATAGATATCTTATGATGAATAAGCGATCGATAGTCAAAGAAGGGGAGATGAACGACAAGTAAATCAGCAGCCCCGATCATTCACATAAAAACCATCTGAGAATATATTTATCATTGTTTTGTTCGATACAATATTACAATTCCTAATATCCCGTTGTAATCCTATAATTGCCGTCATTTTCATTCAGACTTCAGAACAATTGAAAGGTAACCGCTATTATTCTCAGATATTTATATTATTGACGCCACTGGAATATTTAAGCTAACATCGCCAGTCAACATACTCATCATATCTAAACTGTTCGCAGAAAAAAAGAATTGTCACGACAAAAAGAGAAAACCCTGAGCTCTAAGCAGAGAAACCATTAAACATAATTCCCGCTCCAAAATCAGATTCACAAATGCAAGCAAGTGATAGAAAAGATGAAGAAGTTGTAATAAAAGGGGAAGAAGAAGAAGAAAAAGCAGAAGAAAGCAGTGAAGGATCGTCCTCTTTTGACATTGATGACTCCACTGAAGAGGAGGGCGAAGATTATGATGATTTTGAATACAGCGAAGATGAATTTTTTGAAGACCAAGATGATCTCAACGCAAATGATACAGATATCGGTTCAGATTCTGATCCTGATTCAGATTCAGATTCAGATTCTGGAGAGTTGACAAATACACAGGGAACGATCATGGATGGGGGATTTAGAAAGGAGAGAACCTCCTTAGCAGATCATACACCAATGCATTTTAGAAACCATACTACTGCAGAGTTGATTGGTAAGATGAACAAACAGTGTCAAAAGATTGCAGAGATCTTGGCCATCACACAAGATGATGCTATTAACTTACTCCAACATTTCTCTTGGAACTCGGATAAATTGATGGAAGAATACATGTCGGATCAAGCAGGTGTTAGAAAGGAAGCAGGGTTGACTGCAGAACCACTGGAAAGAGTCGGAAAATTCACCACTTATACTGATCTTGACCCTTTTGAATGTTTCATCTGTTGTGAAGATACAACTGAGACATACAAGTTGGCATGTAATCATGAATACTGTACAAAGTGCTATAAAAGGTATGCTGAGGAAAGATTGGTAGAGGGGAGAGTCATCAAATGTCCCGATTGTGATTTAGCACTACAAATCCGTGATATTGATAATCTTTGTGGCGAGGGTAGTTCCATCAAACTATTGGAATCCTCTATCAAAGAGTATATTGAAAGATTGCCTGCTTTCAAATGGTGTCCTGCTCCAGATTGTACCGGGATAGTGGAAGTTCTCAATTTCACCGATATCAGAGATTTGGTTGCCAAATGTAAGATCCCAGTCGTCAAATGTGATAATAATCATCAATTCTGCTGTTCGTGTCTTTACGAAAACCATTCCCCTGCACCGTGTCAAGTCACCAAGAATTGGATCTCCAAATGCAGAGATGATTCAGAGACGGTTAAATGGATCATGACCAATACCAAGACCTGTCCCAAATGTGACACTTCGATTGAGAAAAACGGCGGTTGCAATCATATGACTTGTAAGAAATGTCGGTATGAATTCTGTTGGATTTGTTCAGGGGATTGGGCAATTCATGGGACCGCATATTACAATTGCAATCGATTTGGTGAGAAGGAGAAAGTCGTTGAAGAAGGTAAAACTCAAGCAATCAAAGCCACAAAGGAATCTTTGAAAAGATATCTCCATTATTACAATTTGTTCTCGGTGCATGAAGTCTCTACGAAATTGGATATGAAACGATGCTCGCTTGTGGAGGAAACCGTACGTGAATTACAAATAGCATCAGGAATTTCTTGGATCGAAGCTCAATTCATCGCAGACAGTGCAATGGTGCTATTAAATGGTAGACGATGCTTGAAATGGTCATATCCACTGGCCTATTACTGTGATCGGAAACCATATTTGGATATTTTTGAAAACGTCCAGAATGAACTATCAATGTCTGTTGAATCTCTTTCCAAACTGTTTGAAATTGAAGATTTCAACGAAATTGTGACAAAGAGAAAGCTATTCTTGGATGCTTGCGGTGTTGTTATAACGAGGCAAAATGCCATACTTTCTTGTATGAAGGAATTGATTGAAACGAAGACCATCCCTAAAGAGGCCTTAGAATTGGTGAAATCAATACGTCCAGCTACTGCTTCTACTGAAAAATGATTGCTAGCTGGTCACGATTTATTTTTTTATTATAGAGAGTTGTTTGTGTTGGGAAATTCACTGTATGCTCTGTTTTTTGCTAATGTAAGTCTCAATTATGTAAGTATAGAACACTCGTCTAATTAATGTACTCAATTATGGCCGTTTTGAGACTGTTCATATTTTTGATAAGCATTAACAGCAGATCCCAACAAGGAAGCAAAACCGCCACCTGAGGAAGAAGAAGAACCGCTTTGATGTTGTTGTTGCTGCTGCTGAGAAGAGCTATCGTTACGGTAATATTCATCAGCATTGGTCTTTCTGCCATGAGAGACGTTACCTTGTTGGTTTTGTTGATCATAACGGCCGTACTCTTGAGATTGTTGTTGTGACTGTTGGTTTTGATATTGGCTTTGGTTTTGGTTATAGTTGGAGTGGGAGTTGGAGTTGAAGTGGGAGTTAGAGTTGGAGTTGGAGTTGGAGTTAAAAGAGGAAAGACCAGAGAAAAGGCCACCAGATGAAGATCCTTGTTGTTGGTGATGGTTGTTGCTGTTGTAGTTTTGTTGTTGATTGTAATTTTGGTTTTGTTGTTGGTAGTTTTGATTTTGATTTTGATTTTGATTATTGTAACTGTTGTTGTTATAGTTTTGCTGTTGGTTATAGTTATTGTTGGAATGTTGCTGTTGATTGTTGCTGTTATTGTTCGAATAAGAACTACCACCAGTCAAACCAGAAATCAAAGAACCAAGACCACCCTGGTTTGAAGAGCCGTTGGAGTTGGAGTTACCGCTACCGCCAGTGAATTGACTTATAATATTAGATAAACCAGTGCTTTGGCTTTGGTTATAATTCTGGTGGGAGTTGTTATTACCGCTGCCCGTGAATTGAGAAAGTAAAGCACCAATGCCACCGGAAGAAGAAGAGTTGCCACTACCAGCACCTAAAAGGGAAGCAACAGTGCCTAAATCAAACCCAGATCCAGAACTCTGTTTACCTGAAGAAGAACTGAAAACAGATGAAAGCAAGGACAATTTTCCCAATTGAGAGGAAGTGGAGTTACCACCAAGCCCACCGTTGACTAAGCCGGAGAACAAAGTGGAAGTAATATCACGGTTGTTAACATCTCTTGAATTGGACGAGTTCAAGTTGTTAACGACATGGTTGGAAATGTCCTTGATCAAGTCTTCAATGGTGTTTCTTTCCTGGGGAGATGGATTGGAGTTGGAAGCCTCTTTCAAACTGTCGATGGCTTCTTCGTGACGGTTCAATTTCAACAAGGCAATGGCTTTGATGATTAGGTTTCTCACTGAATTAGATCCACCGTTGCCGCCGTAGTTTTGTTCGACAGCATCAATGGCTTTTTGCCAGTTACCTTGTTCTAAGTGTTGTTCAGCTTGGTTGGACATATTTTTTCACAATGCTACAAAGCTTAAGAAGGCTGCTTAAAAAATAAACACTCAGTTTATGATCGATCTCCCCGGCTATTTATATTTCGACGTGGCGCACGGAGAAAGTGAACGACCCCGTCTGCCACAAACTTTATGCAAGTGAAGCAAAATCAGCTTTTCCTCGCCACATCAGATTCAAAATAACAAATACATCTTTCGCAAGCTATGTCGGTGGTTGATAATTATATTCTCATGAAAGTTTACTATACTACTTTTTTTAATAAATGTTCCCTGGGGATCTGCTATAAACTTTATGAACTGAGCCGGATAGGAGATTTCGCTGATTTGCTCTTTTGTTTCCCAAATAGGCAGTCTAGCCTCGTAGTAGATTTGTTTTTCTTACGATTGGACAGTCGCGTTCGTTTTGGCCAGTTTTTGAAAAAAATACCTTGAAGTCTGTGCTTAAGTACGGGTGGGATTAACCATAGTGATAGTAAATAGATCTACGCAGATCAAACTGGAATCTCTTTTCTTCCAACACGCAAGCACAAAAATGTTGAGATCTGCTGGTAAAACTCTTTTAAACGTTGCTGCTGGTTCCACCGTCTTGTACGGTTCCGGTGTTGCCCTTTCTATGCAAAACAATGCCTTCAACGAATTGTTCACTGATAACGTTCCATTTGCCGAAGAAGCTGTTGATTTTGCTCAATCTTTGAGAGGCCAATCCAAAGAATACAATGTCACCAATTTCAAGGAGAAATTTGGTGGTTTTGAAAAGACTACTTCCATTCCTAAGGCTTCAGGTATTCAATCTCAAAAAATTGACGCCGTTAAGGAATCTCCAGTTAAGGCCGCCGCTACCCCAATTGTTGAACAAGTAAAGGAAGTCGTTCCAGATGTCAAATTACCATTAATTGACACCAAGGTCTCTGAACCAACTTTACAAGCCATTGTCGATGAATTCAACGGCGTCATTGCTAAGATTAACGCCAAGGAACTACAAAACGATTCATTGAACATCAACAAATTCAGAGAAATCATTGGTAAGTTGGACTTGGACTTGAAAGAATTAACTTCTGCTGCCAGTGATAAGTTCAACTTGAGATTAAAGGAATTAGTTGCTGTCAAGGAAAACGAATTATTGACCAGATTTACCAGAGATTTCCAAAAGAATTTACAATCATTAGAATCCAAACATCAATTGGAGTTACAAAATGAATTGACCAAGACCAAGGAAGTCCTTGAATTAGAACTAACCAACGCCATCAAGGCCAACGCCATCGAAAACCAAAAGATCTTTGCCCAATTGGTCTCTCAATCAATCGAAGAAGAACGCAATGGTAAGCTTTCCAAATTCTCTGAATTAAACGAAAGACTATCCTCCTTACAACAATTATATTCCAAATTCGACGATCATTTATCCAACGCTGAATTGAGATCCAACTTACAGTTCCAACTCTCCCAACTAAAGGCCAAATTACAATCTGACAGATACCAAGATTTGACCCCTGAATTAACCAGATTACAAGAAATTGCTACTTCTTCTAAGAATGAAGTCTTGTCATCTGCCATCGATGCCATCGACGTTAAGGAAGGGTTATTAACTAACCAACAAATCATAACAAGATTCCAATTGTTGGCTCCAGAATTGAGATCTGCTGCTTTATTACCGCCAAACGCTGGTATTTTAGGTCATTTATCATCTAAGTTCTTCTCCTTGCTTTTGATTCCAAAGGAAGGTGACGTCAAGGGAAAGGATATTGAATCTCTTATCGCCAGAGTTCAAAACAACTTAGTCTTGAACAAGTTGGATGATGCCGTTGAAGAAGTTTCTAACTTGAAAGGTTGGGGGAGAAAATTGGCTGATGATTGGGTTGTTGATGCTAGAAAGAGATTGGAGGTGGAATTTTTGGTCAGCTTGATCGAATTGGAATCTAGAACTTTATACTAGACAATTTTAAGCTTTTTTATATACATTTTAGATATTCTGCAAAAGTTATATGACAACTGTTTTATTGTACATTATTATACATATTAATTTTATATTCAAAAGTACCACGTCGTTGCCGCCATAGCTCAGGTAGATTGGAAGGATAATTAATAAGCTTTGTATTGGAATTCATATATAAAGTAACTCAAGCACAACAGGTAGTTTGATTATTGGTACTTGGTCTTTGTAAGTTGACTTTATTGCCTGCACCAGCTGCTTTCTGTTTATTCTTATTAAGTTGTTCTTCAACGGGCAACTTCTTTGCAATCTCTTCAAAGATGTTTAAAACACCCTCACCAGATTTAGCAGAAACTTCAAAAAACAACAACCCTTCTTGATCAGCCAAAATCTGTGCATCATCTTGAGAAACTTGTCTTTCTTCTCCCAAATCTAACTTATTACCAACCAATGCAATAATAACATCTTGATAATTTGGTTGTCTTTGTAATTCTTTAATCCATAACTTTGCTCTTTCCAAAGACGCAGATTCAGTAATATCATAAACAACAACCGCAGCATTGGCATTTCTATAATACATAGGAGCCAACGATTTATAACGTTCTTGACCAGCGGTATCCCAAATTTCAAATTTCACTGCTGTATCATCTTGAAGTTGAATGGTTTGTGTGAGGAATGCGGCACCAATTGTGGATTCTCTAAAATCATCAAAGGAATCTTTAACAAAACGATGAACTATCGAAGATTTACCAACAGCGGATTCACCAAGAAGAACTAATTTGAATTGTGCAAGGCGTGTTTGAGTAGACTGAGGAGATGACATTGTTGTAAGAGTGACGTGAGTTTCTTTTTTCGTATTTATAGATTCCGTTCAATGTCTGCAGCTCAGATTTTGGAGGAAAACGTTTAATTTTTGATAAAGATCGTATCGATAGCTGAATTTTTGATAGCTTGATTTATAGAATGTATGAGGACGAGGACGAGTAGGATGATGTTGACGATAAGAGGATGGTGTATGATGGGGTGTTGAGCTAAATTAAAAAAAAACGTCTGAGGAAAAGTATGTTTTGTTGCCTTCAAGTGTTACTTTTTGATTTTACGTGAATTGGATATCCGTGCAGCTGTAATTCGATGGGCGGAGCGAAAAAAACTGATAAACCGCCCGTGTCCTTAACAATAGATCTTTGGCTAGCTGGATAGATAACGGCACGTGATAAACAATCAGGGTCGGAGCATTTTCATTTATTTCGCGGCGTGCTGTGTGCATGAACAGGAGAGAAAATGTTAAAACAAACAAGGTATAATAGACAACAGAGACTCATTAAAATAGCTGACAGTAGTTTTAATAACTTTTTAATTCACCAAAACCAAACAAAAACAAATCAAGAACACAAAAATACAAAACTATGAGCACATCATATCATACCGCTACGGCAGCAGCCAGTGGAACAAGTGGCGCAGATTCTGATTCTCCAACGCTTCCAAGAGACGTTCGTATCTTACACTTGATCCTTGCCTCTCAGTCAATTCAATCATTTGAAGATCATGTCCCGTTACAACTAATGGATTTCGCACACCGTTATACTAGCTCCATTCTCAAAGACGCGGTAATTTACAATGATCATACCCAACTGACACATCAAACGAATTCCTCCACAGGGTCGGTAAACACACATTTACCAGGTAACAAATTAACCACGGATGATATCCGCCTTGCGATTGCTGCTAGGACAAATTACCAATTCCAGCCTGTCACGCCGAAAGAAATGATGTTGGAATTGGCAAATGAAAGAAATAGGAAAGCTTTGCCACCAATTATGCCAGGTTACGGTCTAAGATTGCCTCCGGAGAAGTATTGTTTGACTGGGAAAGAATGGGATTTAGGTGAAGAGGAGGATTTTGAGAAGGAGGATTTTAAGATGGGCGGGGTTTAAAATATGGTATATAGGCTTTCTTAAAATACATGTTCTTAATTAACTTACTAAAGGGATCTAAAGATTTATGGTATGTAGAAAAAAATAGCTGGATGATATGTATATATATCTTCACTTTGCCAGTGATACGTATTTCACTATTACATTGCTGGCAGCCCAAGTAAGTCGGACAACGTGGTGTCCGGATGAATTAATAGGCGAGAGAGCAACACAACAGCAGTGCAGCCGACGTGGGCGAATTGCAGGTATAAGCTGGATGCTAAACAAATCCAAAACATGTGAGCAATTCCCAGTGGAAAGCAACCTGAATCAATTAAAAACAACCAACAAAGCCAGTAATTTTGCACAAAGAGATCCTCAATCTCAATTCCACATCAAGAAGAGAAAATAACGGAAAAGAAAAGGAAAAGAAAAGAAAAGAAAAGGAAAAAGATAACACAGAAGATTGCAGTTAATTTTTATTCGTAACAATGGCACCATTACTGCCCTCAGAAAGTACAACTTACAAACTTCGCCTTCCACATGAACATCCAACGCCTTCCTCTGATGCACCTACAACGTCCAATGCCACAATAATAGACCCCCGTCTGACACTTCTCCAACGGATAGGGTCTGCAACGACGACTTCACCTAGTGGGAATATCATAGTCCATGGTGGTTTGACTGTGGCTTTGGATCAACTGGATCAAGTCACGATTCCTCTGTTGGAGAAATGTCTGTTAAAGAAGGGGTACGACTCAAAACAACGTGACGAGCTGGTTTCGTCTGAGGTTTTTTATCTGGATGTCATCTTAAGACGGTGGATCCGCATTGAGACCAAACATCAGGAAGCTCAAGAGGGGACTTCTGCTGCTGCTGCTGATGCTGATGCTAGTCCACAGGGGAGATTTTTCCATTCCATTACCATCCATAAGAACGATCTGTATCTCTATGGTGGTCTGGGGTTCTCGCCTGAAAAGGAGAACAGTATTGTGGTGCTTAACGATCTGTGGAAATTGGATCTAGATACGAAACGCTGGAGCTGTCTTGATGATGGGGAATTATCCGGAATGGTGGGTAGATTTGAACATAGTTTGCTATCATTGGATTATATCCGGCCTGAAAATATGGCAGGCAGTGGAGCCCAGAAGTCTCCAGCGTTGGCGATCGTTGGTGGGAAAGGCGAATTGAGCCAGGAGTTGAACCAAGTTATTCTTTACGATTTGGCAACGGACCGATATGTCAGCCCCCTTGAGATGAAATTGGTGTTGAATGAGTTACAGCCACCGGTGAGAACCAATAGTCGTGACAGTGGCATTGATCCATTTTTCAAACAACAACAAAGCGAAGAGGATGAACAACGTCAAGGAACCAAGTTGGGCTGTGTTGAAGAGACGAACTTCGTCATTGAGGGGAAATACCACATTGGTGACGAGGCGAACGATGATATGTTGGTCTTGTTCTCTCCGAGTCGTGATGACTCTGAGACCACTACAAATCCTCTGGTGTCCATTCCTATGATTCCTTCAGCTACAGGGCTCAGAATGCCCCTTTCGCCAACACATAACAAAAGCTGTCATCAACAACAACAGCAAAAGCATAGACAACTTCATAGTCGTGGCCGCAAAAGATCAGATAGGACGTCTGTTGTCCCTTCTTCGACTTTACGCTATCCATCAGGTTCGATCTTTGGTCCAAATATCCTGGTTAGTGGTGTTGACTATTCGCATTCTGATACTAGTGCTTCTGCTTTTGCTTCTCGTGAGTTCCAGGTGTTCCTATACAACCGTCCTTCGATGAAATGGATAAGGTTAAACATCGGCCAGACAGAGAAGAATGTTAAATTATGGAAGATTTTCGTGTGGAGCGGTCACCATAAAGCCATAATCCTCGGTGGGGAATCAGATCAAGAGAATGACAATACGCATGCGGATAATTGCGTTCAGAGATTCGATACGATGGTGGTCTTGAGTCTCCCTGTCATAAACGTATTCCACGCTTTCTCATCCACCACTAATAGTAATGCTAATAGCAGCAGTTCAAATAACCCTTTCCCTTCAACCGGTGATTCTGGCTCTGGTAGCTCTGGTGCTGGTAACCAGATCGGAAGAGCAAGCTCGTCTACAGAGAGTACATCTTTTGAAGCGTATGCCAAGTACGTTTCTCCTTCCTCTCAAATCTCTTCAATCCGTTCTATTTTCTCGAATTCTGCTGTGACGCTAGGAAGAAATGCATTTGAACGATATGGGTCCTATCTTTCTGATTTTGAATTCATCACAGCTGACGGTGATAAGGTCAATATTCCCCTTATTTTACTGCGTAAAAGATGGGGCAGATGCTTTGGTATGCTTTTGGCCAAGGGCTATGCTCGTGCTGTTCACGAGTTGGAACCACAAAAAGGAGAGAATGGTGATGATGAAGAAGCAAAAGCAGAAACAGAGGGAGCAGAAGGAGTAAAGAAATCGGTTGGATTGATTAACAAGGCCGCGTTATACTCTGTTGCCGCTGGTATGTCTTCGTCTTCAGTGCCACAGTTCAGATTGCCATTCCAAAGTTCCGTGAGCAATTCGCCCTTATCATCCTCAAGAAAGGCCAGTGTGATCTCAACGGGGAATTTATCGATGACGTCTGCCAGTGTTCATGAAGATGAGGGGGATCAAGGTGGAGGCTCGAGCAACTCGATGATGATTGACTTCTCCAAAATTCCTGCGCAAACGGCTATGCCAACCGAACCATTACCAGACCCATCATCCTCTACTACTGCTATTAGTTCTGTTGGCTTGACGTGGAACGAGAGGTTCGCTCCTTTGAAACCAGGAGCATCAGGGTCAGATTTTTGCAACTCCTCCACTTCATATTCAGTGACACATTCACCAAAAGATTCACCAAGAGGCTCGTTCTCAGGAATGCCTGGTCCTCCTCCTTCTCCTCCTCCCCCTCCTGTTGCTGCTGCTGCTGCTCTTGCAGCTATTTCTTCTTCTACTGATATTGCTGCTAGCAGTGGCTTGAATTCTCCATCTTTACTTCCAAGCAGTCAGAACCAGGGTAACATGAAATTCAAAGACCTTAGATCCCAAGTTGTCAACAAACAACAAGAAAAACAACAAGAAAAACTACAACAAGAAAAACAACAACAACAACAAGAAAAACTACAGCAACAACGCAAACTAAGCACCAGAATCACTCCAATACTAGAACCATTGATGACCCCACGTTGCCTCTACTTACCCTTCCAAACCGCCACAGTGCAAGCCTTAACAGAATTCTTCTTCATAGGGCAGTTAGGTCCGAAATGGCTTATAACTCCAACGACGACTGATCTTCTCCTCTTGGCTAAATTTTACGAGTTGCCGTTTCTTTATGATTTGATCGCTGAGGCGTTGTATGCCATTATTGGGAAGAAAGAAGACGTGTTAATACGCAGATATGAAGGGTTTTTGAGTAGTTATTATGGGAAATTGAGAGCTATTATCCATCAAAAGACACAGCAGCAACAAGAGGAACGCCAGTACGAAGAAGCGGAAGATGAATGGACTGAAGAGAGATTTTTCGAGGAACGTCCACATGTTTTGGAAGCTTTTGATGAGATTGAAGGGTATTTGAGTGCTGTTGATGACGGGTATTTGAATTTATCGTTGTTGAGAAGACTTTCGAATTCCTCATCTGTTGCGACGGAAAGTATGAATGACTCTGGGTCACTCACCACTGGGAGATCTCAATCTCGAGGAAGATTCGGGAAGTCCAGTTTGTCTAAAGAAGTCCATGTACGCGATGACGACGAAGAGGAAGACGATGCTGAAGACGATGATGAAGGAGAAGAACAAGACGAAGACGAAGACGAAGAAGAAGAAAAGAACGATGATACCGAACTGGAAGAGGGTGATCCTAAATATGTCTCGTCTTCTGCTTCCCCACAATTCAACGCTTTCAAAACGACATCTTCAAGCCCTTCAATCGACAAATTCGACCACGATGAAAACATTTGTCCTAAGGAAGTATCCAGATCTCAAACTAGCATCACCACCAGAACTACCAAAGTAGACGCCGATGATCCGATATCGATAACGTCCAGCGATCAACCAATCATAACAAGAACGTCAACAGTGGGCGAATCGACTACAATTCAAGTGCCAGAAGGGAGATTCGAAATGACCAAAGAACAACGTCTTGAATCTAAGAAGTATGATGAGCTTGGCGCCAGTGGAACCAGTGGTTCTGATTCTGAAAACGGTGCAGAAGGCTATATGGCAGGGCTGGGTCTCATTGGAGAAGTCCGTGATAATATCCATGAAGAACAACCAACACCACAGCAACCACCGAATGAATCAAACGAACCTGAAAAACCACCTTCTTCAACAGCTGCAACTTTGGAAAACTTGGCTTCTCCTCATTCCCGTCCCCCAAGTGACTCCTTATTGAAAATTATCCATGAAACGGCGGCGTTGGCTTGTGATATTAAGCTACTCTTAAGAGTAAAGAACGTCTTGGCCTTATCTAAACTCTTAATTGCTAAAATCCCAGAATTGATGAATGAATTAGAACAATACGGCTTGACTGTTGAAGAACACAGATCACGTCAACGTTCAGCTAAAAGAGAACAGGAAAGGATCAGAAGAGAAAGAGAAAAGGCACAGATAGAACTCGCATTGAGACCGGTAAGAGATGATTCCATAGTGAGTAAAATGGCTGGGGATCATGAAAGAGTGGGATTAGGCGTTGAAGAGTATCCACAAAAGAGAGTCTTAGGTCAAGAATTCTCCACTGAAATCCCAAGAAGACAAACAACAAACAACATCATCACCACCAGCTCTCACGCTTCCAACACTCCACCTCCACCTCCTCCACAGAAACATCACCATCAGCTTCAGCAGCAACAACAACAACAACAACAACAACAAGTTGATAATTCAGACGTCCAATCAAACTCCTCAACAGGTGGTAAGATGAAGAAGACCTTTTCAAGTCTCAGATCGCTCTCATCGTTGAACATATCAGCTTTGACTTCTACTTCTAACCTCAACCATAGGAAACCATCCACCACATCTGCTGGTTCTTCCATTGATTACTTCACAACCAGTGATAGAATCCCACTGCAGTTCATTAACAGCAAGAACAATATTAATGGTGATGATATTGATATTGATAATGATGATATTGGATCATTTGAATCAACATCTTCGAAGAGATCGACTAATCCTTTCAGGAATAAGAAGACTGGGAAGTTGTTTAATATTTTGCCTGCTAGATCGTCAACAAGTAAGAAGTGAAGATGAAAGTGCAACTGAAAACGATATGAACAATATTTATTTGTATATATATGAAGACGCTTGGTAGCAATTGATTAAGTGATTAATATACGTATGTAATTTTTAATAATTTGGACCGTTCAGTGGATTCAGTACTTTCCACCCTGTATTTAAGACACAAAAGTTATATATATGTATAGCTAACTGTTGATCCTTATAATGTTATAATTAAACAATAAGTATATCAATATTACTAGTAGTACACAAAACGTATCAAAAAACAAGAAAAACGAAAACAAAGGATAAAACAAAACAAAACAAAACAAAACAAAACAAAACAAAACAAAACAAAACAAAATATTAGATAATACAACAATCAGAGTCAAAATATCATATCGTCAATACATTGCCAGTTCGGTTGAACTTGCTCATTCGTAAACGTATCTTTCGAAATACTCAAACTCCTCATCATCTTCAGGGATCCTGAACCCGGAAGCATCAGCAACATCAGCAACACCAGTATCACCATTGGAAACAACACCGCTAGTATCCAATGTATCACCGATAGTACGATCCACCGATGCAACCTTCGTAGTGTCTTGTAAAGCGCTCTTGGAATGTTCTTCTTTCTTGAATAGTTTATTGATAAACTTCTTAGACTCTTGGATTGGAGAATGTGATTTTAAATTCCCACCTGTTTCTTTGGATGCGATAACGCCACCAGCAACACTTGCTCCAGCTGATGCTGCTGCGGCTAAGCCAGTTTTGGATAAAGTTTCGCTCTCAGTGGACTTGTCTTCTTCACCTTCCTTAAGTGTAACACCGTGGGATGGACCAGTTTGCAACGTGACAGCTAAAGTAGCTTCAGGATGTTGTAAATGCGTAGTCTTAACTTCCTCCTTAGCACCATCAGCTGCAGGATTGGTCAAGGCTGGATCGTCAATCTCTGTTAAGGTAACATGATGATGAGACGCTTTTGGATCTAAGGTTCTAGCGGAATCTTCTTCTTCTGCTTTTGGTTCTTCTGGATGATCCAATTCATTGTCAGTAGTGACCGTAGTGATGGCTAAACCTAAAGCTGTTGCTGTTCCAACGACGCCAACAGTGGCGGCACCTATAGCAGAAGTAAGAACAGGATGAGAACCGGTGGAGCTGACCACATGCGGTGGTTCTGCTGAGGTGAGTTCATCAATAGTGGAAGGCTTAGCAAAGGTTTCTTCCCCTTCTTCTTCTTCTGGCTTTGCAGTGATGGCAAATTTAGATTCGGCATATTCTTCAGGGTTGAAATCTTCGGCAGTGACAACTACAAATTTCTGATCTTTTGGAATATCCAACATTCCTGGTTCTTTATAACCATTGACATCAGTTCTATCGCTGAAATCTTTGTCTGGTTTCTCCAAATATTTCTCAGACAGAACAAACTTCTGATCGCCTGGGATCTCTACTGGTTTCGGTTCATGGTATGCATTCACATCGGCCAAAGGAGAAGATTTGTCACGAGTGGCTGCAATAGCTGCTGCTGCTGCAGTACCAGCAATGGCTCCAGTAGTGACTGAAGTGACAGTAGTCACACCTTTGTCATTCGCAGTCTGTGGAGGAGTTGGAAGACCAGCAATGTTCTCATGATGTTGCTTCTCTTCCTTCGACAACAATTTTTCCTGTCTTTTACAAACCGGCTCGAATTCCACCTTATCATCTTCTTCGCCTTTAGGAACCACAACAGCTAAAACGTTATCTTCCCTTTTGGCTTCGTCCAATGAAATCTCCTGTAAGATGACATTTGGATCCGTAGCATGCACTTTCACGATTTTGGAACCTTCTGGAGTCGAAACGATGTCTGTCTGGAACGAAGACTTATCGGTGATGTTCTTAATATTTGCTTCGGTGATCTCGTTCAAAGAGCGCTCTTCGACAGAAGAGGCTGCTCTGCCTGGACCGGAAACTGCTTTACTGAGTGGCTGGTGAGCGGCTTCGGTTGTGGTATTCTTGATGCTATCAATAGCAGCGCCGGTGGCTAACCCAGCACCTACACCTGCACCGGTTAATAAACCACCAACGGTGGCTCCTGAGATCTTACCTGGAGCAGCAACAACAGCACCAGCAGAAGAAGATTTCTTGTTCTTTACAGGTTCATCTTCGTTCTTTTTATGGAACAACCCAAAGAATCCGGATCTTCTCTTTGTCTTTTTGGAAGCATCAGTCGATTCCTTAGCTGGAGTTTCAGTAGCAACAGGTTGTTCTTTCTTGACTTCTGATTCAACAGATTTGGTGACATTTGGAGCAGCGCCAGAGGTACCAGTGGAAACAACAGCTGGAGCAGAAACAACTGCAGGAACAACCGCAGGAGCAGACACTGCTGCAACAGCCGCTGCTGCTGCCGCCTTCATTTTCTTCTCTTCTTCTTCTTTTGCTTCTCTGACTTTCCTCTCTGCTTCTTCTTTTTCTTCTTTAGCTTTCCTCTCTGCTTCTTCTTTTTCTTCTTTAGCCTTCTTCTCTGCAGCAATTCGTTGATTTTCCTCTTCTTCTTTCTTCTTCCTCTCTGCTTCTTCAACTTCCCAAACTTTTCTCTTTTCCTTAGCTTCCTTCAATCTTTGCTCCCTTGAACCTTTTTCGACCTCAATCTTCTCTAACTCCTTTTCCAATTGTGAAACCTCTCTTTTATTAGCAGCCAATTCAGATTCATTGCTTTCCAACTGTTTCAAAGTGGCATCGTGCCCTTCTTTGGCTTCCCTGATCAATAAGTCGTTCTCACCAATGATTTGTTTCATGTTGGCGATTTTTGATAACAACACTTCATGTTCAGCAGTGTGTGTTTCGTGATCGACCTTCTTGAGACTGGAAGTACGCTCACTCTGAGCCAATTGTAATTCGTAAAGTTCCAATTCTAAAGCATATTCAGCCTTCTTGGCATCTAAGACTCTCATGCTGATCTCGTGTTTCTTTTGAGCAATGGTGGATTGGTAAATATCTTCCTTGTGTTTCTTTTCGAGATCAATTGCTTCTTGTTCGGTTAGAGCTTTGTCTTTGGATAATTTCTCGTCGGCTTCAACCGAATCGGCTTTATGAGTGGCTTGAGCATTTTCAATGTCCTCTTCGGTCTGTTTGTGGAAATCTGCGATGTCCTTGTTGATTTTCTGGATGGAGTCTTCAACCGCTTTAACTTCCTTTTGGTTCTGTTCATCAAACTTTTTCTTCTCGGCATCCAATTTCTTCTTGAACTTCAAAAACTTCAAATTCAACTTCTTCTTGTCCTTCAACGCTTCCGACTCGTCTTTCTTCTGCTCTTTCAAACGGAATAACTCTTGTTGTTCCTTTGCCTTGGCTTCGATTTCGGCAAAGTTAGAAGCTAATCTTTGACGCGCAATCTCGTCGATTTTACTTTGAGGCATTTTCAAACCAAGACCAAGATCAACAATGGTATCCAAAACCAGTTTCTTTGGCTGCTTTTCAGTGGCAGCTGTTTCAGCACCTTCAGAAGTGGAGACATCCTTTTCAACAGCGTTCACTTGTTTGTCTTCGTTCACGGCAGCAGCAGCATCAGTATCAGCATCGTTGTTGTTGGCTTCAGTAGACTTTCCAATGGCACCTTCACTTTTTTCTTCGACAGCATTTTCTTCTTTTCCTTCTCCTTCAGCCTTGACAGCACTAAGTTGCTTCTTTGATGAAGCAGTGGTATTCTTAGCAGTGGCAGTAGAAGAGGCAGCAGACTTAGACTTCGGGGTTGTCTGTGAAGATTTTTGAGCCTTAGGTTGTCTAAAGGGAGACACCCATTTCGAACTCTTGGACTGTTCAACGGCTTGTTTCACTGGGGAGAAGCTCTTACTGGGAGTTGATGGTTGCTCTTGTGTTAGAGCGATTGGCATGTCGGTGATTCTGGGGAAATGGCGATCAAACAATTGTGTGCGTAGTAATAGTAAGTTGTTGATAATTGAACAATATATAAGACAAGAAAAAAATTGCTTGTTGGCTCAATAAAAGATTCAATGCCTTGTATTATGAAAAAACAATCCAATCTTTTCTTCCGTTGTTTGTTTGCTATGTGTTTGCCCCCAAGTAAAGTGGGTCAGGTCAATTAAATTCCGTGGCTGCTATCATCATCAAGTTTCGGTGTTGCCTGAAATTGCCTGCGTAACAACACGTCACTTTGCTGGCAGCCCGCCGCCCGTCTCGACTGGTGGAATTTGAATTTGTGGCTTGGTGCGACGACACCCGGACCGCAACTTGATCAAATCTTCTGTCTGTCTGTCCATTTGACTCGGCTGGAATGCCGCTCTGCTGCCGCTGTATCAAAAACAGGCACTAGCGGCGTACGTGTCTTCAGATTCAAAGATAGAGCATAGCGTAACTTAGCTTAACGTAACCAATTTCATCAATATCGACCAAATAAATACTCGAAATAATTAACCATAATGTCGCAAGGTTGGAAGCCAGTCAGTATCAATCCAGATGAAGTGTCCGATTTTGAAATAGGCACAGACACAATTGAACCAGATATCGAAACCCCCCTATCCAAATCAACAACAACATCGAAGAAACAACAATACCAACAACAACAAGCTACGACACAAACGTCGTCGAACACCAATGGTGGCACATCTTCTTTCTTCAACTTCACCACTTTCACTCAACCACAAGTCGATCTTTCTTCCACTTTCAATCCTTTGTTAAACAATGTTGGACAAGTTCAAGAACGCCGCTTTTCCGGTAGTGATACACTTGATGAACCAGTATGGCATACACTGCGTCGAGACTTGAAATCCATTGGTTCGAAGCTCTATTCTGTTGTTTGGCCTGCGTCATTGAGCAAGTTAGCAATGATCCAACAGAGGAATCTTTTGATATATGCTAAGAATTCAGGGATCAATGTTGGTTTAGATTATGAGACAATGGGAAACAATTTAGAGGCTGATATTGATCAAACTGAAACCAGTTTGAATTATGAAGATTTACAGAAATTGGAATGGGATTTATGGGGTCCTTTGGTTTTCATCTGTGCGTTTTCTGTCATCCTTGGGATTCTTTCACCTACTTCTTCCAGTTCTTCTGTGTTTTCTTCAGTGTTCGCTTTGATCTGGTTTGCCTTCGCTATCATCGCTTTAAACATCCAACTATTAGGTGGTACTATTTCATTTTTCCATGCTTTATCTACTACAGGTTATGCATTGTTCCCATTGTTAATCAATGCCATCATTTCGATCTTTGTCAAATTGTTCTTAGTGAGATTCGCATGTTTTGTTGTCTTGGGTTCATGGGCTATCTATGCTGCTATGGTCAATTTGAAATGTAATGGGGTCCTGCCAGGAAGAATTTTCTTGGCTATTTATCCTGTATCTTTGGTCTATGCTACTCTTGGATGGCTTTGTGTTATCACTTGATCAGCATAAAAACTTATATAGAAAACTGGTTTACATCATATGAAGTTGGAACGTGTATACAAAAGACAATATCATACGATTCTCATAGTTCTTAATTAAATCATCTCCTCTAGTAAAGAAGTATCAAATAATATATTGAGTACATTTTTAAAAAAAATAAAAAAAATAAATGAAATTTTTATCTCAGAAGGAAGGCAACATAATTTCTCCTCACAGTATTTCTACTAAGAGATTGTTCACGCATATGTTAATCATCACAGAAAAATCTCATTCTATATATTCTGCGGTTTTCAAGAATCGAACACATGTTCTTTGGAATTCAGTTTGAAACCTGTGCAGTGGCCACCTGGCCACAAGCATGAATATAACTTTCAGTAAATACAGCTTTTTTAACTCAGCAGGACATGGACTGAGAATTGTTAGGGCCACTCACAACTATATTGAAGAATTTGGCCTGAGTGATAACTATAATTACTAATTCACCTTACAAGAACAATTAATCTATGATAACTTACTGAGAATTTACAAACTATTCGTCGTCACTTAAACACAAAATCTACCAATCAACAAACCATCAAATGACAATGTCCGGTGGAACAAATTCATTTCCAGATTTCAGAGACGACGAAGACGCCATCTGGGGCTCATCTTCAGACGAAAACGAACTGCAAGAACATCAACAACAACAATCTTCAATATCAGACGATTACTATGGCTCCCAATCGCACCCTTCAGATCCACCTTCGCTCCAGTCATTACGCCGTCTCCATTCCAAACAGGGATATCTTGCCGGTTTGACGTCACATAAAGAGGAATCTCTTCAAAAGGGGTTTGATGAAGGGTTTCCTATGGGTGCTGACCTAGGGTTGAAAATAGGTCAACTTATTGGCCAGCTGCATGGTGTTATGGCCCTGAATTGTATTGATAATGAAGAAGTTAAATCTAGGGCAAGGGAGTTGGTGGAGGGGATCAAGAGAGATTGTGGGATAAAGAAGGTTCTAAATGCAAAGTATTTTGACGAGAAGGTGGATTTTAAAGATGAGGTTCATCCTGTGTTCGACAAATGGGAGAAGGAAGTCAAGAGGTTTATGGAAGAAGAAGTACATAGAAGGTAATACATACGATAAGCTATGAATAAATAAATTATTTGACGGCATACTTCCCACGAATCATATTGCCTTTCCCAGTACCATTACCAAGGTGACCAGCGGCAGTTGTCTGATGTTGTACTTGAGAATTCAAATCCTGGAGCTGTTGGTGCTGCTGCTGCTGTTGTAATAATTGAGACTGCACCAATCCTTCGGTGCCACACTCTTCATCTAAATAAACCGGTGTGGCAGTTAATGATGTTGCAAAAAGACGATCCATTGTTTTGGAATTGATGGTACCACGACCAACATTGCCGCTCACGCCTTGTGATTCATTATTAGCGGGCGTGGCATTGGAGTTTTGTTGGAACGGTGTTCCTGGAGTGTATGGGGTGTTCCCCAAGTTTCTTGTGGTGGAACCAGAAACGATAGACGATGTTTGTTGATTAGGTGGCGTAAGTTTATAAGTGTGTCCATCAGCTGGTGTATACTGTGATAATTTCTGTACTTCATTGACAGCGTTCTTCATACTCAACACCGTGGCCAATAATCTGGAACTGATGACATCTTTCACAGTAGGAGCCATATAGACATTGGCACCGATGACATAGTAATCCGCCAATGGCTGTGCTTCTTCCGGGTTGACACGGTATTGCTTCCTAATGATCCAAAACTCCTCGGCACGACGATGAAGGATAATGTATTCTATCCCTACGAGTTTCTTCATCTCCTGTGCTAATAATGCAGGCGTTAAGACGGCGTTAGGGATGTTTTGGTATTGCATCTTTACAATGGAATTGTTGGCTGTACGGTCATAAAATGGAGATTCGGCAAAGTAATCGAGAACGTTGAACGTGTTTAAACCCAGGTGCTGGATGAATTCTGGTGATTTCCATTGGATTTCATCAAGCTGTGTAGTGGACATGTTTTTGGATTTGTTTTTTTTTGTTGCGTTGTGGTAACTATTAGAAATAAATTTAAGTGTATTGTTCCAGCTCATGCGAATTATTATCATTAGTATTATTATTATTTCACAGCCTAGGCCTGGGAGAGCGGCTAAAAAATTGATGGTTATTGCCAAATATGGAAGGTTTCTCCATTTGGTCAAAAGGAAAAACCACACAACGGCGTAGAAACAGCTTGCTATCGTTGTAAAAAGTTTCTGCATAAGAATTACAAAATAAACGTTGGAATATACAACAAGGAAACGAGATGAATATGTGAGAAGTGTCTATTTAGCAGTCTTGAACAAATTCCGCAGGTGCAAAGCCAAGTCTTTTTTTTCTCTAATAGTGGTGGCAACATTGCTATTGCTTGAACCCACCCTGGCATGGTCCCAATCAATGATGTTTGTGGCGAAAAGGGTAACACTACCAACTCTTTGCAACTCTCTTAATCTGTCGCTGGAATGGGTGGAGCTCTTCAGCTGATACTTCACTACCAATGGGTCTGTTTTGGTAAGCGGGTCCATTTCTTCATGTGGGACTTCTTCCAAGTTGATCTTGATCTGTCGTTCTTTGGAGAAACGTAAGGATTCGTTCCGTGTGAGGTACAAGTAGTTGAAGATTCTGGTGACAGCACTCATATGCAAGTCACGTGGCCTCTGTGGGTAGGAATGCAACAGATTGACCTCGTAATAACAATCAAGACGCACCGAACGGGAGATTTCTCTCAAATCACTGAGAAGTCTCTTGAACTTATAGGCATCTGATTTGGCCAAAACTCTAGTAGATTCGTCGTTGATGTTGAAATCCGGAGGCAGCGGGGTGTCATACTTGTTAGGCGGCATAGTAATATGGTACTCCCTCTTGATGGACTCGATAAAGGTCGCTAGGTTCAATTCAATATCACCGTTTGGACGTCTCCTAATGTCCAATCGTTGGAAGCTCTCCGGTGTACCACAGTCGATCACCTGAAGCCCCTCACTAAGCGTCTCGATGATGTGTTGGAAGCTGGAGAGGTTCGGAGCAGCTACAAGGGCCTCGTATTCACAGATGACAACATAAATGTTTTTCTCCTGATTGACTAGCAAGCAGTTCTCGGTGGTTGAAGAGACAAACCCCACCTTGGTCAGGATTCTAGAACAGGTCAGATAGAACAACATCTGCGGACTTTTGAACTTGGAGAAGCGTGAAACAACACGCCATAAATCCTCCTTACTGTTGCCGCACCCAGCAGGCGGTTTCATATAGACGCAGTGGTCCAGCCTAGCCTCTCTTTTACCATTGGGGAACCTCAGCTTCCTCAGCTCCAGAGACTGGTGGACAGCCTTTGCTAGCAAATATCTTTGGGATTTCCCCGAGTGCGTGGAACTACAGGCGACCTCCACATGTTCATAATTATCTCTAGTTTGAATCGAAGCGGTTGGCTTGGTTTTTTCCATTTCAAACTTCCAAAAAGATGCAACGATCTTTGCTTCGTCTTTGATGTTCTCTTTGCGCACAACTTCGAAAATATCCTCTGATTGGACAGATTTGATCTCGTTAATGCACACTGTGCGCCATTTCTCTGGTTCAGCAGTGTTCGTAATATCTTGGTAATTCTTCGGGATCTTGGTGGTTTTCTTACCTGTGGTAGCTGCGGTGGAAATGGAAGTAGAACTTGCAACAGAGTCGGGCCTCTTTATGTTGGAATTAAAACTATTACTGTTGCTGTTGTTATTATCTTGTAACACATTGTTACTCAGCTCCTTCAATAGATTCTTCAGACTGCTTTGATCATAGATATCGTCCCAGACAGTCAAGCCATCAGCATTGTTATAATTGTACCGCAGATAGATAGCATTCTCGTGTTCTTTAGGGAGTGAAACCAGCACGATGTTTCTGAATACCGGCTCCAGCTTCGGCGAATACAAAGACATCAGTTTCAAATCGACTATCAACTCATCGATGCTCATACTGGAAAACCCTTTAAAGAAATCAGCCACGAACGATTCTCTGAAATTCTCAACGTTCAGCATATACTGCTTGTTGATCTCTGCAAACATCTTCAGTCCCTGCGTTCTCTTATCCTCGTAGATGTTCTTCTTGAAGTACAGTTTCACACCTTCGGCGAACAGAAGTGCAAATCTGGAAGCAGACCCTTCGTTATCCGCATCCCCACACTTTAATAACTTCCCGATGAGTGCATCATCGCTTAAAGGTGACGGCGAAGTACTCAGCAGAGGCTCAACAGTAGTCAATAACCACAACTCGAAAAGTGGCCAGTACTTCAGTTCAGAGAATTTCACCTTTGGAGAAGAATCCCGTAGAGCCTCAATGGCACGGTCGTATTCGTCACGACTCGTAATAATCTGAGAGACATCCTTAGACGTCACTTTCATGAAAAATGGGGCTCCGTTTTGTAGAGAACTGACGGATTCGTCCTGGATACGAGCGTATACCTCGCTGAATTTCGTGAATAATACCATGTGTATGGGTGATGGAATGGCTATCACGAATGGATCTGTATACGTAAATCCGTTCAGTTCTATGAGTGTCTGAAAACGGTGAAAGTTTTGTCTTGTTTAATAAAGTCTTTCATAAAACTCCTTGCATTTTTCAATCAAATCAACAAACGCCCTACATACATATATCACAGCGAAAATTGCCATATCAGGGTATTTCGTGGCTTATTATGGGGCGCGTTTCTTTCTCTATCTCTACACCTTCATGAAGTTAGCTACCCTTTGATTAGCATTTTCTTCATAGTAAGATCAACTGCTACGTTCTTCTGCATTATATATATGATTTAAATTATTCGTATTTTCCATATGTGAGAGTCTAGTTATATTTAGGGTCGTCGAACAAAAACACCGTCGTTAGTCGTGAGTTCGTATAAATACGAAAGAGTCGACTAATATTTGTTGTGATGGAACAATCATATGTTTTTTGTGTTTAAAGTTTAGAAGTCTAAAGCGATATTTTCCGTATATCTCATTGTTGTATTGCAATGAGTAATCAGTTTAGTTATCAGTTAGTTGGTGTCTTATCGATATTTCTCAATGTTGTACTTTACTTTTGATCAATTATTTTGGATTATTTGAGAAAAACGTAAATAGACTCCGTGGCCAAGCTGGTTAAGGCGCACGACTGTTATTTTACAGGAAATCGTGAGATCGGCAGTTCAATCCTGCCCGGGGTCGTTTTTTTCTTTTGAGTTGCGCAGCTTGGGGAAATCAATGCAAAGTTTTTTTACACTTACATGCGTAAATTAATGAGGTCACTCTACATACAGGCAGTTCCTGGTTCATCTTTATTTTAGTTCCATGGAATAACAAGTTTGCAAAGAATTCATAAAATATTATGAATTTTTAACAACATATTATCAATAACTACAGATACCATTCATTCATATATTCGATACTCAATCCATAAGCTGGTCTGAAGAACAAGCACAGGCACAGCGGGCACAAGTGGTTAAATCAAATGATCAGCGCAATAACAAGCAACAATGTGTTGCCGGAGGAGAACATAGGATATAAATCATCAATAGAAGCTAATTCAGATGAAAAACCTCACTACAAATCAAATGAATTGTCTTTCAGTAACATTGAACCTGTTTGCTTGAAAGTACGTCACCTTTCGGTTTCATCTTCCGCTTCGAGTCAATCATCGAATCCATTAACCGGTTATTTCAAAAAGAGGAGGTACTCGGATATCGAATCACAAGAAGATGAAACCAACAGCAAGCATAAGACTCTATTACATCCCACGTCCTTTGACCTTCCGTCTGGCTCATTGATGGCTTTGATTGGTGGCTCGGGGAGTGGTAAAACAACCTTATTAAACGTTCTTGCCAATCGTTCATCTTCTTCTTCAACTTTACAACAATCTGGTCAAATAGAATATAACGACCATCATCAAATCTCCAGTATTAGACACGCGTATGTCATACAGCAGGATATCCTTTCCCCGCACCTGACGACTCGTGAGACTTTAAGATATGCTGCTGATTTGAGATTGATTGATGCTACTTGTACGGAAGATGGAAGAAGACGGTTGGTGGAAGAGATTATCCTTGAACTTGGGTTGAAAGACTGTGCAGATACACTGGTAGGCGATAATACAACGACGCACAACAAGGGTCTCTCGGGAGGGGAGAAAAGACGACTCAGTATTGGGATTCAACTGCTTTCTAATCCGTCGCTGTTATTCTTGGATGAGCCAACCACTGGGTTGGATGCGAGTTCTGCATATATGGTGATTAAGACTTTGAAGAACTTGGCCAAGAAGGGAAGAACTATTGTCATTTCCATTCATCAAGCAAGATCTGACATTTTTTTCCTGTTTGATTATCTATGTGTGCTTTCTAGGGGGCATACTGTGTACAATTACAAAGTTGAAGGTGAAGTCCTGCCATATTTTACCAAGCTGGTGGGGTATGATATTCCTGAAGGTGTGAATCCTGCAGATTTTATCATCGATGTTACTGCAGTAGATACCAGATCTGTCGAAGATGAAAGAAGAGGGATAGAAAATTTGGAAAAGTTTGCAAACAACTGGAAAGAAGCACAAGAACAAATATTGAATGATTTCAACGAGGATACTGTCAGTACTTACGAGAAGAAGAACAAGAACAAGAATAAGACGACGAGTACTAAAAAGAACAAAGATGATGATGTTCCACCTTCCATGGGAAATTTGCATCTCGTTCAAGAAATCAAAGTACAAACACGCCGTTCACTACTTCTGACAACCAGAGACACAATGACGCTTCTTTCATTGATATTGGAATCCGCTATAATGGGGCTGATCTGTGGCTGGGTGTTTTACAAACCTGATGCTTCTCTCTCTGGGATTCGAACCACACAAGGTGCGATATATTCCGCCAATGGTTTGCAGGGGTATTTGATGTTATTGTTTGAAACGTATCGGTTATCGAACTCGGACATCAAAGTTTTTGATAGAGAATATACCGATAACTGTGTCACTCCATTGGGGTTCTTGATTTCTAGAAGACTGGCAAAGCTGATAACGGAGGACATCGTAGTGACGGTTTTGTTTTCTTGTACCACTTACTTCATGTTTGATTTGGACCCTGTGGTTTCCAAATTCTTTGTTTATTATGCATTGATCCTTTTGAACCATGTGACGTCGATGACATGTGCGACGCTCTGTGTGGCCATTTCCAGAAACTATTCGCAAGCTTCGTTGATGGCAAATTTGAATTACACTCTGCAGAGTTTCGCTGCCGGTTATTTCATCAACACTAGACGTTTACCGGTGTATGTCAGATGGCTCAAATACGTGGCATATGTCTGGTATGCGTTTGGAGCAATGATCTCAAACCAGTTCACAAACTTTGTCGGAGACTGTCCTTACGAAGATCCCAGCCTGTGTCTTGAGTATAACGGTGAATACATCGTGAAAGACCTTGGCTTTTGGTTAAACTGGAGAACCGTCCCCATCTGTGTGTTGTTCTGCTGGGCTGTGGGAATGTACGTCGTTGCAGGTTTGGTGCTAAGGTTTAAGAAAGTGGATGTTTCGCTGTCCAAACAAGTGAAAGCTGCCAAATCACAGACACTAGCAATCAAGGGAAACAAAGCTAACGAAGAGAAGACGAAGTTCACAGAACCGTCCTCCTCCACTGCTTCTTCTTCTTCAGGTGCTATTGACATCCGTTTGAATAATATCAATCTGAGTGTTCAGACGAAACACAGCTTATTCGCAAAGAAGCGCAGAAATGATGCACAGAAGGTAATCCTTGAAGACATCAATGCCTCTTTCAAATCCGGTAAGATCAACGCCATAATGGGTCCTTCTGGCTCAGGGAAGTCCTCATTGTTAAGTCTGATCTCTGGCAGACTGTCTTCTGACTGGACCAACAATTACTCCTCCTCAGGTTCCATCGTCCTCAATGATCATACAACCATCAACATGGAATCCATGAAGTCGATTTGCTCCTTCGTCTCTCAAGATGACGATCACTTGCTACCGACTCTATCTGTTTTCGAATCGTTGAAACTATCGGCAGACGTCAGATTATCCCAGCAATTGTCCAAATCTGAAAGATTGCAAATCGTCAACGATATCATCCTAAAATTAGGACTGAAGAACTGTGCCAACACTTTAATCGGTAGTGAATTTGTCAAAGGGATCAGCGGAGGAGAGAAAAGACGTGTTTCCATAGGAATTCAGCTGTTGAACAATCCAAAAGTGCTTTTTCTTGATGAACCAACTTCGGGCCTGGATAGTTTCACGTCCCTTTCTATTTTGGAAATCCTCCAATCTTTGGCGAAAGAGGGGAAAACCATCATCCTTACAATTCATCAGCCTCGTTCGGATTTGTTTGGGCAGTTTGGTCAGGTGCTATTGTTGTCCAAAGGTGGGAAAGTGGCCTATGATGGTGATCAAGCTGCAATGGAGTCGTATTTTGCCCAAGTGGGGTTTGCTTGTCCTCCTTTGACGAACATTGCCGATCATATTTTGGATTTAATCTCTATTAACAATCAAACTTTGGAGAATGAGGTGTTGTCTAGAGCAAGAATTGACCAGTTGTTAACCAAATGGCAACAACACATGAAGTCGACCCAAATGACGATGATAACTACCAAAGCCAAGTCTGAGTCCATCAAATCTCAAGATTTAACCTCTTTAAAGGCCAAATCCCCCTTCATGAAAGCGTACATTGCCAGTTTGACACAACTGGGAATCTCAATCATAAGAGACAGACAGACATTCATAGCTCGGATCACCAACATTCTCGGTATCGGGATCATTCTTATGCTATTCTGTTCGCCGTTATCCAATGATACAGTCGGTATCAGCAACCGATTGGGATTAATTCAACAAATTTGTTCATTGTACTTCTGTGGGATGTTAAACAATCTGACGTCGTATCCTTCACAGAGAAACTTCTTCTACCATGAATATCACGACGGTGTCTATGGTGTCCTGCCTTTTTTCCTCAGCTATCTCACTATAGAAGTACCATTTGAGGTTGTCTCCTGCATGATCTTCTCGTGTTTTACAGGATTGGTTACTGGTCTTCCTAGAACTTTCCCTTTTTTCATTTCTTTGAGTTATGTCGCTTGGATGATTTGTCTATGTGGGGAAAGTCTAGGTATCATCACTAACACTTTGTTCATGAATGCTGGGTTTGCCATCAATGTTGTTTCTATCATCTTATCCATTGGGACTTTCATGGCTGGGTTGATGTCTTTGCAAATGGGTGGCTTCTTGCGAGGGATCAATTATATCTCTCCTTTGAAATATTCCATTGGTATTGTCTTGAATATGGCTTTTACTGAGAATGTCACTTTCACTTGTGATTCTGCTCAGGAATGCCTTTTGAGTAACGGTGAGGAGGTCTTGGTGCAATACGGGTTAAGAGTGGAGAATTATAGATTCTATTTTGTTGTCTTGTTCGCCATCGCTGTTATTTATCGACTTATTGCTTATCTGTTATTACGGCTCACTTTGATGAAGTTTAACTTGGGGAAATTGAAAAGGTCAAACTAATGATAGGGCTGTTCAGATCAGTTAATTGGTAACCTATTAGACGTCAGCTAAAATACTTGAAATATAGAATATCTTATTACGTATGAGTTATTGTAGATGTTGTGCTGATGTTGTATAGCTATATCTAAGATTAACTCGAGATGCGGTATGAGGAGGCAATACAGGAAATTATCAGGCTGACAATTAATATTATTATTATTTTGCTAAAAAAAAGCTCGTTTTATTATTTGTAGTAGTTAGGAGTCAGGTAAGACCCTAAATTGGTTGTTAGTTAGTGATAACCTTCATGCCAAGATTAGTCGGTACTTCTATAAAAACAATATCAAAGAGAAATTTCCCTGGTGGGAATCTCACACCCTTTTATAATTGCCTCAAAGAATCCATATGAAATACTCTTCCTGATATGAAACATGGTTAGGAGCCTTGTTACATAGAGCGTATAAGTAGATATGAAACACTTATTACATTATTATTATTATTATTATTATTATTATTATTTGTAATAAGAGAGCATCACATGATTAGGTAAGGTATTACTAATCACATATGTGTTTCACATATGAAACACTTTTCGTCACTATTTAAATAGAGTTTGGATTCCGTAAGAATCCAACCTACA